>VZRO01005012.1:1323721-1343279 GCA_013397915.1 Daphoenositta chrysoptera
GGTATCGCGCCCTGCGCCCCGCTCGCCGCATCCCCGGCCCCATCCCCGCCGCTATTGTGGGACCGTCACGTGTGTCCCCGAGGTCCACGTGGGGCGACACAGCTGGGCCGCCCCCGGCTGCGTGGACGGGGGCGAGGAGGGGGAGAAAGGAAGAAGAGAGAAGGAAGAAAAAGCCCCTCATCCCCTCGCCCTCTTCCACCCTGATCTTTAATGCATACATTCCCTCGGCGCCGCTCGCCCCTAATCCTATGGGATCAGCGGGCCCGTGGAGGCCCCCCGGGGTCCCCCCCAAGAAGTGATGGCTTTATAAGGGGCCCAGAGAGAGAGGGGATGCAGTGCCCACCATGGCCTCCAAGCTCAAGGAGCGGAGGGTGAGTCGCCGCCCGCCTTGCGCGCACGGGTCTGCGGGGCCGCCAAGCAGACCTGGCCCTGAGCCCTTCGCCGCCTTTCCCTTCGAAAAGCCCCCGCGCAAAAAGCAACCACACCACCCTCACAAAAACAAGCCTGCCCTGCCAGGGCCGTCCGAGCAGTCGGGGAGCCACCAGGGCGATGCGGAGAGGACCGGCCGCCGGAGCATCATCCTTCCCGAGGCCGCGTCGCGCCCGGCACCGCTGCTCGCGGGGTGGGGAGTGGCTTCCCTGGAGGGGTCGAGACCGGGGCCGGGGCGGCTGTCCCGGCGAGAGTGGATCCGTCTGCTTTCTTCTCCCCCACTAACGCGCCTCATATGTTTTGCAGAGGACGCCGGTTTCCCACAAAGTGATTGAGAAGCGGAGGAGGGACCGCATCAACCGCTGCCTCACCGAGCTGGGGAAGACGGTCCCCATGGCTCTGGCCAAGCAGGTAGGCGGGGGGGAGCAGCCCCTACGCCCTTTCCTCCCCGGTGCGCCGCGATATTCCCTCCAATACGGCGGGGTTAGAGGGCGGCCCGGCGGAACGCAGAGTAGTCTCAGGGGAGAGGTGTTGATGCCCACCTGCCCTGCCCGTTGCAGAGCTCGGGGAAGCTGGAGAAAGCGGAGATCCTGGAGATGACGGTGCAGTACCTGCGGGCCCTGCACTCGGCGGACTTTCCCCGCGGCCGGGAGAAGGGTAGGTGGGCGGGAGCGGCCTCCCGTGGCCCCCGCCGGGTCACTCGCGGCGTGGGGGCGGCGTTCCCCCCTCCTGTCCCGACCAGACCCTGAGGAGCTCGACTCCCTTCCCTTCCCTTTCCTTTCCAGCAGAGCTGCTCTCCGAGTTCGCCAATTACTTCCATTATGGCTACCACGAGTGCATGAAGAACCTGGTCCACTACCTGACGACGGTGGAGAGGATGGAGACCAAAGACACCAAGTACGCCCGCATCCTGGCCTTTCTCCAGTCCAAAGCGCGCTTCGTCACTGAGCCTCTCTTCACCTCCCTGGGCTCCCTCCCGGAGCCGGACTTTTCCTACCAACTGCACCCTGGGCCCGAGTGCCCCGGGCACGTCCACAGTCCCGCCGAGGGCGTGCTCCAGCCGCCTTCGGGGGGGCCATTCCCATGGCACGGCGCCGCCCGCAGCCCCTCCCTGCCCTACCACCTGCCCAGCGCCGCCGTACCCCTCGCCAGCCCCGGCCAGCAGCGCAGCACCTTCCTCTCATCCGTGCAGGGGCTGGACCGCCACTACCTCAACCTCCTCGGCCATTCCCACCCCAACGCCTTCGGGCTGCCCCCGGGCCAGCACCCTTCCGTGCTATAGAGACTCGTCCCGCCTGAAAAAAATCCTGTTTATGACCGTGGACACTGCGGGTTACAGCCGGGCGCACGGGGAGGCTGCCGGGGGCAGGGAGACGCTCGGGGATCCCGGAGGGCGAGAAGCCCCCGGGGGTCCAGATCGACCCCCGCCCGCCCTCTCCGAGAGCCTGAAGCTGCCCCCACCCGTTCGTCTTCCCACCTCCGGGTGCAGTGCCTGTACAAGTGATGCCTTGGAATAAACGTTTATACCCGCAGCTCCGTTTTGTTTCCGTGAGGGAGCTCTCTCGATTGGCGGTGGGAGTCTCCCCACGCATCCACCCAGGGCAAAAAAACCCACGAGCGAGACGTAGTCAGCGGGGCCAGGGAGGTTGCTGCGCGCACCGGCCGTGCTGGCGCTTCGGGCAGGCGGGGCAGGGCGTGACGGGCCGGGTGTCGGTGCCGCTCGGCTTCTGCTCCCAGGCCGTCACCGGAGGGAGGGAGTCCCGGGGTGCGGCCCGGAGGCGGAGGATGCCCCACTCCCCCGCAATCCCCGCGGGTGCTGCCCTCCCTCGCGCCCGTGCAGGGGTGCTCCAGGGGCACGCGTCCGAACGGCACCGGCATCTCCCGTGTGCTTTGCCAGCGAATTTCTCTGCGGCGCAGCTTGTTCAGAGGAGGATGAATAATGGTGAAGGCGCAGGACGGGGCGGGGAGGGCAGGCGGCCGCTGCGGAGATGCGGGGCGCCGAGAATAAAACCAATGGAAGCTCCGGGAGCGAGTCCTTCCAGCCTCGCCGCCGGCGAGGAACCGCGGCACGGCTGCCTCCCGACAGGGCAACTCCAGCCCCGCCTGAGCCAAGCGTCCCGGGTGTCTCCACAGCCTCTGGAAGCAGGGCAGTCCGGGTATGCCCGGCGGGGCCGGAGCCGTCGAGGGGTAAATTAACTTATTCCAGTTGGGTGGGGAGGCTTTGAGGAGATTTGACCTGGGCTGTTTGCCCAGGTCGCGGAATGGGCTGACCCGCAATTTGTAAACCAACCCGACCCTTTATTCGGAGACAGACAAAAAGATCTTCCTTACAATGAGTAAAAAGTGGAATGTGTATCTTCCATTTAACCTGTAAATACAGGAAAAGCTCCTATCCCAGATTAGTGGGGAAGAGGTCACATGGCGGGATGATTGTGAGGAGTCAGCTAGGGAGGGGAGAAAAACACCCCTGCTTCCACGGGCCACCTTTCGGATGGCAAATCCAGAGGGAACCCCTCTTTTGGTCAGTGTACACAGAACAGTATGGACTCAGCCAAACCCATTCAGCAGCAGGAATGGCTGGTGCCTATTATGAAAACACATGTCCAACGCTCATTTTTACCAGCACTGGGTGCAGAATATGGACAAAATGCTACATGACTTTTATTCTGTTCACATTAAGCTGTTGTGATCCTGCTTTGTCACTGAAGCATTAAGGATATGGCATTTTCCTGAAAATATAAATATATTCAGCATTTTGGTCCCTCTTAACCAAATTAAACAAAACTTTCCTTTGCTAAGTAGATTTTCTCTCCAGGATTAGCAGAGGGCCACCATGGTCAAAAATGGGGTCATTTACATATAATTTTGCAAACTCGCACTGGTCCATGACAGTCTTTGTCTCTCCAATGTTGTTATCCTGGATTGTTTTGTTCTTTTTTTTTTCCCTTTTCATTTTCATTTAGCTGTGGAGGATAAACCCCTCTTCAGCTTTACAATGACTTTGGGATAAAAGTCTCCCCTCCCTCCACTCTTTCAGGGCTCTGAGCTCACCCCCCTACTTTTGGTCCCGAAATTATTTTGGAATTTGCTGAAGTCAGCTGTAGCAGGCCTGGGAGTTGAGCTGTCTTCCCAGCTCAGATCCACACCTGTGTGCCATGCTCTGTACTCACAGGTGGATCTGCATAGGCAGTGGGGCACAGAGCTCCCTTGGGACTGACATCCCCTGTCTTTTGACAGAGGTTTAGCTCATTTGTCTTTATTTTATTTTACATTTCTGTGCCCATAGGACAGAGACTTTCAACCTTTTTCCCCCTTGGATTTATTTTAGCTCTGCCATAAGCATCATCTTCCAACTTTGGTGGGAGCAGGTAGGAGCTGGATGTCACCTGTGCTGGGCCTGTTAAAGGCTGTACCTGGGCACAGGTGGGGTGCCTGTCTGGGCTGGCAATGCTCATCATCTGGCATAGGAGTGCCATTTACTGTTGTTTGGCAGCAGCTACCACAGGGAAGGAATGAGGGGGGTTGTCCCTGAAAATAAACTACTTTAACTCCCAAAATAGTAGATTCTGTGTTATGCACCTGCTTGGCTAAAAATCTTAATGGTGAATGATTTGCTCTATCATGCCCTATTCCTTTCCTTCAGCTAGCATCTTTCTCCTCCTTAGACGTTCACATCTCTTTTGCCATAGTTTGCCTTGCCTTCCCTTTGCACACCTTTCATGTCGTCTTTTCCACCTCTTCTCCTTGCTATCTGAATTCAACCCTTTTCCTCACACTTTCTGTGTCCTACATGTACTGCAATTCTTCTCACCCCAGAAAACAGTTGTACAGCATGGTCACACCTCAGTAATTTCTTTATGTTGAGAGCAAATAATCAGGTTGGGATCAAAGGACAGCAAAATGTGAGTTTACAGTTCTGCATCTGATACTGACTCTCTCTTGCTATTTACTCAGACAGTAGAAGAGTTTATGTTGATCTTTGTAATATTGCATTATTGAAAACATCTCCATCTCCCTCATTTATCTCAAGGATTTATTTGCATTATTATTTAAATAAAGCATCATCAATTAGATCAAAGAGACATAAGTAGCCTGTGCATGAACTTTCCATCTTAAAGCTTTATTTTTTCAATAGGTAACAGACAAAGCCTGGAAGGAAACTCTACTGTCTCACTTTTACTATTTAAAGAAGTACAGAATGTTTATGGACTTTGAGCACATACAGCACAGATCAGAACTCTTCTTTCTTCCCATTGTTTTGCACCAGTCTGAATGCATTATTCAAAGATCTGGGGGCTTTGCTGGTAGTGCCACACTGGATTTTCCAGCCTTGGAAACAGAGCCAATGGCACTAAACAAAGTCCCCAAATTCAGGACAACACAGTCATTCTTGGGGCATCTTATCAATCTGGTCAGTAGCTAATTAGAAACGAATATTTTTGTTGTACTTTGGGTCAGTGAACCTTCTTGCGGCAATGGACCACAAACAGTTGCATCAGCACATCTATAGGGACTGAGCCATGAGTTTGAAACAAGCACCTGAGAGAAAGAGGAGGAACTGCACTGACAAAGGCTCTTAATTACAGATCTGTTCCAGCAGGGATGCATGCAATAATTGGCTTCCTAGTGGTATGGATATGATCCCTTTCCCACGGTGATGATCCTGCCAGTTTATAAGTCTTGCAGTCCCACTGCTCCATGGAACACTGCTGCTATTCCTCAGGCTCAGAGGTACCCCAGGGTAGCCTGCATGGTTTGGCCAGGATCATGCCAGAAGGGCTTTGGAGAGAAGAGGGTCTTAGGTGCAAGGGTAAAATGATCATCCCAATCAGGCCAGCTTCTTGCCCTTCTACCACATTCTTGGACAGAATTATATAGTGCCTAGAAGCCCAGGGGGATTGTTTTTCCATTGTAAAGTGAATCAAATATAAGGAGGAGGAAACCTGCTTGCCTGTGGAACAGTCTGCGTATTAGACACATGCTCCTGAAGCAGCTGCAGGCTTGTCCAGCAACCCTTTTGCAAAGGCAGACTTTTGGAAAGAAACCCTCCAGCCAACAGTTTCATATTTGCTGAGATGTAGCATCTGATCTCACAGATTTGCCTCCTGCCTTGAGTGAGTTTCACATCATCGTGTCTATTTCTAGCAAACTTTTCCACATAGCATGTAAAGGCTGTTTTAGGAAAAGAACACTGAATTCTTTTGAAGAGAAAAGTGATTATGGAAACAAGTATAAGAAAAGGCATTTTAATATGTATGTAAGGTTAAAACTCAGATACCTACCCACGTAACATACTGCATATAGAGTGGCATACTAAAACAAACAAAAAAAATTTTAAAAGATGAGAAAAGGCAACACTGAAAACTATTGGATGAAACATCACATGTGAAGAAAGAGGAGTATTTTGGAAGATTCAAACTCAGAATATTAAATTCAACTAAGGAAACAGATTGTTTAACATTCATCTTCAAGCTACAGCAACTGAAATGTGAATTATGGTTCATCAGCAGTAATACAATTAATTGGGCTGAAAACCCCCACTTTTGCTAACAAGAAATCTAAACTTTAGCATGTATGCTCTGAAAAGTTAAAGGCAATTTAATTTTTTAATTCCTGTAAGAATAAAACACCTCCAAGTGCAGTCCTAGTCTACATAATGATTGTGTAATTAAAAAAATTAGGCCCTTCAAACAAGGGAGTCCTTCAAGGCAACAGAGAATTCATTAAGGGGTCTGTGACTCAGTTCTTACACTTTTGGTGAACATTATGATGTTATTTTTACCCCTGCAGAGGGCTTAACCCAGAGCATGTAGAAGGATTTACACCAGCTCACCTCTTTAGTACTTTATTTAGAGAATCTCAGTCTCCTACTAGCTTTGTGGAAACCAGGTGGTGCCTGAGCTCTGAGCTCATCTCCATCTATTGTGAATTCCAGCACCAAAATTCTGCTTTCAGTCCTATAAAGGGTGCAGGCATTTAGAGTAGGGCACAGTCCAACTGGAACCCTTAAGACCAAGATCATGTCAGAAAGTGCCTTCATTGTGATTCAACGGCCTTTGCCTCCATCTCCCTGCCCTGAGTTCCTAGCCTGAGGCTTAGACATTCTTCTAGGAAGCTGAAGTCTCAAAGATGAATGCTAAAAACTGTGTCCCTCTTTCTTATAACCACTCATAACACTTTGCCCCTACAGAACAATTTCTGTGTTCTTTGAAGGAACCACTGTGCCCTGGTTCAACTTTTCAAAGGAGATATTAGATGGTAGTCTGCCAGGGGAGGGTTTGATCTCAAGATATCACCTTGAAGGAGATCTTCAGTTTCAAGTCACAAGCAGGAGGCTGTGACATGGTTTCAGTGCTTTCTCAGTGCTAGGGAGGAGTGGAGACTGTGGCTTTTGCACTTCCCTTCATTCTCCTCCTCTGGAGGTATATGTGATCATGTGTATACCACTTTATACAGGCCCTTTTCCATGGCACACCTGGATTCAGTTTAGTTTTTCTCAGTAATTCCTAGTCTGGTTTGGTTGCTATTTGTTTAAATGTGGCTTTATTAGATCCTCACAGCTTCCTATGCATGCTACATTAGTGCTGTTCCAGGGGAACAATTCACAGAGATTAGCCTTTAAAGGTCATTCTTCCTCTGGTACTTAGTACACAAAATATTCCTCCAAGAAAAAACTCCACAACTAGGCACAACAATCTACACTTAAAGGAAAGGCAAACCTCCATCTCTGTGCATATGGAGGAGCTAATCCAGCTCTCTGAGGTCAAACAATCTTTCCATGATGAGGAGGTTCCTAGCAGCAACATGGCATGCTGTTCTTCACCAATTATTACATCTTCTCAAAAGCTATTTGCAATAACTCTCTGTGCTGCATCTTTGTATCTTCTTTCCAGGAAATTAATATAGAATCATAGAATGATTTGTGTTGGAAGGGACCTTAAAGATCATATAGTTCCAACCTCCCTGTCATGGGCAGAGACAACTTCCAATAGACCAGACTGCTCAGACCTCCAGCCATCCTGGCCTTGAAGACCTCCAGGGATGGGACATTCACAACTTCTCTGGGCAACCTGTTTCGGTGCCTCACCACCCTCTCAGTAAAAAGTTTCTTCCAAATATCCAATCTAAACCTACTTTCAGTTTGGAGCCATTCCGCCTTTTTCTGTCACCACATGCTCTTGTAACTAGTCTCTCTTCATCTTTCTTGTAGGCTGCCTTCAGGTATTGAAGGCCACAATTAGGTCACCCCAAAGCCTTCTCTTTCCCAGGTTGAAAAATCCTGATTCTCGGCCTTTCCCCATAGGAAATGTGCTCCATTTCTCTAACTAACTTGGTGGCCTCCCTCTGGACTTGCTCCAACAGGTTCATCTCCTTCCTGTGCTAAGGACCCCTGAACTGGATGTAGCACTCCAGGTGGTGTCTCACCAGAGCAAAGGAGCAGAATTTTCCTTGATTTTCCTAGTCTCTTGTATGTTACATACACTTAGCAACTGTGTTACAGTCAGCTTTGCTTTATACTCCCAGAAGGAGCTTCTACCAGCCCTTCACAAAGCAACTGACACTGCTGGATATGGTGAGCAACAAGCAGGTAAAAGATGTGCATCCCTAGGGGAAGTGTATGACATAGCTAGAGGGACAGGCAACGGGGAGAACGCAAGTGCTGTTCTGCTAGTCATGGGAATATTCTATGTTAATTTATAGCAGATTTGCAAAGGGGTTTTTGGGCTGTATTTGGCCAGCTTTTTATGAAGCTCTTCCAAAGAAGATTTATAATCAATTTACCTTTTCAGATTAAGATCAACTAGAGAGAGAGAATGCTAAACTTCTTCCTGTTTTAGCAGGAAGTTACAGGGATTTTGACACTGGAGCTCTGGAACAGAGAGGTAACTCCTGCTGCCAGCATCCAGCTTCCTAAAGGCCTTTCAAAAAGTTTCCCAGGCATTGTAACTGCAAACAGAAAAAACCAAGCATTTCTTTATTTCAGGAAAATGACAACAATTTGGCAGGGCACAGAATGCCTTTGAGCATCCAGTCATAGCTGGCCAGGACATAAGATGAGGACATAGTATGCTTTAGGGTCCCCAAATGCACAGGCAGAGTGCTGGCAGGTTTCATTCCTTACCAGACTAAAATACAAGGGTGGGATGGGAGCAGTTAGACCTTTTCATTCATGTACTTGGAAAAATCACTTTGTCATAAAACAAGACCATACCACAAAAGAAAGATCTTTTCAGTGGTCTGATAATAGAAGAACACACTGAAATTTATGACCATCTGGCATAAAGCTGTTAGCTGTCTCAAAGATAAAGGTCTGAGAATTAATTAATCATTCTTAGCAATCTTTCTAGTCAAGTGGGATAAACAGGCACCTCCAGAGGATAATTTATCAGACTGATTTTATTTTCTTCCTGAAAAAATAAGTAGATTTTCCTTGGAATAGATATGTTTCCCCTTTGAATTTTGAGAGAATGTAGGATCAACAGGTCAGATTCAGATATACAAGTAGGGGAAAAAATCAGGGCAGCTGAATCCCACCCTCATGGTTGCCTGGCAAGTAGCCTAATTTATCTCAGATATCTCTCAGATATTTCAAAGGGGCTAGACATCTCCACGCTAAAACATTGCATTTAATTTTTAAAAAGATCCTGGTTTTTGTCTGCCTGTTACACAGTCAGAAGGTGTAACAAGTCCAGCCACTGAACTGAAACAGCTGATGAAAAATCCCAGTTGACAAATACTTTTGACATATTAGTTGCATGTACTGCAGAACAGGTGGAAATAATTTTATGTGGGGAAGAATGGGTTATTTACCATTTCCCTCCAGCAAGCATTGTTTCAGACAAAATTGTTAGCCATTTACTGAAGGCCAGTGTCCTTTCTCCATAATTTGGTTGTCAAAATGTCAAGCTCAGAAGCTTGAGCTCCTCCATGGCACTGGTTTAGCTCCAAAATGTCTGCATAATTACAGCCACGTTATTCCCCTGCCACCTTTGCCACCATGAAGCAAAGGGCTTCAAGAACTCTATGTATAAAATATCTACATGCAAAATAAGAAAATTTATATTCTCAAGCACATGCATACTAGGGGAGAATTTTGCCATTGCTTTAAATGGAAATAAATCCTCTCCTCTCCTCTCCTCTCCTCTCCTCTCCTTTTTCTTTCCTTCATTACAGTCTCTGAAATTTTACCAGCTCTGGCTGCTAACATAAGTGAAGAGAATAATGGTGTGTTCTTGTAAGTGTACTTAGGAACTGGCATTTCATTACAAATAGATTCATCATAGCGTAGCCAATCTTTAAACCCATCTTTAGAAAAAGAATTTATTATTATTTCAAATTCATCAGCGACCAGTTTTGATGCTGAAGCTTGTGCTTTGTGCATTTTAGAAAGAAAGATTATGATTAGACAAGGTGCTATTTTGGTGCCAAACCCCTTACTCATCCAGTTTCTTTCCATTTTTGGAACAGTGCACCCTGTTAGAACACAGTTTCACAACCACCATTTTTTCCTTATTGAAAGAAATTGTATTTGCCCACACCTGATCACAGCATGTCAGAATCACAGCTGAGCTTCTTCATAATCTTAAATTATCAGCTCCTTCTCAAAGTGGACAATACCTGGCATTGCAAAAATATGCAGAGCTCAAGGAGTAGCCAAATGTCTCACAAAGTCCTGAAAACCCAATGTGTTGTCCCTATAACGAGATTTCCAGGGCTATTTCAGACCGGTTGTCAAACCTTCCCTCCATACCCTAAAAGAATGTGTCATGATTGTAATCAGACTTTAAACAGAATGTAATGACACTAAATTATAGAATCATAAAATATCTGGAATTGGAAGGGATCTACAAGGATCATCAAAGTCCAACTCCTGGCCCTGCACAGGACAGCCCCAACAATAGATAATGACTATTTTGAAGAAAAATAGGAAGTCATTCTAATTATTAGCCAAATAACTGTGTACTTATCCAGCAAACTCCCAGCAATGTCATTGATGACTTCAGAAATTTTTCTAAGGATCATAGTTAACATGCTAACAGACACCAGACTGCTAAATGATGCTTTCTCAGACAGAAAATCCTATGAATGAGGGATAATAATGGATCTTCAGGGATGTCACCACTTATCATGGTTCAGCCTTATTGTTAACATGATTTCCAAGGCTGTATTGTCTTACTACTTCAGCATAAGATACATGGTCTCCTGAGGGAGACACTGAGAGTTAACTTCATCTCAGTCTTCAAACTCCTTCTTTATCACTGAATAGTGTTTATTCAGTAAACTTAAAATGCTCCTGCATAGCTTGAGGCAGAAAAACAAACTAATGCAAAAAAACTATTAAAAAGACTCTTCCTGTTACCATGCTGATACCATTTCTCCTTGTGGGTTATCTTCTGATGTCTTCAGAGGCCTCTACAGATTCAATATATCACAATATCACAATTTCTACGTGGTCCCAATGATGTATTCCAGGACCTACTATCATCCTGAAGTTTTCCAGGAGATGAGATTAACCAGTTGACAGATTAGAAAGAGCAAGCAGGACCCTACTGACGGAGGACCCCAAGTCAAGGTTAACTAGATCATCTTTAATGTTCCTTTCAAACGAAGCCATTTCATGATTCCATGATTACTGCCAGGTTGCAGTCCAAAATTCCTCTCTAATTTCTCATTTCTCCTTGTTTCTGCCATTCTTCAGACCATAATGTAACTATTACTTTGTACTATGGAATAGGTTACATAGTTTCCATGCTATTTGACATTATGTCCAATTAATCGCTGCTCAAATTTTATGCCAGTGGAAAAAATAATGCAGATTATGTGTTGTTGATAATGCAGTGTTGACCCTACAAGGATTTGCTCATAAGCTCAGCCTTACACACATGGCTTCCTTTACTCTACTGAGTGCTGTCTCATTCAGATTTCAGAGGAACCACATTGTAGAGGAAAACTAAATTGAGGTAAAATGTTGATATCACAGAGATATCATAAGAGCTGGCAGGTTTGGAAAAAATAGTGGTCATAATGGTACATTCTTCCAACCTAACACGGACAATATCCCTGAAAATGGACAAGACAAAGATTGATTTCCACAAAATTGCCACCCTGTATGCTTGGAAGTACGACCTCAGCTGTAGCCCTGAGCTTTTCTACTGAATTTTAACCCAGAGGGATCATAGTCAGTTCTAACCCAGTGGAAGACAAGCTGTTCTTCAGGACCAAAAGAAGTAGCATTGCAGGAGCAAGACACCTGTTTTTCTACACCTGCCTGGTTTATCTTCCACCTACACTTTTTGAATCTGCTTATTTTCCTTCTATTTCTGTGTATCATCCTCCTCTTTAGACTCAGATTCCAGCCTGAACTGAGGTCTTTCATCAAAAATACTAGGCAGCCCTTTTATGAAAGAGAAACAATCAGTTTGCTCCTAACTCTTTTTTCAATCATGAGGTCTCTCCGTAACAAAATACCAGAGCCTAGGCAAGTGAGCAACATTCATTACTGTAATACCTGCCAGTACAATTTCCAGTGATTTTAATTCTTAAAAAGGAACCACAGGTGTGGTGCTGCTGGGCATCACTGTTTAAGCACGACAGATCAGATGTTGCTCTGATTGATAACCTCTGTCAGCTCAAGCGAGTGCAGGAGCTGGCAGCTTTGCACATGCCCTCTGAAGGGCAAGATGCCCAGATATAACGTGTTGGCAGGCGTGCCTGCCTTTCCACCCACCCGCTGGGCGAGCCTTCCCAGTGCCTTCCCAGTGCCCTCCCAGTGCAGCAGCACCACAAAGCGGGCGCAAAGCAGCTTTTAGAAAGACGAAGCACCTCCAGGTGGTTAAGGGCACGGAGCTGAGGCAAATGTCTGTGGTGGGCAGAACCGCAGTCCGGCAGGGTTAAAAGCGAGGCTATCCAAATTCATCCAAGACCTGCAAATCTCGAAACACGTAAACCCTACATGCGTCAGATAAAGAAGCCAGAAAGAAAGGTGCCCCCTAATGAGTTTTTTTTGCGCTTGGGTGAGCGAAAGGGCTGCTTCAGGAGGCTAATAACTGAAAACCTTCCAGGCTTTTGTCCGGAGAAATGGCAGGCACTTTCCATCCCTTTGAAAAAAAGAAGGCCTTTCGGAGTCTTCACGAGAGATGTGGATTTTAAGGGCGACCTTAGGTCATACAGAACTAATCAAGCGAAAACAATAAGAAAATTAGACTGACAGTCAGCAAGTATCTGAGGACTTTATCAAAAAGAATTAGGAATGGACAAATTCACTGGGAGCAAAGGATCAGATCTGCAAGGTGGCATTGTGTGGTGGGATTAAATTATTTATTCATTGTTAATTTATTTATTTATGTATGTGCAAATGACCTAGCTGCTGCAGGTGCTGAGGAGTTTCTGAAAAGCCCCAGTTTTAGAGCCAAGGCTAGAATATTGGTCCATTTAACTCATTCTTTTCCTTAAGGCGATCAAACAGTGACTTTTATCTAGGAGATAGAGGAGGAAAACCATATGTGTACTGGGAATGATGCGGGGTCTGAGCAGCACTAAGTACCCAAGTATTCCAGTCTCATTCAAGAATGCTGTGCAGTTTAATGTCCAGCAAATTAGCAAATGAATGCTTATGTCAATATGTGAAAAATCCCTAGTTGGTTTAAACAGATAAAAAGCCTCTTGGGAAATGGCAGAAAATGCAGGCTTTCTCTCCTTGTCTTTTTTAAAGAAAGAAAGAGAAACAGTACTTATTAAGTTTTCCTCAAACTTACAAAAAGTTGCAGAAAACACCAACAACCTACATGGATGCTGGATCTCATACGTACACAAAAATTTTCCAATGCTGCTACTGGAAAAATATGAGAATCTTTTGCACTCTTTGAATCACATATTTGCTATTCAGAAGAAAACTGCCAAAATCTGGGACAGCTACAGAGCCTGTAAGATGCCACCCTGCTACTCCTCTCTTAAAGGTACAGGACATCAAAAGCCCTGGAGAGGGTCCGTCTTTACATTTTTCCCTGATTTACAAATTCTGCCTTGAAGATGAAATCCACAAACACCTCTCATTTTCTTCTTCTCTACATTTAACCATTTATAGGAAAGGGTAAATGGTCACCTCATGTTTCCCTTGACCCAGCAGAGCAAAGCCACAGTGGGGACTCTGTGTATGACATGACCCTGGGGAAAAAAGGAACACGAGATCTCAGCATGGGGGTTGGAGGCAAGAAGTCGCACATATCGAAAATGACAGCGTCACGTCAGTTACTGCCATGTGATAAGGGAGTCCTGCTGGGGTTTATGTTCTTCTGCAGAGATACACTTGTAGGTTGGCTGGTAAGGAAGATTTTTTACTAACTCCAGAAAGCGGTTGTAGATATTTGGTCTGGAAAGATCATAATGGATTATCTTTCTTCAAGACAAGCATCAGTAGCCATGCTGGGGATCATAAAAATGCCCCATGAGACACATCTTGGAATCAGACAGGCAAGGTTTATGCACTTCTGCTTTGCACACAGTATTTCTCTCTTCTTGGCCATATTTATGTATGGCCTTCTTCTCAAAACCAGTCTTCATCATGTCATATTGGAGAAAGGGCTACTAAAGAGAAAAATAGAGGGTATTTTAAAGAAAAAATGTCTTTAATATTACTAAATTTAAAACATTAGCTCAGATTAGCAGTTCAATGAGTAAATTTTTCAAGCCATGCAAAATAGAAACAACACAGGCCATGTAGAAAGTCTGCTTCCTCTGTGGAGTGATAAAGTCCTCCTGTCTCCCTTGAACGTAATGTGTGAGGATGAATTCAGTGATGACGAACGCCAGCATGTCACTAATCCACTACCACCTGCCTTCTGCAGCCAACCGAGAGCTGTGACACACAGTAAGCAGGGAGCCTGATGACCGATGTTCTTGGTCTATCAGCTGTCAGGGTGCCTTTTAAAATGGCAAGAGCCAAAAGCAGGGTTAAATAGCAGTGAGAGTTCAGCTGTGTCAGGAACAAACAGCACTGGCCAGGCCTCTTCTTGGTCATCATTTCAAATGGATTGAGTCCCAGCTCAGAAGAGAAATACTTACTACCAGTATGCAAGGTCATGATCTAGTGCTATGACTGAATTTCTTGTCCCGAAGACTATCCAATTCACCTTCTGTGTTGTCTCTGACTTCAGCTATATTGACAATGTCAACTTCATTGCTACCTGCCTACTTCTGGCGTCACAGTCATTAGATAAAATATTAGTATTTCCATTAGTATTATTAATATTGGAAGTAGAATATTTTCAGTATTATGTTCTAATTTTTCCACCTTTGGTGTGGTGCTCACATCCCAAATTGTGTGAAATAAAAATTCCTTTTTTACTGTTAATTAAGATGTTTTGCTTAATGTCTTACTGATGTTTTACACAGGAGAGTCAAACTGGCCATTGAGTCTGCCATCTGTTGGAGAAACAAACTGGCTGCTTACATAAATGGAAAGAGCTGCCTCAAGCCAGAACGGAAATATTGCCTTCTGCAGGCAGGGCTCATGCAGGACCATAGGGAGGACAAAGAAAAAAGTGACTTGAAGTGTCCCAGCACTTACCAGTACACTTTACTCAGGGATGCCCAGGAGACCTTCCCCTTTGCTCTGTTAATGTGCCTGCTGTATGCACAGCCACCATTCAGTAATGTTTTCTGGCAGCTGGTAGCCCAGCCTGCTTCATGGAGCAGCAGTACAGTAGATGACAAAGACACTAGGTTCACAGGGTTAATAAATGAAATATGGGCAAACTAAAACAGGGAGACCTTGTTGCTTCTAGAGCTCTGCACAGTTAAATGGGCAAGGAGCTGAATTCACACAACCCAACCCCAAAAAGAAGATTCTTCCAGGAACCACAGGACTCTGAAGCTTAGCCTTGAGCAGGATCCCATCAGCTAGTGCCATTGTCCTTAACTACCAAGTCCTACTGGATGTGGTTGCAAATTACAGGATATAAAATTATCAGAGGTTTTCATAGCCTTTCATGTGGAGTACAAGACTGAACTGAAAGTATAGATCTCATATCGCTTACTGTTATTAAATTCTGGCTTCTCTAACATTTTGTGTTTGTTTCAGTGTCCTGTTGTTAAAAGAACTCTTTCCTTCAGAGATGCTGTGGACAAGTATATGGGATGCTAAGCTCAGAGTTAGCATGGCTGTGCTCTAATACCATCTTTTCATAGCCCTGAAGGATGAGTGCAGGCACAGTTTCTGCTTATGTTTTCATGTATGTAAATCAGAGACCTGAGCAACTATTGGTTTTGTATCTAAGATGTATCAACTATTATTATTATTATTATTATTATTATTATTATTATTATTATTATTATTATTCTGCCATTGGTTTAAGATGTAAACCCACAGAGCCATTCTGCCTAGACCTTCTCAGCACCACCCCAGTTCAGGCAGCCAAGGTGTTGAAATCCCTTGCATCTTCACAACATTGAAGGTAAAGGATGGTACCTGAGATTTTCCCAGCCTTATTTTACACTAGCCTTCAAGGAAGAGTAATTTCTAAGTGAGACAAACCAGATATGTTTGTGGGAGGAAGGATAAACTTTTAATATACTTCCTGTGTGGCTGGTCACAACTGCTGTTGCTCTTTTCTATAGTCTTAGAAATGTTATTTTTCCAATGAAAATTTTGTCTCCTTGAAAAGACTTTTCCAAACAGATCCACAGATTTTACTGAAAAACAAAGATTTCTTCTTAATAAGAAGCAGACAAAGTCCATTTAAACGTATGATAACTATAGTTTTAGCATTTTTCAGCATAAAGGCTAAAGGTAAAGAGAGAAAAAATGCACAAGATCATAAAAATATGTGCAAAAGTTAACAATGTTAAGAAAGACATTATTAAAAAATTGCTGTCAGAGCTGAACAGATAGTTTGCATTAATAAATACATCAGTAAGTGACCCCAAGAACCCTCCTTAGAGAATAGGAACTTTGACTTGGCTGATCAGACATTCAGCAACACAAAGACTAAGGTGGCAAGTACAATGCAAATCTGCCCTTTGGGATCTGGTCTGTGATGATGGCTGCTACCACACAAGTGTTTTCAAGACCCCTTTATATTTTCCTTATCACTCAAAATGTGCAAGTTCTGAAACCGAAACACTGCATTAGTGCCCGGCGTCAAAAGTCAGAGGGTCCACGACCCTAGGAGCATTCTGAACTGCAACATATCCATTTCTTTAAACTCTGCTTAGTCATAAAAAAATACAGACTGGACTTCTTTCTAATATTATAATATTAAACAAACTTAAATATGTTTGTGGGAGGAAGGATAAACTTTTAATATACTTCCTGTGTGGCTGGTCACAACTGCTGTTGCTCTTTTCTATAGTCTTCTGAACAGTGTCTGAGATCATAGATACAATACAGACAGCAGAGAGAAGTCCAGACACCTAGCAGCTCAGCCCTATTCAGGTGTTTTCAGGAAATTAAACAGGGAAGCTGTTTGGCTGGCACAGATGCATATTGCAGCCTTCCTCTCAAGGGAAGCAGTCTGGCAAAATCTGCTTTGGTTTAATTTAAAGGGAAGACATGGAAGAAAAGAAGTCACAGAAACAAATTGTCTTGCTGGATACCATCAGAACAGAGCCCCTTAAAAAGTCTACAGAAGTAGTATTATTCTAGAGAAACTATGCCCCTTCCAGACACAATGTATACATTGTTTCTCATACTTTGATCTGGAATAAGCATATGAAAATACAATTTATATACAATCAAAGAGATGATTGTTGTTCCGAAGAAATGACATTTTCACATTTCATATGGATTAAAAGCTATCAGGGAAAAAAAAACCCAGAAAAAATTTGCAGACCATTTTTTTCACATCTTACAGGAGGCTACTAAGTGGAAGGAAACAGCTTCACAAGGTCTCTCTGACTGCCAAGATGCTGTTGCAAACATCCAAGATTTAATTAAAAGTCAATTGTAAATACACAGCAAGGTGCTTTGTCTAATACAGAAAGCTGGACTAAATGATTCAAGAGTTTCTCCTAGAACTGTTAGCATCTTCTACTATTTTTTTTTTTTTTTCTCCATAAGACATCCCATCTAGATGATCTAGGAAAAAAAGGAAAAGAAAATAGCAGGTATGACATCACATATCCCTGGGATGGAGAACAGTCCTTTCCCCTTCTTTACAGAAACACAGGAAGTTACAGATAATTCAAAGTCACATTAAAAAAGCAGCATGAAATTATGAACTAAAAGTGAAAAAATATTTTACAGACCTCAGCTGCCCTTGGTCTATTAGCAATTCGTGTGCAAGTGTCTGAAAATCAGAAACAGAAATTAACTAGTTTATTTCTGCATACAAGGCACATTAAATTACAGTTTGATGATGAAGTGCCCAATTATGATCACCTAATTGTTACCAGTCACAGAGAAATTGAAGCAATTCCTATAGATCAAATTTCAAACTGTATGAGTTGGTACAACCATCCCAACGGAGTGATGGCCTTATGCATGAGAGGTACACTGTGTACTCCTGGCCCAGGGTGATTCTAGTGGTCATGCATCAACTGCTGATGCAGGTGAAATCAGGAGGTCAGGCACCCAAGTGTGACTCTGTGCCTTAGCTAAGGTCACTAATGGCAATGAGAATGCTAGTAAGATGGCTGATGGAAGTGGCAGGCTTATCTTCCCATGCTAAGACTCCTTGGTTTGTGATTGCTTCAGCCTTTCAAACTGATCTAGTCTCATTTATATGAGAATAAGATGAAGCAAATTATGAATAGAAGAATTATGAAAAAGGCTCATTCCAACATCCCATTTACCATATGACTGTTTTAAACCTTTGGGGAGACTCAGAACAAAATTATTTGCTTTTGCCTGGACTAAAACTAGCTCAGAACACCCTGAGATGTGCACGAGTCAGGTTCAGCTGAGACACAGCACCTCACATGCTTCTATATTTCACTGGCAGTAAAAAACAGTAAGGACTGGGAAAGACACACTGGCAAGTGGAAAGATCTATTGTGCTTCTATTTTTGTAACAGACTTGCTAGGCATGCACTGCTGACTGCTGCCTGCACATCCACGTGCTGCTGTCTGACGGCTCAGGAATGCAAGTGGGACAGAACAGTTCAAGCAGGACGTCAGCTCCAGTGGCTGTGCCAAGCGGCTGGAATGAGGTTCCTTTAGTGCACTGATTTCCAGCTTAGTTTGCCTCATGTCATCTGGGCATATAACGTGCTTGAGGATGGAGGCTGGACCCTTCTGTTTGTCCCTTAGTCTCCCATTAAGATGGGATTTAAACCAGTTCTGGGTTTAAAAGCTTTTACAGCAGCCCTAAATCTGTTTTAAAGTTTCATCACCTGGAAAAGCTATCCCTCCTCCTTTTCCACCTCCCAAATTTGCCAGGTCACACTCCAAAACAAGGTTCACTAGAGCCCAGTTCCCCTTGGGAAGTGAAGAGTTGCACCAGCACAAGCATTCTGCCCAACTATGATTTCTTTGCAGAGGAGGGACATCCAGATGCAAACTAGTGTAGGTGTTCATTAAGTCAAGATCTACCCAACTGTATGAAGAACAGCTATGGTGGGGAAGATTTGACACAAATAAATAGCAGCAAATCTAAGCTTGAAAAGTAAGTATACTGAATGGGCAGCAACATGGACTCTGGTTTAAGGTTATCCTCAGACGTGCTAGATGAGATCTGAATGCTGGTCACGTCAATGTCACGAAATTCGCTAGGGGAAAGCCTTGTTGCCCCAAGTGTGGGATTTCTACCCATACTTGGAGTCACCTGAACGGGATCGAGGTTCAGCTGCTGTTTAAAGCATCCGCGGCTATCTCACAGAAAACACGGCCTTCTGCATCTGATGGGATCTTCAAACTTTCCCAGCACTTCCACAAGAACCGACTAACAAAAACATGAAATAAAAACAAAAACATGAACCAAAACAAAATCCAAACAAACAATAACCCTCACAAACAAAGTAACCTCCAGAGACACACAAAAACCCCCCACAGCAAACGCTATATTCCCACCCAAAACGCGTGGAGAAAGGTGGGGCGTTTCTTTCTGACACCACGAAGAGCTTATCACTGGGAGCAAACGATTTCCTTCCTCCTCTCGCTCCTCAGCCTCCGAGGTCCGGAGGGGCGGGGTCC
>VZRO01005012.1:1343428-1345928 GCA_013397915.1 Daphoenositta chrysoptera
CGCCTCGCCGCTGTGCCCTGGCTCGGGCAGCGGCAGCAAGGGAGGAACATTTTTGTCTGAAAGGTTTCTGCTCCCGCCCTGCAAAACTGACCGATCGGGAGTGGCCTTTTTCAGACTATCTGTACACCCCAGGCTTCGGCGTCTCTTCCCACTCCGAGTACCCAGGATGAGGTGACTGCATAACCCATCCTATCACTGCCAAAAGGAATTAAAAATAAATGTTGGAAAACCTAATTCTGATCTAAAACTCATCACAGACTTTTAGAAGAATAAGAAAGAAGCCAAGCCACAGATTTGACCCTATTTGCTGGAGAAAGTGCTGCCGAAAGGCATCCTCCGTTTTTCTCTGTATTTCCACTTCATTTTACAGCTGCTGTGACTGAGGTCAAGTGATATGTCACTCTGTCAGATCACACAGCGAGTCAGTGGCTCTTCCCGGATTAGAACAGTTCCACACGGCCCTCTGAAAAGATTTGTAACAAATGTCAGAGCCAACCGTCCACTGTTTAAAGAATATGTTTAAAGCTCTTAGACATCTCTGTCAAAAGGTATTGTAAATATAGGGACAAAGCTAGTAAATGCTTCACTGTGGCATTTTAATAATGACAAACCAGAATCTAGCAGGGGTAAACACCCCCTAAAACAGGTCACCTTCAGCAGGGAATATGTGCTCTGTTTTGGAGCCATTCCAATAACATGAAAGGATTTGGTTTTTTTATCCTTCAGTAGTAAATAAAATGGTCAAGATACTAGTGGCTGAGCACAGTAAGGTCACAGGGACAGAGGTCACAAAGTAACTTGAATATAACTTTCTCTGTCTTGCTTGTTAGCTATTGCTTTCAGTATCTTTTTTTTTTTTCTTAGTAATAAATAGAAAGTGTGTTTGAAATGGTCATTCAGTTATGCATAACAGAAAAAAAATGCCTAATGCTGTGGTTTTACCATGTTTCTTTACTACTACTTTACAATTTAATTGTAGAAATCTTGCATATGCAGAGTAGACAGGACTTCATGACTTTTAAGTGAAATCAAATACACAACAGCACCCCTTTATAATTTTTTCATGTTAATAGGAAAGAAATATTCCAGCTATTTAGAAAAACACCATGACAAAGCCCACAAATGGCTCAGGTCCCACTGGAAACTTGCTTAAGGTTTAGAAGGAGTGTAGAAGTTTAGAATGGTGTAGGAATGTGACTAATGTGCTGATTCTGTGAGCAAAACCTGAAAAAAAAAAAAAGGAAAGATAAAGCTGAGAAGACTAAAGGGAACTCCTCTTTTGAAATCTCAAGATGGGTCAAAGTTGACATCAACAGATGTAGACAACATATGATACCTTCATTGTAACATGTGAATTCATGCCACACTGTCATTCCCCTTGTGTTTTCTAAGAATGTCCCGGTCTTTCTGGCCTTCTCTCAGAAATACCATTCACATTGTGCCTCCTGTCCTGGTCCTTGTGCTTGAAATGGTCTATAAAAAACATGTTTGTGAAGTAACCTGAGAAAATGCTGATTACTTTAAGATAGGAAAGGATAAGGGCAAAATAAAAAACATCGTCAGACTGAACTTTTTGTTATAACATGTAACAAAACCTGCCAAATCTTGCAGAGATTTGCACCTTGAAGAGACCTTTCCTTGAAAACTCAAAGGAATGTTTCTTTCTTAAAAATGTCAATGCTTTAAGCAAAAAAAGGCAGTAGGCATTTTAGGATGTATCCACGAATAGGCTAATGTCCTGCAATACACATGGTCCTTTCATAACAGATGGGTGCCTCTTTTCTGAGCAAAGAGTCATCGAATGAGTGAAGCAAAAGGAGGTAAAGAAGGAATGATCCAGTGTGTAAAAACACTGGACTTGGTGAGGGATTTTTGCTGCAAGTTTCTCTTCACTGAAGCTGGCTTCCCCCCAACCTTACCAATAAAATCTGAAAAAGTTATATTGCTATATTGCTTTATACAGCTTTAACTTCAGCTTCATGCTCATCCCATTGCAGTGGTGTCAACCCTGGCATAATAAAAAGGCCAATGTCAGCTTTTAAAATGCTGCCAGAGGTGAATGGAGAGGAAAAGAGCAGCCCAGGAGAGAAGCTCTGAAACTGCAGTTGGATTTCTTGTGGATCCTGGTGTTCTGGATTTTTTTTTTCTCCTTTAGTCTTCAAAGACTTTTTCCCAAAATCCAGCATTATATACTTTTTTTCCCTGTCTAGATTTTGCACTGATATCCACAAGCTGTGTTATACAGTGATTTTTTTTTTTTAAGTTCCTTTGTAAGCTGCAAAGAGAGACTTTAAATGATAAGTATGTAAACTACAAGTCTTCTCAGACATTCCAATTAAGCAAGCATGACTTCCTGTGCCATTGGTGCTTCCTGATGCTATCCCATCAACATGTTCCTTTGAGGCAAAAAAATACTCCCATAGTGCCTTCAGGTTTTGCCATATTTTCTTACTTTGCATAATGCCTTTCTTCATAAACAGTCCATAACAATATTAAAACT
>VZRO01005012.1:1350928-1427956 GCA_013397915.1 Daphoenositta chrysoptera
TCATTGGTCTGTGCTTCACTCACCTCCTCTGCCAAGTTATGTCCTCTACTCTACTGAACAAACACTTGCAACTGAGTCTGCTTGAGGAAGCTGAGGCACATAGGGAAATGCACAACCAAAGACACCCAGTCCTGCCTTTCTCTACACCTGTGGTCTTCAGAGAAGAGTCAGCAGGAAAGAGAAGGGGAGAATTTGATACCCACCTTACCTTTAATAGTATTGTTTGCAAATGGAGATAGAACAATGCCAGAATGCACTGCAGGGCACAACAGCTGCCTGTATCAGTGGTGGAGCAAGATGCATTTAAGGCAGAGAAAAAAACAGTGAGAAGAAGCAGAAGCAGAAACAGGGGAAAGAGCAGAAAAGTGGCATGCATTCCAGAGAGGAAGCAGAGATGGTCTTCAGGAGAGATGTCAAGAGGCATGAGATCCCTGAGAGAAAGGGTGTGACAGACACCATGATACAAACTAAAATCTGATGATGGAGAAAAAAGTGCAGAGTGGGAAAAGGTGGATCATGTATCATTTTACTAGAAGAGAGCTTGCATACAGGCAAATGAAAAAGTGGAGGAAAAGACCATTTACAGATAAGAAAGACCACAGGGATAGAAAATAAGGAAATAAAAATAGGTAAAAGTAAGCAGCAGATAAGCTAATACAGGAGAAGCAAAGATAAACTTTAGATGGACATGATGAGTCAGAGACAGGAAAGAACACAAGAAGAAAAATAGAAGACACTGGCATACATTGGTGAATCTTATTATTTATGGTCTCCTGTCCTGCAGTCCTTCACTGACAGAGCATCTCAGATCACTATGGGCTGCTCTTCCCTCTACAGTCCAGTAGTACAGTTACTTAACTGGAAAGCAGCAAGACTGCAAGATCTGATATCCCACCAGGATGTTCACAGCTTTCCATTGTGTGTAGGAAACTGGCCATCAGACCGTATGTGGTATACTTAGAACCATCCCTAAGGGGCATATCTCCATCTCCTGACAAATACAGCCCAGGCAAGCAGAAGCTGGTTGACTGTACTTCTCACACTAAAGAAAACTTTGTGCCATTTAGGGATGGACCTGGATAAGGCATGCCTGAACTACTGAGTGAACTGCTGTATAAACTGATGGCAGTAAAGACCTGCACTTGTATCAGGTTCACGCCCAAATGTCTCAGCTTTAAGGTTCTAATAAAAACTCTTCTTGGACAGTAACATAGCATTGCTCTGACATAGTCTTTCTACCTACCTCTCTATTCTTTGCATCACCTGTCATTTTTCTCTCCTATTCCTTCCAGCTAATCTCTCCTGTGAGTAGGAGAGCCTCCTTGCTATCTGGCTTTCTGCCAGACCTTTTCTGCTCTATCAAAGCTTCACAGGATTCAAATAGCATCTGAAAAAGTAGCTTTTTAAATATTCCTTCTCCAACTTTTGTTTCCGATTTAACATTGTGACTATAGTATTTATTTTCCAAGCCTGTTGGCAGCCAATTATCATGAATAAAGGGCCCTAAAGCTAAAAAATTAAGAAACAAAATGAGACTGTATGGAGGCTGGATGACCTACAGACCCAGCAAGGAGTGCAGGAGGGCATAGCTACCCACTGGGTACTGTGTTAGGGGGCTATGTCTGACAGCTGGTCAGGAATGAAAAATCTGTGTGTGAATGACTGGCAATCAGAAGATAAGAACACTCACCTCCTACATACAGTTTAGATTTGAGGAGACAACAGGGAAAAGAAAGTTATTTTTAAAGATGGGAGATTGAAGGGCACATAGGGGTTTGGAAAGATGTTTTAACTTGCAGCTGACCTCTTGTCAATCAGGGTTTTGATCGCTTCAGCTTTCTCAAAGAAAGAAATTCTACCCTAGAATCCCGGCATTGGTGGGCCACAGAAATAGAAATACTAGCATATTGAACTGTGTGCAATTGTCTTCTATAAAAAGTTGTTCATTCTTGTCTTAGCTTCTTATCAGATGCAGCACTGAAAGGTGACATTCATCTTTCATCCTAGTCACTCCTGTCTGTTGTCACAAACTGTTTCTGAAATCAAGCCCAGGTTGTAGCTATCAGTGTGACTCTATAAATGATACAGCAAACTAAATGGGCATAGCTAACGTGTATTTGCTCTGCAGCACAGACTATTACACCTTTGTAGATTCGAAATATGCCCAGCTCACTTGTCTGTAAGTGACACTATACTTCCCAATCAGCATCATCAAAAACATACAGCTTGTAAAAAGGTTGTGTGCAAGGCAAAATAATTGTTCTGCAGAATCATATGGCTGTCACTTTTCACCCAAATGACTCAGTGTCAGTGATCCCTAATGAAGCTGTCAGCTGGCACAATAGCTCACACGGTATTTTAGCACTCCAATTGCCTCTTCTCATAGAACAGCAATAAATACATTTGCCAAGGTAAATTACTTAGGATTTTTAAAAACATTTCTTATGTAGTGCTCAATCTGAAAAGATGAAGTTTGGGAGAGGGTTTAACCACAGATTTCACTGACATTAGGGTATATATTGAACACTTCTCAAACCCTATCCTACATAATCGGCATGTATCATTTATTCCTACATGTACTGTACAAGGAATGAGCACAGCATAATATTCTTTCAAATACTGAAGGAGTCAGTTGCAGTTGTGCCACTCACAAGGCAAGAGTGATTACAAAGTTCCACTGTAAGAGGCAAGGGATCAAAAGTACCATCATTAAAAATAAATCAAGAAAACTGAACTGGTCTAAACTTTTCCTTCTATGAATATAGTGTAAGAGAAAAGAGGTTACAGGCAGAAACATTGTAACCAGTGCCTTAATTCTGCCATAACATTTCCTTTCTACCACAATAGTCAGCAATTTGTAGATTGTGCTGTAGGAGCCAAGCTACTGAGGAATTGATGTACTGATGTACTACCCTTTCCGAGTAGCTTCCTCCTTTTGGAGTCTATGAGCAATAAATGCCACTATAACATGGCTAATTAAAGTCTAAAGTATCCATGATTAATATCAGATGCACACATATTACAGCATGAGGGTAACCATGATATGGTCTGTGGACATCTCTCATTAGGTTAGCTGATAAAGTTGGAGATAACAGAATGGCTTTGAGCACATAGATCTGTTCTATTGTTTCAAAAATAATGTACAGAATACTACATTTTCTTAGAAACCTTGTCTCACTTAGGGCTCATATCCCTGTGGCAGATTCTTAATAACTTTTTTCTTTGTTAATCCACTTACCATCCTTGCTAGTATGAAATGCCATTATGGAATAACAAACTAGATTTTACCATTCCTGCTACACTAAACCTCTGTATGGTTTATCTTTGATGGTGGACAAAAGTTCCCATGTTATCCTTACTGGTTATATTCCCTCAGGCTCACAAACTGTCTTCTGCTTCCAGTCAATGCAATTCTTTAAGTATCCTGGTTTAAGCCCAGCCAGCAAATAAGTACCATGCAGCTACTCAGTCATACACCCCCACACACCACAGTAGGAGGGGGAGGAGAATCAGGAAAAAAAAGTAAAACTTATGAGTTGAGATAAGAAAAGTTTAATAGCTGAAATAAAATAAAACTAATCTAATAACAATAACAATATAATTGTNTAATCTAATAACAATAACAATAACAATAACAATAACAATATAATTGTAGTGAAAAGGGAGACAACAAAAAGAGAGGGAGAGGAATAAACCCCACCTGCTGACCAATGCCCAGCCCATCCCTGACCAGCCATCAGAAGCTCCTGGCCAACTTCCCCCCAGTGTATGTCCTGAGCATGACATTGCATGGTATGGAATATCCCTTTGGCCAGCTCAGATCAGCTGTCCTGGCCATGCTTCTTCACAGCTTCTTGTGCACTTCCTCACCAGCAGAGCCTGGGACACTGAAAAGTCCTTGACTTGGGGTAAGCACAGCTTAGCAACAACCAAACATCAGTGTGTTAACAACATCATTCTCAAATGCAAAACACAGCACTGCACCAGCTACTAGGAAACAAATTAACTCCATCCCAGCTGAAACCAGGACATGATGTTATCCTCTGGTTAGTATCTACGGGACTGGGAATGAACACACGATGCTGAGTCTCCTGTACTTTTATGATCTGTCTCAGTCCTACCTGGCTGGATTACGCATGAGGGAGACAGATGACTGTGAAAAAAGGTAAACCATCACAAGCCAATGCAGAGCCATTTTCAGCCTGGTTTAGACCTTCTAAATACTCCTTTCCAACCAAAGTAACATCATATTTGAAGACACAGAATACATTTAATTTGTAGCTCAATGAAGTCCCAATTAAAATGGTAATTCAGTAAGTGAAACCTCTTCAGTGCCATTCTAATAACAGATCATAGATTTTCCTAAAAGCTTCTTTTAATTTCCATTTCTGTAGATACTGTTTAAAGATGAAAAAAAAAATTGAAGAAGCAAGATTTTTCCTTTCCTAAAAGAAAATGGGTGACAAAGGTCCAGGAAAGTTACAAACATTCTGAAATTATGTCTAAACTGAGACACCTAGGAGCAGGTCCAGACTCCTGGCCTGGCTGTGTACTGAAGTTACATCATATGTCAATATGTCTATCAATGCATCTCCTTCCTGCACACTGTGCTGTCAGCAGAAGACCAGAAAGGAACCACAGCATATTCTGACTCATCCTTGATACCGAGTAGCTGGAGCTGTGACTCCAGGGCATGCTGAAACTCATGCAAACTCTGTGATTTAGATGTGGCCTTAACTTACCCAGTGGAGGTCTCTTGATTTCTCCCCAGGCAAACTAGATGCCAAACCTCAATTGAGAAGGAGCCCTCTCTCCCCGTGTAGGCAGGCACACTCACAAGGATAACTCTGCAGGAGTACATGGTGGCTGTCTCTGGTCAGGTCCTCTAAACCCATTAAGCAACAGATCTTCAGTACACAAATCAACTCAGCTAGTGCAGACACAATCCTACCCTGCTGCCTTCCAGAACAGGCCCCCTCCACCCTGAAGGGGATAGCAGCCCATGGAAGGCCCATGACAGAACAGGAGAAAACAGCAAGACGGCAGGAACAGCAGAGAGAAAACACTGCATCCTAAGCATAACTCTCTCCCCACTACACACTGCTCCAGCGGCTTCCTTGCTCAAGGGGCTGAGTGTAACTGGTGGTGGTAGCAAAGAGAGGAGTCTGGACTGAAGGAGTGAAGTTGATCCTGGGAAAGGTGGGGGAGAGAGTTTTCTTCCTGTGTATCTAATGTTTGTCTTTTTTCTTCGTAAATTAGTACATTTGTTTTATATATATATATATAAATTGGCAATAAATTACATTAAATTTCCCCAAGCCAAGCTTGTTTCACCCACAATTGAAACTGGTAAGTGATCTCCCTGTTTTTAGTTCAACCCACGGGCTTTCTCTTTCCTATTTCTCCTACTTTCTCCTGGCATCCCACTGAGTGGTTGGGTGAGTTTGGCTGCTGGCTGGGGCCAACCCATTACATATAGACAGGAATCTGGGACAATGCCTGCAAGCAAGATTTGGTTTTATGGGAGGAAAGATGGGGGAGTGGCTGATGAAAGTGAAAATTATATCTCAGTCCTACATTGCGTTCCCGGATACACTCCTAGTTTTAAACTAGAGTAAACAAAATTGCCCCATATTAATATACAAGTAATGTGAGAGAAGCATCTGGCCTCTGGTTCTCACGATAAGGCAAATGAAGGGCTGTTACCTAAGCTATGCTATGAGACCTATGGACTCTATCCCACTCAGCCTAGGAAAAAATAGTTGATATATACATAGTGCTATATAATTATTTGTTTGGATCACATTCAAGTAGAGAATTATGCTACTGAAGGTCAAAAGATTCCTGTATAAACATTAATTACTTCTATACAACAGGTGTAAGCTTGATAATAGTCTTTGAAATTGCAAGATTTAGTGAATTCTGAAGGTTGACTTCAGCCAAAAAAAGGGCTGCAGAGAAAGCATTTCACCACTGAATGATCAGGTTCTATTCTTTCTATTGTGACAAAAGCCAGGCTGTAACTTTAGTTCCTAAAACCCCCTCCTCCCTTATTCTGTGTTTCTAATCTAACAAATGAATCTCTCCTGTAAGTAAGACAAAGCACGGCTGAGTGCACAGCAAGAGGAAGGAGGTAGGGTCCAGTGTTGTGCATCTCTGTGTGTTTTATTTTTTATTCTTTTGGTTTCTCAAAGGTTGGTGAGCTTTGCTAGATGGCCTTTATCCTCTGCCTCTCTTCTTCACACCCTTACCATAGGACAATCAGAGAATATTCCTGGAGCTAAGACATGTCACAGAAATTCATGCACAACTGAATGCATGATAACTGCAACCCAATCAGAGGGCTATAAAGGAAAGACATGGAGTGGAGGCCTTGGCATAAAAGCAGATGAGGAACAAGAGCCCACCTAAATGCATTCAAGGGTTACTTGGGACACATTTGGAGATTGCCTTGGAGATACCATTCAGAAGGTCACATATATCTCATTAATTCAGTGTCATATCCAACTGCCTTGTGTGTAAACACGTGGACAGATGAATTCAGCCCCAAAGCTCCCTGAAGCAAGAAGACAAGGACAGAGAAAAAGAAAGAGGCAAAGATGATTGAATGGAATGGGAAGGAAGATGCAATCTCATCAGGTACTTAGTTGGTTTGCTGCCTGAAGTTCAGGAAGGTACCTCAGGTGGTTTCTGTACAGTGAACTCAGACTTCTACCTACCCTTCTTGCGTGTATGCAAACTAGATATACCCTTACCTGCTAAGTAACTCAAAATAAATAACTGAGCAGTCTAACTCTTATGTGCACCTACAAATGTGTGGGAAAGGGCTGGAATTTAGTTCTCTGGATTTCATGGGTAGAATGGCTTTCTCCAGTCACAGATTCCGCAAGTCTTTCATTCATCTCAGAAATGACACTGGCTTCTGCCCTGCTACTGGCATGGAAGTTTTGGGGATTGAGTTTTCAATTTTGGAAAATAATAGAATATCTTTATCTAGTCCAGCGCTTTCTTCTTTTAATTAAACTAATTCACAGCTAGGCCTTGGAGGGTGTGTAGAGCTTCTATTAACCAATATCAGCATCTCAGAAGTACTTCAGACTGTATATAGGGCTTGTAAATGCTTCAAGTTCTCAAAGATACACTGAATACGTTTATTACCATTTTCTGGAAATAATCAGCTTTTATTTAGAAGTCTGACATATTTCCCAGCCTTCAGAAAGCACAAAGGTTTGTTATATAACTTTGAAGTCTTTCTTCTAAAATATGTAAATAGCATGTAAAGAGCAACTAAATTACAAACAGCACACACCCACAACATCAGCCAATTTTAAATGTAATCAGCACACTCTGTGCAAGAAATAATGTCATAAAGGAGCACAGTTAAGAAATGAGATTCAGTCTGTGAGCCTTTTAGATTAAAAATAATTCTACTCACAAATGAGAAATAAAATGCATACACTGCATACCAGAAATCAAACCTGAGCATGAACTGGGGGTATCTGACATTTCCATCTTCATCAAGGGGGATTCTGTCAAGTAGCAGCTCAAACTCTTCATCAGTAATCTCCACACCAAACCTGAAACAAACAGGAGTTAGCAGCACTCACTTGCGGAGTTCACATTTGGGTCAACAGTACCCACAATACCCTGAGCATATGGCTGCCATTAACTCTTTGTTACTGCTTCGGCCCTCAAGATCAAGAGCACCACGTGAATATCAGAGGTTAATCAGGGTTTTGATCGCTTCAGCTTTCTCAAAGAAAGAAATTCTACCCTAGAATCCCGGCATTGGTGGGCCACAGAAATAGAAATACTAGCATATTGAACTGTGTGCAATTGTCTTCTATAAAAAGTTATTCATTACACTAAAACACTGGTATTGCTTTAACTAGTTAACTCTGAAAGGCTTTTCATTTGGACTGTTTAGCATGAAAGAAAATGTAGAGAAAAACTGTCTTTTTGGGAAACAGCTTCTTAGTGCTTTTGGAAAGCATTTCATAATGGCTTTAAAGACATTTTGCATACAAATATTTAAAAGTGGCAGTGTTTATTCATCAGCAAGAAAGTGTTTTCACCTCTTCAGAACAATCAAAACATAATCCTTGAAATACTGGCATAAACAGGAATGACTTAAGCAATAATAAAGAACAAGGCATTCATTCATCATTTTGCAAAGCCGATAAACTCAGCTGACTTTTGGAGGGATATATTTTCTTTTTGACAAGGCAATTGAAATGTATACAAAATAATGTATTTATTTGTTGTTTTGGTTTAATCATCATGCTTTCCCATTTTATGTAACTCAAGAAATCTTCCTGTTAGAGTGTAATTTGTCCTTAACTCCTTTTGGGGATTTCTGATTTAGAGGTTTGGCACATGGAGAACAGCTCATTCTGTAGAATCCTTTACTCTGCCTTATTTCTGAGGAAGTCTGCTGAGGAGAGCAGATACAACTGCTTTTGCATTTGCCCTCAGCTGACAGTACCTTATTTTACTAGCTTTCAGCTTCACTTACCTTCATTCACTTACCATTTAGACATGTACATTTACAGAACCTTGAGTTCAGTCAACACATATAAACCCACACAGAAACAATGCACATCTGCAGCATTTTTTACCTGTTGAATAACATAAAACCTAACTTGGCCAGGGAGTGTCAGTGGGAACACTTTTCCAGGAATTCATAATTATTTTGGGGTTACACACTGTTGCACAGGTCATTTGAAGCCTAGCTATTTGTACATGTGATCAATGGGCAAAATCTATTTCCTTAAATGATCAGTTAAACAAAATCTCTGGATTGTTGCTATCTCCTGTTCCTTCCCTCCATCACTTGCATCAATGGGTATCATCCCAGAAGGGAGTTTAGGTTGTATATAAGGCATAAGCAGTGGGAATCTATGTTGAAAACCAAAAGGTTGGGGAAGTTGACCAACTTCTAGCTCTGAAACTACAACAGATAGACTGTTTAGTCATTATATTACACATTATACACACATTACTCTGTGTGTAACCATAGTCACAAAGAAAGCTATAAAAGGTTCCACATAAAGTAACACATGAGAACCAAGGAAAAAAAAGAATAGCAGTTACTGCAACATTTAAAGAAAATATCTTTTCATATTCATCATTAGTGTCTTCAAATAGGAAGGGGAGCCACAAAGCCACAAACTGTTCAAAAAGTAAAATGAAGCTCTTTGAACAGTGTTCTGGATTTATAGACAAAAAATTGCTGTGCTTTTAAAAATGGGAACAAGGAGAGGAACATAGGCTCATAGGGTTTGAAGTTTGTCTTAATGTTCATTACCCAATTTGTCCTCTCTTAAAGTAAGACTAAATTACTGAAGGGAGGCCCTACTTCTCTGGCAATGTCATTTGCCTCAGAACAAGAATTTTTGTAAAGCCTGGAAGCGGACAGAAATTCACACAGAGATGATTTAGCACCTTTAGTTGTGAAGAAACAATCTTGCAATCATTTATTGGGTCCAGTTGTCTCCAGGCTCTGGTTTATATTATTTATTGATAGGTCCTCTTATATATTTTCCAATGTAATTCTATGAAAAAATCCACAGCAATTTTTTTTTCCTTTGGTTGAGCAGAAGAGATTTTTGATGCAAATGAGAGAGAAAAATCTTCACTTCTGGTAACCAAATGGAAAAAAGGAAAACCCAAACAATGAAGTGCATTAACAGGCAAATGAGTAAGGATTTTCTTGGTGTTGGACCAAATCTGACCCTGATATGTTACTGAGAATATTTCTTATTCTATAGGTTCAGTATAGCTCTGAATAACTGCTCCTTTAATTTCACTTAATGAGGCTGATATTTCATTATTAGCTGGTAGCCTGAACTAGAGAGGCAGATCTCTAACCTGGAGTGAACCAGGCCACTGAAGCAATCACAACAAGGGCTCCTGATCAGACTGCTTTCGTAAGAAGAATGTCTCAAACTGCTCTCCATATCCAGCCACATTAAGAGACCACAAAATAAAAGAAGGTTTATCTATGTTTAATGCTCAAGAAAGTTAATGACCTGTAAACTGCCAATATGGATATATTTATACTCACATGGAGAAGTTAACTATCTCTTTCCTGTAAACAAGTTCCCATTCCCAGCATTAGCCTATAACTGTGATCTGTAACACCCAATCAGGCAGCTGATCTTTGAAACCCCAGACATATACTTGACAGTGTACAAATATATTTAATGAGGAAAATACCACAATCACTTAAAGAGCTAAATAAATAATGTCATTTCTATAGGGAGGGTGGGTCAGAATCATGTTCTCTTCAACACTTCGCTGTTCGTCACCCTTCAAACAGTTACAACTGAAGCACTACTAGTGACACACAACCCATCCCTGAATGTGGCTGGGAAAACAGCAGCCTGGAAAGAACACAGTGATTTCTGGGTGCCACAGTCCCTCTTATGAAATGTCAAAAGTCATTTCAGCGTTGAAGGTCCCCAAGTTTCCCAAATGCATCCAGGAGACAGCAGCTGATCCTGAAGGCATGATCTGAAAGTGTGTCTGCATAGATGTGAATATATTTACTTTCTAGGGTGGTCAGTCCTACTGATATAGGAGATGAATCAATGTAAGGTCCTTGAGGGTTTCCTCTCCCTGCCATATATTGTGTCTGCAAGGTCAGAAACTACAACATAGGCTGGCCTAAGGAAGTGAAGCTGGGGGAAGGGAGGAACAAGGCTGCACAAACTTTGCATACTGACATTTTCCCCATTATTAAAATTCCAAAGACCTATTTTACATTACTGATCTCAGGATTTCTGGAAACATGCTGTGACTACATTACATCCATCGTGCTCACTGGTGTGGAAACAGAAAAAGCATTGAATGAAGAGGGTGTATGGCCTATACCATTTGTTATCCCAAACACTGATATTATACCTCTCATTCTGAACTTCCCCTCAAGCTTTACAAACACTTCCACGATGTACAAAAGCAGTAAACAGGAGGATCGAGTGTTCCAGCACACAAATGCAGCCACCTGAAACTAAGCAATGATTTAATCAAACAACAACAGCACACAACAGATGAATCACTGGGTTCTCCAGGGCACATTTTCAAAAGCAGGTGCAATGGGCAGGGCTTGAGAAAAAGATATCTATTAACTGGAGGGCTAAGCCTATTTAGACAGAAGCTGATGCAAAACACAAGGCACTGGTTAACAGTGAGGTTGAGAGAAAATGCTTTGGCAAGAAGCCCAGAACCCTGGCAAAGGGAACACCTGCAAAAAGTCACATGTGGTTTGTCGTACCAATACCTACATTTGCACATGCAAACTAAGAAATTGTTATTTCCATTTTATTCTGTGTTTAATATCAACAATATATCCAATTAGGAGTTCTTACCTCTCATATCCTACATCAAAGAGACAGAGAGGAAGTTAAGGTACATCGGGAAATTCAGTAACTGTTTCAGTCAGTTATTGAAGTGCTTTTTAATCATCTATAAAGGCACTACTCCTGGGTACCTATGCAACAGCATGTTTTTAAAAGGTCATTAATGGAAAAGAGCAGGTGCAAAATCACATCCTCTGCAAGAAATTAATTGAGAAGAAGCACAAAAAGCAGGAGCGAAGAACTTAATAAGGTGTCAAGACTAGCATGCCACAGGAGCAGAGATGGCAAGGCAAATAAGACTGCAGACCATGTCAGCGGGATAAGTAGCCTAAAATTCTGATGGGCATTTGAAGCAAGAATGAGGCATTTATACTGATCTGATTGTAAGAAGAAGTAAGTGGGAGGAATTTTCAAACAGGGCATGATATACCCAGAAAGATAAGCTAAGGGGATTATTCCAGCAGTGTGACCTCAGATCTGTCCCAGGAACAAGGGCAAGGCAGAGATACTTGCAGTTGTCGAGAAACAGCCGGCAGTTGTGGGGTGCACAACCCTACAGTTCCCGTGTGCAAACACGTGCATAGAAACCATGGTTTCTGCTGGCAGGCAGAGCATGATTTAACTACATGCTGCATTTGATTACAAAAAACATGGCCTCTGTCAGCACCTCTTGTGCATTTTCTAAGGGATCACCAGGTATTTCGCCTGTGAAAGCAACATTAACAAATCAGTGTCACAAAGGAACCAGAAGCAATCTCTCTCATCTGGCAGTTTTTAAGGATTCAGCAACAACAATTTGGGCAAGTACTTAAACATTTATGAAAAGTGATTTTAACAATGGACTTCAAAAAATCTGAAATTCTATTTTATTGACGTAAATCACCAGTTCCACTTCCCTCTAGAAAACCTTCCTTTTTCCACCTCTCATGACACAAACACTGTAAGTATTGGTGCATTCTTATCTGTGGTGTTGGATGTCTATTTCAATCCTCTTACAGGTCTCAAGGAAAACACCAAATGTAACTCACCAGCCTTTACCTGTCAGGCAACTTTCTTAAAGGGAAGACACCTAACATATAAAACCTAGGCTTGGAAAGCTGAACCACTGCAATCTCTGTGTAAAACACTGTTTGGGAGAACTGACATGCAAGATTCAGAGGCAAGGAAAGGAAAATTAAGCAACTTGTTATTAATTCTTTGCTTATATGCTGTTGCCTCTCTGGTTTGCAATGCTTCAAATAACCCAGCTACTGCAATTCAACTCCAAGTCATCATTAGTTTATTATATTGCAACAGTTTCTTGCAGGACATTTTTCCAACTAGTGCCCAACATTTAACATTAAGCAGGCCCCTCCATTCTTGGCATTTATATTTACATATAGGAACACTGTTTCAGAGCATGCTTAATTTAAAAGCCAGACCTTTCAGCCACTTAGGCAAGCAGCAGTATAACACAAATGTTTTCCCATTTCATCACAATTTCTCCATCAAAGTATCAGCCAGGATGATGCACACTTCAGCAGCAAAGCAGGGCTTAACCTAGTGCACCAGGCAACATGGTGCTCCTACAGCCACAAATTCTTCCAGCTCTTAATTTTATCCTGCCATTCAGACCCTGCTAGTAGGCAACAATCTGCCAGGGTTATTCGATCACACCACAGGCTATTCAGAGCCTGATCTCTTCCTAGTTGGAGTGAGCTACTTAAATACGTTCCAAAATTTGGCCCAAATGTCTCTTGTTATTTAAATACAATCAAATCAACAAAAATTTGTTCCATGGGAGCAGTGTGAAAAGGAAAGGTAGCACCAGGAGTGCCTGTTTCCATTTTGTTTCCCTATAAAAACTAAAGAGGTCTAACATTTCAGTAAGCACACAACAGCACCAGGGTGCTGAGGGGAGGGGACGGAGTTTGGCAAGGGGGTTTGCACAGACCACCATGTTTTAGGCTCTGGATCACTTGTAAGCCAAGATCCCAACAGTCTCACCATCACTGCAACTCTCTTATTCACCCTGTCAGTAACACCTCAAGGAAAAGGCTCCCATCTTGCTAATGTAAAAAACCAAAAAGCAAATACTCCCCCTGTTATAATCCCCATATATATTGTGAGAAAGTGTAAGCAAGTCCATACCATGCCAAAATTACTATTATTAAGAGCTAGCAAAGCAGCATGTGGTATGAGTGTAGTATTTTGTTGAACTGTCCAGTGTGCTGTGTGTCTTTCCCTCCCATGTCTTGGACTCTTCTTCTCCTTATCTGCATAAACCAGGTTGCTCAGCATGTCTAGACGACTTTCTGTCAGCCCCAACACCTGTGCTCTTCACAAACTGATGGATTTTACAGTTACTGACATCTGCCTGCCATAGAAGGGACAAGGGATGCATTGTCCCGTGTCACACAATGGTAGGAAATAAAACCAGGTCTCATGAACTCCCATTCTATGTGTCTTAACTCACCCCTTAATCCAGCACCTTTCTACCCTTACCAAAGGAATCTCCCAGATCCCAGCTCCATGTGTCTTCCCCTCAGGCAAGGCTATTTCAGTGATACCATACGTTTTTTGTGTTACTGTAAAACTCATGCTTAGAGGAGGCTTAAGCAAGTGTGGTTAAAAGGCTGCAAGCTGTCACCACCTGTTGATACCAGATGTGCCACAGCAGCATCTCCCTTGCTGCTGAGTTAGTAGTAGAAACAACAGGAACTGGGAGAAAATGAAAATGGAAAAAAGTAATTGTGCTAGACTGCTAAATACCTTTCCATAGTAAAACAGACATCTAAAACCACATTGTAAGGATCTGCTGCTGCAAGCATTTCTAGTCAATTATGAGAAGCACAAGACCTTCACATCCCCTTACCACTGCTTCAACAGCAGGTAACAAGTGAAAAAACATCTTGAGAAGCCTCATGGGGATTCCACCAGAACATCAGATTAAGCATTATCACAGTTATCTGTCTCTGGGTGCCAAGCTCAGAGATGGTGTCATGAGCAGGGACACCATACAGGACTACTGCTGTGTTCTCCACATACACTTTCAGGGCTGCCTGACACTGTGTCTAGCTTTCATTCCACTGTGGCCTGACAACATCTGTCATCCAAGAGTTTCCCAGCAGCCTCCCATCACCTATGTGAGATATATGAAGGAGGATGATGTAAACCCCAACTTTTCTTCTGGACTGGTCACATTACATGCAATGGAGGGTGTGAAGTGCTTTGTCTGATCTTAGGAGCAATGCCAACCTATAAAGCATGGGTGAAAAATGCAGGCTGGGTAACAGCCTACCAGGCAAAATAAAGGATTATTTCTCACTGAAAAGGACTTCTTTTAGAAGCAGCTTCCTGATCCAAGAATGGCAATGTTTGGTACCTGGGGGTACACAAGTTGCCATTTCTCATTCTGAAGAACAGATGGAGGAGTTACAGCAGATTTCTGAAGTAAAATGTAGACACAGCAAAAGGAAGCCATTCAGATACTGCAGGTGGCAAAAGAGAGTTTTTATTATTAAAAAACCAAACCAAACCAAAAGAGTGATATTTAGAAGAAGAGCTTTTCACCCACACAGGATATTTTCTCTGAAGAAGGACTTGAAAAATGTCCCAGATAACTGGGAGGCATTTTTGCTACAGCAGGCCAGAAATCTTACATTATATGGAATAAAGCAGTTGCTACTCCATTCATTTTAACTGAGGCTGTCTGGGCAATTCCACCAGCACCTCTCAGCAACAAGCAGTGTACCAGCTGCAGCTTTGCCAGCACTGCCAGCTCTCCTCACAGCTGGGGTCTGCACACTGCAGCTGCTCCTTCATACCCACAAGGATGCTAAAAATATAGCATCTCCCACTGGAGCACAAGAGATCCCTCATGTCTGATAGCCTGGAAAAACACATGTTCAACTCCAGTTCAGATGTGATTGGAAGCTCACCAGTTACGTCATTCTGCTCTGAAATGTACCCTTGCATGCAGATAAGACAGATAAAAAGGCTAAGTGCAAGCCCAGTAATGTATGAATAGGTATGTGAAATGCAGGCAGCCTCAAGAGAGAGATATGCTTGTGTAAGACACTAGGAATGCTGGTACCTTTTTTCCTGTGACAGCAGATGTAGATCATTCCCAAACTGAATGTGGGCAAAACTTGGCAAAAAAAATTCCTGTATTTCATTATAGACAAAAGATCCAAGTCATGATTGAACAGGCTTAAGAAGTGTCATTTTTAACAAAGCTTAGGCAGTGGCAAGTACTACAAGTATGTTACTTCTGAAAATGTAATTTTAAAATTGTACTATATGTCACACCATACACCACTTGAAAATATCTTTCACACAAGTTGAACAGTGTCCTCCAGCTTATCACAAAATATTTGTTTCCCTGAACCTATACTTTTCATTTTGTCAACCACATTCCTTTTATAATTTAACTAATTTAAAATATTTTTCAGTCTTTTTTTTTAATAAAGTATAAAAAACTATTCTAGAAAAAGAAAAATTAATCAATTTCAAACACCACAAAATATAAACTTGAAAATGCAGTCGTTTTTGTTAAATAATTTATTTACTTTTGAGGAACTTTGTTAACAGGATCATATACTCTTATAAAGTCAGTTAACTTGTCATTATACTTATAAATTGAGTCAACTAATTTAAAAATTAGCTATTTATCCACTAAAAAGATAAAAGTTCAAAATTTTGAGAATTTCCCTAAAAGTTTTCTATATGTGTTAGTAAAGAAGTGTAATGCTAAAAAACTATGACAAAGCAACCAGTTTGGTACATCTTTTACCTTTCCCCCTCATTAGCTCACAGACTCAGTGACGTGCACCTGATCTTAGTGTGGTCATTTCAATTTACCAAAGTTTAATGCTGCATTTCAGAAGAGAGGGATGTTACACACACCTTCCCCAGATACAGATTTATATCTGGGATAGGAGATGTGCACACATTCCTCATCTTAATATTCTGAATACTATAATGACTCCAGTCTAAACATAAGTATCCTTATGGTTTCTTAGCAACATTACACAAGTTTCATTCAGTTGAATTTATTAGATGAACATCTAATCCGAGATGAAATTGGTGTGAAATAGTGAAAATTAAAGCCCTCAACTTTTCTAAATGCTAACTGGATCTTCCACCTGCAGCAAACTGTCAGTCTAAACTATTTAAAGACAGATTCCAAGGTCACAACTTGGGCTACTCTCCTCTTTTGAATTCACTTCAAGGACTGAGTACTTCAGAACTTGGCACAGCAAAAACAGCACGTGCACAAGAGGCAGAAATTTCTCCAACATATTCACTAATATATGGTTTAATTGTGGTTAAAACACAGCTTTTCTTTTTTATCTTACTATGTCACGCTCAGCGGAATTCAATTAAGGTACCTGTTTTACTGGGGAAAACTAAAAAATTCGTGTTAGTGCTGTCAAAGGGCCATAATATAACTAGAGTTCTCTCCAGAGCTGCAGCCGCTCCTCACTCCAGCAAAACTCTTAATAATCTCAATAAGAAGTTTGGGGACTGAGAGCAAATTAGTGTCGAACACAGCCTAGTGCTTCCTTTATCCAAAGGGCACCCTGCCATCTAGTGGCCAGGACATTCCAAAAATACCACTCTGGTTTTTCAGCAGAGGAACTTCAAACGGAAACCCTCCCACATACTTTGCACACATTTCAGATTTAAAAAAAAACCCCAAACCAACAAACAAAAAACCCAAAAAACCCACAAAAAACCCCATGGTAATACTGCATATATATTCTAATGACCTGTGTGGAGAGCCCCTAAGAAAAACCACATTAAGTTAAACATTAATCTCCTCTATCTTGCATTGGCATACATAATGTATATGAGTGACTTTTATATCTAGTTCTATAGCATACATTAAATATTATGTTTCTTTTTCTAGTTAAATGTTAATGAGAGATCCATGCATCAGAGCTTCAGAGAACCAAGCCATTGGATCCTTTTTTGCGTATATAGTTTTCTCTAGCTAAATGCTGAAGTAGGAGCTACAGACCACATGGTGATAGCAACATTGAGAAGGAGCAAAGTGGAGGTGGGGGAGATTAATTAGGGGTATATAAGAATGAAGAAGTACAACCACTGTGTAACAACCACCCAGCTAGATCACAAACTGACATGTCTGTTCCAGAAAGGTCACTTCTGTCATTTTTCCCAGCTCCCTGACTATGTAACAGCTTTGACTCACTATTGAGGATGTGCTGAAAAATCTGTTTTTGTAAGACTACGTGATTGCTAGTGCTGACATGACAGGAGATGGGTAACATATGATGGGAAGGGAGAAAGAGTTAAGTTGTCACTGAGTCATCAGGATCCTTATGGCATCCATTAAACTACCCCAATCTACTATGAATTAGTGTAAAGAAGCTGTTCTACCAGGTCTGGCTGGAATTGAGTTAATTTCATGAAAGGCCATATGTTGCTGTGTTTTTGTTTTGTGACTAAAACAGTGCTGTTGAGAACACACCAGTCTTTTGGCTATTGCTAAACAGTGCTTGCACAGCACAGCATCAAGGCTTTCTCTTTTTCTCACACTGACCCCCTCCAGTGAGTAGGCTGGGGAGGGCAGGCACAGGAATCATAGAATGGTTTGGGTTGGAAGAGGCTTAAAGATCATCCCGTTCCAACCTTCCTGGCATGAGCAGGGACACCTTCCACTACAGCAGATTGCTTAAAGCCCTATACAACTTGGCCTTGAACACTGCCAGGGATGGGGAATCCACAACTTCTCTGGGCAACCTCTGCCAGTGCCTCACCACCCTCACAGTAAAGAATTTCTTCCCAATATCTAATCTAAACCTGTCCTCTTTCAATTAAAAGCTACTACCCCTTGTCCTTTCAAGAAGACGGGAGAGAACAGTGCCAGAACAGCTGACTCAAACTGGCCAAAGGATTATTCAATACCATATAGTATCATGCTCAGCATTAAAAATCGGGTGTCTTCCAAGGTAGCCATTGTAGCTGTTGCTCGGAGACAGCTTGTGGAAGGTGGTGAACGATTGGCTTTGCATCCCTTTGCATTTTTTCTTTCACTTATTAAACATCCTTACTTCAACCCAAGTGTTTTATAACTTTTGCTCTTTCTATTCACTCCCCTATCCTGGCTGGGAATGACTGAGTGAGTGGCTGTGTGGAGATTTAGATGCTGGCCAGGGCCAACGTGTCACATCCATCCAAGCAGCTTATCATAACAGATACCAGACAGACATTTCAGAACAGACAGTTCAATGCCAATCTTTTGCTCCATTGATAGTGCAACAATGTACTGAAAAGGCACCTCCAAGACAAGCATAAATATGTCCAAAGGAAAAGTGAGGTAGAAAGAAGCAATGAAGAATTATAGCTAATGGTGATAACCAAGACAGCTGTTACTTCTTTGCTGAAAGTGGACTGTAGGAGGTGCAGGAGCATGGAACAAGCAATGCAAAAAAAAGGAATCTATTTGCAGAGGTGAACACAGAAGAAAGCTCTCTGTGAACACCAGTTTCTAAGCTGTTTGACAGAACAGCTGCACAACCCCCACAATCTTGAAGAGACTTCAATTATATCTGTGGTAGCAGGAAGGGCATCTCTTCCAATCATCATCTGTTACCTTCCACTCAGAGTGACTCCCCTCTGTTCAGGATAACACCCAGAAATGTCCACTAGTGAAATGGGTGAAATGACTAAAGAATCTCAGACACTTAGTGCATGGCAAAAACAGAAGATGTGTGCAGCTGGACTTCTTTTCAACTGAAACAATTAAGAGGACCCTGATGTAAAGGTATCTGTTGCTGTGAAAACACTGACAGCAATAAAACCCTCCATATTTGAAATAAATCCAACTTACAGGAAAGCGCTGAAAAAGAAGAAAATTTGTGCTGAAGCAATATAAACTGGTGACTAATAACCACCATGAAGCTGATGCCACCACACATTCAGACAGGCTGCAATCAAAGCATAATCAGGAACTGTCACACTCATTCCTGCAGTGTTGAGATCTCCCTCTTAGACACAGGTGGCATAAACTGCTCCCTGTACTCAGAATGAAGTATAAGTAAAACCTGGTAAGGCAATATTCTCCTTAAAGACACAGGATATTTGAAGCTACAGCTACGACACCATCCTGAACAAAGGACAAGAATCTCCAACATGACTGAACTAAGAATAATGAAAAGATCTTCAGATTTTTAGTCTTCATGGCATCAGTATGTTGGGCACACTGAGGATGGTGAGGTAGCAGAGGATTGTCCAGTTGTGGCTTGAAAATGAAAAATCAACTGAAAAAATCCATTATTTCCCAGCCCCTTAAATAATCCAGTTACTTCACATAGTTTCCCTTACACAGAAACACAAATGCCCTGAATGCATTCAGCTGTAGGGACTGTGAAAAAGGGTGCTTAAGGAAACACTCCCAGGAAGTTAAAATTCTATCTCCCCCCAGAGAGATTGTTTTGGATAAAGAAAATCATTCTCACCAGCATTCAATTGCTTTCTGAAATTCCTGCTCATTAATCACCTTTCTCTTTAATTTGTCAGTTATTCCTGAGAAAAATGTAAAAAAGACTAAACAATACTAAGAAAACATACTTTCATATACATTGAAAACAAATGAGGCCTAGGTTAGTGAAAAAATTGAACTACTTTAACCACATATTCCATCTTCCACTTGGAGAAAGGGTCCAATTCCATTTCAAGAAAGTTGCCCGCCCTATATGGTAAGTGAAAAATGGTCTCCCTTCCCCCTCCCGGCATACAGGCACAGCCCACACCATGCAGGAATGGCATAGGACTTAATAAAGTTTACAAAAATACTGCCTTATATAAACAACATATCAGAGATCTAAAACAACCAACTGAGCACAGTAATGAATTATTTAGGGCACTTTGCTGGCATATTTAAAACTAAACATTTATTTCTGAACTACTGCTCTGTGACCAGTACTCCTCCAGAATAAAGCCTACTGCACTGAGAAACACACCAGTCCAGTTGAGAAGCATTAACAACAAAAAAAACATCCTGACAGCCACATACAGTTTTTGCCAATGCTGTCAAATCCCAAGTGCAGGGTGGACACAGCATTCTGCAAAGATGAGAGCAGACATCATTCTGAGGTCCAGAGGCTGGCACTTCTGGTTACCGAGGGGCAGAAGGAGGCAGTGAATGGAGAATGCCAGACACCCACCAGCTGACAGCCAGATGCCAACGCTTCTAAGCTACCGCGGATTTTCTTCCACAAGGGATATTTCCACATGGTTACTTAAACCAGTTCCTTAAACCATTTATCCAGCAGCTTCAGGAGGAGTGCAAAGGTGATAAAGACTGAGAATTTCTCCATTGGTCATTGCTTGTGGTTTGTCTGCCTCTGCAAGGGACTGAGAGTACACTGATGGAAGAGGCTCTGCACAGCTACTGAAAGTAAAAAAAAACCAACCAAACAAAAAGACATCCACCCTAGTATCCAAGTACCTGGGAACTATAAAAGCCACCTAATGAAAGAAGGATGATGATCTTTGCAAGTCTGTGCAAAAGCCACAAAAATTCCTTCCTGAAATGAACTTAGTGATGCTGCCTCTTTCCAAGCAATGGTGCCCACAAATCCTCAGCAAATCTTTCACTGCAGGATTGGTGCAGCCTGGAACGCACCTGTCCCAATGCAGATATTCACAGAGCCTTTATCTACATGTCAACACACTAACTATAAAAACAAGGATACACACGTCTAATCCATGATTTCGTGACACATCTCAGAAGGTGCTCATATGGTGGCATCAAATTGATCCCTCTCTTCTATCACAGGTGATTTTTCTGTGTTTCAAATTTCACAGACTTTTGTGACTTCTGCAACTCCTGCAGTTTACACTCACAAAGGGGTCATAAATTGAACAAAATAAATGTGACTGGACAGATGTTTACCAGAATGTGGCCAAGAGTGAAATAAAATAAGACTGAACCAAATTTGCCAACTTTGCTTCAACTGCAGTCACAGCAGATGCTGGACTGATTCTCCCATCTCCCATTTCTCTGTGAAATCTATGAAAGAAAAGACACAATCAGATTTTACTCATTCCCACTTTTTTTAACCCACATCCTCAAGTTCTGAGTCTACAAATAAAACTGATCTGCTTTTCATCTTCCATTACAATTGTTTTCTGCTGTAAATGCAATGTGATGGAATCAAATACTAGCCAGTCAAAAACCTGGGCTCTGTAGAAAGCAATGTGACCACTTCTACTCAACTAGGTCCTCCTGCTGACTTGGCTGACCTGTGAATATTGCTTGCACAAATCAGCAGCCCAGCCAGACAATGGTATAGTTTCTCTCTTCTGCTATTGAGAGCCTGGGAAATGAAGCCAAATGATCCCAAAACTGAAGAGTAAACCAAGTAAAAGGAAGGTTAAACAGGCACTTACTCTGGTTCTCTGTCTTCCCACAAACAGGCCCAGAGTTATGGCCTGATTATGGTTTACAACACAAGCAGAAAAGTCCTCACCTTTAAAGTTCAGTTCGACGTTGCAGGCTTGAATGTTAGAAAAGGGTTTCTCTAACAGAATTAAAAGTATTCACTCCTGAGGGCAGGGGAAGCCAATAAACAGCTTCACAGCTCCAGTGTTACAGCAACTTCTCAAAGTGAAATCACACTTAATAGTTAAAAATCCTTAATTAACTCACATATTGTGAAAGAAGCTTTTATTTATTTTATTATTCATTAACAGCCTCCGTAAACAAGTCACCACAAGCCTCTGCACACTGTACAACAATTTGTTGAGTTGCTGACAGGATTAATGACTACAATTGCTTTTATTTATCACTGTACAACATTAGTTGAGTCACAGGGTTCTGATCAGTTTTGCATTTATTCAGATTTTATAGATTTTTTTATTAGTGAGAAAATGAGAAGTTTCTTTCGTTTGAAAGGGAGCCACAGGCACATTGATAGCTAAGTCAAAATCCCATGCAGTCGGGACAGGATGCTTGGGACAAAGAAATTGAAGGCAAGTGTTTTAAAATCAGTATCAGAAAGTGAAACATGCATATCACTTTTAAAGATACAAGCATTAAGATGGCAATGAAAGCTTAACATTAAAACCTGTTTGCAAAGTGAAGCAGTGAGTTTCCAGAATCATACACCACAAGCTCATTTACTTCATTAGGGCCATGAAACCAGCCCAGCTGTTACGTTCCAGAACAGAACCCTAAACACAGCTAATACAGCTGCTGGGATATCTGCAGATGTGCAAGCGTTCAGGGCTACACAGGCTCCAACTCTGTCAGGAGTGTATTGCATTATTGCCAGGAAATATCCCTTGATGGCAATTGCCTCTAGCTCTGATGATACATCAGATTACTTCCGGTTTGCTTCCACACTGCCTCACGGATTAGCTGCGGAAAAAAGGTCCTAGACACCTCCAGGTGTCATGTACTTAGACAAGATGGCTGTAGCTTTCTACACAACTTTGTATCAAATATGTGTAAGTAGGGAATTTAATAATTCTACATAATAAGAAGAAGTACAGCAAAGTTTTTAACATCTGAATTACTGATGGAAATTCCTTCCTCTGCATCTCCCCTGCACGCTGAAACACAAACATGTGTTTCAAACACAAGCATGTCAAAAAGCATGATTTCTGTGTCACAAGTTGCTTTGCACAACCACAAGGGCCCTACCAGTGCTAAACCCCAAGAAAACTATTAGCTATGTTATGTTGCTATGAACAGATCTGCTAGTGAAGATATCAGGGCACATTTAAACTGGCTGAAGCACTGCCTGAAACGTGAGGCTGAAAGCACGTATTCACCTTCTACTGCTCTCCTAGACACTTGCTACGATTTGCCGGATTTCATCACTGACTTACTTTTTTTCCCGAATCTAAGCAGCAGAGGGCAGCACTACAGCCTGGTTCAGCCTGGCCCCAGCTTCTCGAAAAAGACTCCAAACGGACTTTTCTGCTGTTTATCAGAAAGGTTATTCCAGGATACTTCTCTTGCACTGGGCATAAGCCCAGCAGTCAGAGGCCCTGTCTACTTAGTAGGTATCTCTGCCTTCCTGAGTCACCCCAGCTATGAAAGGCCATGTTTCCTGGTTCTGTTCCAGCCTGACCTATTCAGTGGAAAATTAATCCTGCATCAGAAGGCCAATGCTAAAATAAACCCATGCTTGCTGTAGAATAGAGAGGTGGCAGGGAAAAGGAGACTATGTAAATGCATGCTTCTCATCCCTTGCTATAATCAGCCTCCTCCCATCCACATCACTGCTGCTCGAAACTGAGAACAACCTCCCCGGCTGAGCTGTGCCCAGTAGGAGAAAGTGCACAGCTCTTGGATGGCTTTCCCAAAACTACATTAATGGGGTCTCTTCTCTCGAACTGAGGATGTTTCAGAAGTGGAGGAATAAGGGGAACAGAAGTGCTCTGCTTATGGTGGTTTGGACTTATTTAATCTTATTTTGCAGAGGGGGCAGAACAGGAAACAAAAGTGTAGAATAAGCTGCAGGGTACCTGGTACTGCTGTCTCACCATTTCTCACCCTTTTAGCTCTTTCTGCCTGTGGATTATTACCAGTGAACAAAAAAGCCTGCAACTTCAAAAGCACCGCACAAAAATGAAGCATGGCATTGATGGAAATGCATGGAAGCCAGAGAGATATTTTAAATTGCATAAAGATCTATTTTATTTGAACTGTTTCTTCTGCTCTGAGTCGCTGGTCTAGTTCCATGTAGAAAAGAGGGTGCCAACCCACAACATTGAAAAGCAAACCACAAACAAGCAGCAGACTCGCACAGCTTGTGGGTGATCCCCGGCTACCACTGTGATCCTGGAAGTAACTTACAAGGTCCAGGTAATTTATCCCTGACTGACTATTTCAAGACTGTTTCATGCCTGGACCATTGTTCCTAACATCTCAATTTTCCTCATTATATATACTCAGAACATCCCCTGTCTTTTATCCCTTTATAGCCATCTGGAAAATAGAAAACAGCTCAATCTCAATTTCTTCCCTTACTGTGTATTACTACAAAGGAAAAGAAATTAAATGGAGCAATAGGACAAGTCCTTTTACAGTGTTGACCTGCAAGCCACTTTTACAGCATGTATTCATTCATACCTACCTATAACTGTACATACATATATGTCAATTTCAAATAATACTGCGACATTTAAGAATGTATGTCAATACAGTATCTTAGTTTATTTCTTAAGATTTATAAGGTAGTATTAAACTGAATTCCCATTGAATCAGAAACTGGCAGTCATTCTCCAGGAATGAATGAAATACAGATTGGTTTTTTTCATCAAGCTGGGGTAACACACCACATAATCTAATTGTTTCCTGACTTCTGATTCTGTCCCCATAATTTGTTCCCTTTCATATCCTGTGTATCAGCTGGGCTCAGCTGGGAAAATTGAAATTCAAAGGAATTTTTGGACCTGGGACTCAAACTGGATTTTTTCCACAGTGAGTTCTGAAGCATTGAAATACCCCATGAAGGGACACGAGGTTCAATGCCATAAAACCCATAAACTCTGGCATTTAAAGACTTTCTCACTCTTCAGTTTTCTCACTCTTCACCAGTGCAGTTATCGTCTTCAACATCACCATCCCACTTGCTCGGATTTTGGCTTTTCAGCAGAGCTTTTTTTTCTTCATGCATTTTAATAATGTGTGGCATGGAACTAACCTTAATTTGCCATTTTCTTGCAAAATAAAGAAAGACCAATATTTCAAATTATTATAAAAACATTCCTGGCATTATAATTATAATCCATACAACTTGAATTACAACAACAATGTAATTGTGGCCTATTCAACCAGCATGTAGGGTGACAAAAAATTGATGATTCATTCACTAAGTAATACAATTTATTCATTTCTCACTTACCTGAAAAAAAGCTTGAAATTCTATTAAAACTGTTGTGCTAATAGCTATTGCAAGTTAATAACAATAATAAAAAAAATATTAAAAATTTAAAAATAAATAAAAACTATATCTACATTTAATGCACGAAACTTTTTCTGTATTATAAAAATATTATTACCTTGTTTTGCTATTAGAGTGCAGTTATCTGACTGTGCCCAAAGCTGTGATTCAGTTAAATATATACTGCTGTCAGAAATAATTTCAATTTTTCCTACAATATATGAAAATAAAATCACCGTCAGCAAGAAAATCATGAACTATTATGAACTATTTCACAGAAGAATGACTAGTCTAAAGTAAAATCACAGCATGAGAAACTCTATAAAATATCTGAAAACAGGAAGAGTTAATCTGAGCAGGAGCTAACAATATTGACACTTTTACTAAAAAGAAAATTATTATATTATAGCCAGATGTATTGTCAGAAATAGCAGATGGAAAAAAAATAAGTCACTTAAATAATTTAACAATTCAAATCTGTCTGCCTGGAACAATGAATTTTAAAAACACCTAGAACAGTAAAATCACACAGAGAAACAACTTAGAAAATACAAACCAGAAGATTAACAAAACAAACATAACATAAAAAGATCAACTTAAATAATTTTTGATACTCAAAATTACTGCAACACAATGGACGATAAAAAGATGAATTGAAAAGAGCAAAGACCAACTTGAATTGAATAAAGACTTGCATTATCCCATTAAGATTTATATTAAGATAATATTTAGAAGAGTAAGGTTGAGTGCAAAACAGAAAATAAAACCTGACTTAAAACACTACATGAGATTTCCTCATATACTCTAACTTGCACCAAAGTTGTATCAATTATTTAAAATGGTAATTACTGGTTTATATGGACCTAAGAAGAAAGAACAAGTCCCTACAACTCTAAGAAGAGGCAGGCAATTGAAAACTATGCAAGAGTCACCAGAGCTATGGAAAGCTGAACACGAGAGTCCCCACACAGGGCATTGCATGAACGATGTAAAGAATGTTGCACTACGCAAAGAGGGCTGGGTGTCACACTAGACATATTTCCAACCCAAAAGATTTCCTGAAGAAGAGCATGTTGCAAACTTCAGGTCAGAAAAGTCTATATTAATACTTTTACTTTTCAATAGCTTTGCTTTGCCAAGCTTTGAAAACAAATAAGGCCTATTATCTAGGTCATGGAACTCAGGCAGGTGCATCTGAGTTCTGCATTCACACAACCCAGTATTTCTCCAGTTTGGAAACAAACAAACATTAAAAAAAGCCCCACTAGGTTAGCAGGAGAACTTGGTGAACAAGTTTATTTCCTGATCAGGGCATAAAACACATTTGGAATGTTACTGCTAAGAAGTGTTACTCACTAGCAGCAAGAGAAAATTGTGTCTTGAGGAAAACAGAGAAGGCTTCAGCCGCAGCTTGGCTTTGCTCTGACCACACACCTGCCCAGGCATTGTCGATACTGTTTGCAGCTGTCACACCTTCCAAGAGAGCTGGTGAACACCATGAGAAGCAGGTATCTGGGAGTGAACTGGAACAAGCAGAAAAGCAAAGTACAATGCTAATTATGTCTTAGTACAACTTCTATCTCAGGAAAATAAGATAAAAAGTGATAGAAAATAGAATATTTCAAGGTATTAAGTAGGAAAATGAAGCTTCAAGTATCTATCAAACATAATAATTAGGACCCTGGACATACACACTTTCCTTGAGAGGCAAACCTTTCCCTGAAGGTTACAGTTTCTGCACAGAACACAACACTCTCCAGATCTCATTTCTTCCATGCAAAATTAGTTTTAACTAGAATTTTTAAAAAAATATTGAATATATAAACATCAGAGATCCTCTCAGCATGTATTTTTTCTCCTGGAAGCACAAAACCTGAAAATCACTGAATCCAAGGAGGGATATACATTCCACCATGTAATGCAACATGTTTGGAAATGACTAAAGGAATTTCTGCAGAGATCTACACCAAAAGAAAAAGTACAACATTCCTTTCAGCTGCAAAGTAGGCTTTCAAATTTTGCTTTATGATTGTTCTGAATAAGCTTTAATGCTTATTTAAGCTTATTAAGGCTTTAATGCTTATTTAAGCTTTATTATTGGAATAAATATAATCTTGAGTTTTAATATTATTGCATATATACACAAATGGCATGTGCAAGAGAGATCTGCCAGAACTTGGAAACCTCTGTTCATGCCTTGCTCTACCACACACTGACAAAATGAACTTGAGAAAGTAATTTCACTTTTCTTTGTCTTTTCTTCCAAAATGCAGTCTAAGGATAATGAGTAAAGCTTTATATCAAAATATATTTACCAAAGAAGAGCTAGTAAATAGTAAATTAACTATTATGGAGTCTAACAATTTATATTATATATGTGGCTTGGAAACTGTCCACAATACCTCTGCTTTATGAGTTTACCAAAATCTGTAATGTGTACTGTTATGTTTGTATCATGACTGCATTAATAATCAAACAATTAATAGATATTCTAGAGTACTGTAAATGTTTATGACAGCCTGTAGAATCCATTAATTATTCACTGTAATGCACACCTGTGACATAAAAGATGATTTTTGTTCTCAAGGTATGTTGAGACCTATGAGGAAAAACCACTGAAGTTCTAAATCTTAGCAATACTGTTATTCTGTCTACAGCATACCAAGTATTTACTGTACAGTCCTATAGAAAAGTGAAATTAATTTCAGAGTAAAGACTGTGATTGCAATTCTTCAAGCAACTAGAGTAGCAGAAATTAGTGCTTGTCTGATTTGAGTACCAGATAGTTTCTGGTTTAGTTCTGTTGCACTGAGGATCTGAACTTGTGTGAAATAAACAAATCTCTGATGAAGAACCAAGTCCTGCAGTATTGGTGCTTGATTTGTTTCCCTTCTCCCTGGTTCCTCATGCCCCACTCTTTCCCAGAGCTCTTTGCCTTCTCTAGTACCTCAGAGTGGCCACTAGTGAAGCCAATGAAGCATTGAAAATTGAAAAAACATATTAACCTTAGGTTAGTTGTCTTCACCAGGGCAATATTTAATGGGGTAGAAGACATTCAGTCAACACATACACTTTCATTATTAGTTCAGTCAACAGGGAATGTCAAGCATATAACATGCCTGGCCACACACATGCACAAGAGGAAACCAGTCACTGCAGACTAGAGAGACTGTCTATCTTGGTTAACCTTGCTTGTGGGCTGTTTCTCCACATCTCTCACGTGTGCTCCTGCTGCAACTTATCTCTGCACTCCTCTAGTTTTCCCTCCCACCTAGCCTGGTTTCATCTCTCCCTTTTTATTCCTTCAGCTGCTGCTTCTTGTTTCTTAAACAATCTACCTGAGGCAATGAGCCCTACCTCTTACTCTGCCTCCTTGGTGCTATTTTGCACACCTACACCTCTGTATCCCCACTCTCAAGACTTTACCATTGCTCAACTGGCTCTTCTTGTACTCTGTTCTGTCCTTCTGCCTGGTCCACTCCCCTTTCTTCTCTTCACTTGCTGCAGCTGGGAGATGCACTTTAAACACTTCCCACAGTCCTATTAAATCTCAGTGTCCACACATCCTGGATGCCCTTGCCTGACTCTCTGCAAATTCAGTCTCTGTTACAGAGACCTCCATTCTCTCCATCCCATCCCATCCCATCCCATCCAATCCCATCCCATCCCATCCCATCCCATCCTCTCACACTGAGGCTACCCTCACCATCCCCATGATATTTTGTCTGCTTTTGAGCAATATCTCAGCTCTTCTCCCCTCTGAAGGGGGAAAAGCCCACCTCCTCCTCCTTTATCTTTCTTTTCTAGCACAGATTGATTGTAGACTCTCTCTGTTTCTTACTCTCCACTCCTATCTCATGAATTATGAAGTATGATTGCTAAACCCATACCTCAGTCTGCCTTCAGCTTCAACTTCCTGGCTGATCTGTGATCAGGTTTACTTTATCCACAACCATTTAATTGTCTCCCCTTCCAGTTGTGCGGTCCTTATAAATTTTCTTCCTACTTTTCCAGGTTAAATGAAGACCTGCACTTTTCAGGTGCTCTCTTCCTGAACATCTGCACAAATCCTTGCCAAAGGAAATATTAATATGCTCACTTCCTGAAAGTTTATTCCTTGTATCACAGGTTGGGTATTTTTTCCTTCCTACTTCTATGTCCCATGCTTGTCCTTTTACAGCAGAACTCCTGATATTAATTTTCATCCACTTCCTCAGTTTTCTTCTGAAATGTCGACCCTCCTCCAACTCCTCATCCTCACATTACAGACATACTCTAATAAACAAACACACCCTATGTTGACTCTTACTGCTGTTTCCAGCACTAACACTTCTCAATGTGCTGCTTACACTTACTGTTCGATTTTCCCTCTCTCCAGCTCAATGCAGGCTCTTAAAACAGGTAACACCAACACCCAGCTAAAATAACCCTCACTAATACCTGCCCAAAACAAAACTCAAAGCTCACACTACTTCGTTCTTCTTGATCATCTTTGTCATCCCCAACCTCAGTATTTCTCTTCAATTCTTATCCTCAATTAGCTCTGTTTTCACTCTTATTCTCCTCTTCCTGACTTCAAATATACACCAATCTTAAAAATGAGAACTTACTACAACCCCACAAATCATTCCTGAAAAAAACCAACATCTTACTTCTTGGCATCTTCCCAATACACTGTCTACTCACAACTGTCTAGGCGGGGAGTCAGGATGGTCTGACTGACTCCTTGTGCTCCCCCTTGTGTCTGCCATTCAGGCTTGGATTGCTGACTTTTGAGGAAAAGCTTTTTTATTTTGTGTCTGGCCTAGCCTCAATGCTAGGGTTCCCAGTGGCTTGGACATGTAAGTAAACAAGGGTATGCACTACTTTGGAAAAGTTGATCTCCTGTAGTGTTTCAAGCTAGCTATTCACACACCAGACCACAACGCAGTCAGTCACTAATCTCTCTTAAAAATATAGATCTAGGTTATTTTTAGCTCAGAATTTTTAAGAACAAAATCCAGTGTCTTTATGCTATGCCAGCAGTGCAGAGCACCCACAAACTCAGCCTAGACAGACAAATAATCCATCCAAAGCTGCAAAGATCTAAGGAAGGTGAAGCTTGAAAGCTGGCTTTCAAAAATTTGGAGAGCTTGCATTTTCAGAACTGTTTTAACGATTTCTCTAGGAAGGTATCAGAATATGGAATATTCTGATATTATATTATTATTTGATATTATTATCATTATTATTAATCATATTATTATTATTTGATATTATTATATGATTATTTGATATATGGAATATCAAACACCAACTAACTGTGAAAAGCCAAAGGTTCTTCAGCTTTTTTTTAATGACATTTCCAGCTAGTGGAAATGCTTATGCTCAGGGTACTGGTGGAGTTAGCAGTAAATTCCTTACAGGATATGTTTGAACTTCTACAATAAGTAGCAACACCCCCCTCATTATCATACATAGGAAAGATTCAAACCAGGCATTTGGAGCAAAAATCAAACAAATGAAGAATAACTCTCAAAGTAGCCAACACATGTCCTGGTGCAGCCCTGCTTTTGTTAAAACTGTTTGGAACCAGAGTCTCTCCTGGAAATAGATACCTGGGCTCAGAGAAGGGAGAGCAGAAGCAGAAAAAGTGGCAACTCACTTGCTATGCAGTCCTTTCTTTAAATACTGGCAGTTATGGGTAAATAATACTAGTGCTCCAGAAATATCAGATCAAACAATCTCTGTGGATGTGATGATGATACCCAATAATAGCTTCAAAAGCTAACTGGAATTCTTATGATAAAGTCTTTATTAAAATGTCATTTAAAAAGCCCCAACAATCTAAATGACCTAAAAAAATAATTTAAAACCCCCACCAATTTAAATGAGCTAAATCAAAGATGGTGGGGAAGGGGCTGGCAAACAATCCTTCCAGGCTAGACCCCCACTCCAGTCTTACTTCAGGCCCCACACTGCCTTCCCTCCTCGGCAGCATCTCACTGTCACTCTCCCATCTCCCACTCACCATACACCAGTCAGCAGGGCACTGGCTGAGTGCACACCCTGAGGAGACCTTATCAGTCTTAGGCAGTCAGGCAGCAGCTGTGAGCATCACTATCCCATAGTGATGGTCTGTGTGAAACCAGCAGTAGAAGCCTTGAGATGTTAAAGGGGTGACAAAGAGGAGACACCAGACCTGGTGAGTGAAGTATGAGGAGGAAAATGGAAAAGTCAAAGGTAGCAGGCAGCCATATATGTTAAACAAAACTCCCTTCAACTCACAGTCTAATTCTAGGGATCCCCTGTGCTTCCTACTTGCACCTGCTTTTGGTTCTTTCTTGGAGAAATGTCGCTTTAGGGGGGGCTGTCTTCCCCTTTCTTAGAAGCTGGGGAAAGGCTCCATCTTCTCAGGAGGCCAAGGTGCAAAGTGTGCTTCTGGAGATTACAGCTGACATCCACTTCTCACACTTGAGGCTCAGAGGAAGGGATCTCAACAGACCTAAGGGCAGCAGAGGGCGAGAGAGACAGGGGATCAAATGTACCATCCCATTAACTCATGCTAACGCACTGATGAGAAAGACACACTGCCCTGGCAACAATGTCTCTTTGTGGGACAGCCCAGCTTTTAGCATCTACATTAAGATGAATTCTATATTCATTACTGACACTGTATTACAGATCAAAAGAGACCCTTATGAGTTCCTTGTTATAACACTGTCCTGTCTTAATAGCTCTTTAGGGCAAACTTTTTGTATGCATCTATACCTTGCTGCATTGCCTTTTACATAACTATTCCACACAACCAAGTCACCCATCAATGAATCATAAGCTCCTATTTTCTTATGGGGGTCAGCCAGAAAGAACAGATGAGAAACAGGGAATCTAATGGGGGAGCCAGGTAATCTTCATTTGAGACTAACATTTTCCTAAGAACCAGATGCTGCATGAAGGCAGAGCTTCAGTACAGCTTTTACTCTTCTTCCTCACTTGGTGCGAGTCAAGCACCTTCAGCACGCCTGGGCATGTGCTTCCCACAGTCTCTTCCCTTCCCTCCCTCCTTCAGAGGGGACTGCCTGTGGGTCTTGCGAGAGTCTGACCTTGCAGGGGTGAAATGAGGGTACAATGCAGGAAGGCATGTTGTCTCCTCCTCGGGAAAGCCAAGTCCCGGAGCATGCCGGGGTATTTAAAGACCTCGATGCCTTCAAGTTCCACACAGAGCGCACAACATGAAGCAGCTCTCTGGCCTTGACTCAAGGAAGGCCCCGTCCAGTGCTGGTCGCTGATGCTCAGGAACACAGCACCACCTTCCAGGCTGGCAGCGCATCCCTGAGCAGCTTTGCTGCTGGCCACGGCATCCATGTCCCCCTGGCCCCTCTCCGCGTGAACCCACGCACACGAGGGCAAGGCTCAAAGCGCTCGCGGCTGGCCGGTCGCGCTCTCAGCCCGCTTCGGGCAGGCTTTTTAGCCCTCAGCCGCTGCCTCTCGCCCGCACGGAACGGTTAACACGGCCTGAAACGCTCCTGCCAGCTCCCCATGTCCCCTCGGTGCCTCCCGGGAGCTATAAATACAACGGGCACATGCTCTGACACCGCGTTCCCCAGCAGGCACCAGATAACTTTAATTTGCCCTTTGCGCGCCCCGGGCCCGGGTCCCTGGCGGCGGCCGCTCGCGGAGCACGGCGGGNCAAGGACTTTCTGGCCGGCGGGATCGCCGCTGCCGTCTCCAAGACGGCTGTCGCCCCCATCGAGAGAGTGAAGTTGCTGCTGCAGGTGAGGGGACGACGGGGGGCGGCGGTGCTGCGCCACAGGTGGTGCCGGCGCGGCGGGCGCTGCGCGGCGTGACTAAATATGGGAAGGAGCTCGGCCGGCTCCGGTTACGCGGGAGCTGCCCGGGACATCCAGCACCGCCTCGGGGTGGCGGGAGCAAGGCCGGCCCTGTCGGTGCCCTTCAGCGTGCGGGGTCACCCCTGCGGTGCCCCTCTCTCACCGCCCCGTCCTCCTCCTTCTCCTCCCTGCAGGTCCAGCATGCCAGCAAACAGATCACGGCCGATAAGCAGTACAAGGGCATCGTGGACTGCATAGTCCGCATCCCCAAGGAGCAGGGCATCGCCTCCTTCTGGAGAGGCAACTTGGCCAATGTCATCCGGTACTTCCCCACCCAGGCCCTCAACTTCGCCTTCAAGGATAAGTACAAGCAGATCTTCCTGGGCGGAGTGGACAGGCACAAGCAGTTCTGGCGCTACTTCGCAGGGAACCTTGCGTCCGGGGGTGCCGCGGGAGCCACCTCCCTCTGCTTCGTCTACCCGCTGGATTTCGCCAGGACCCGGCTGGCGGCTGATGTGGGCAAAGGAGCCACTGAGAGGGAGTTCTCTGGGCTGGGCGACTGCATTGTCAAGATCTTTAAGTCTGATGGCTTGAAGGGCCTGTACCAAGGATTTAGTGTGTCTGTCCAGGGCATCATCATCTACAGAGCAGCCTATTTTGGGGTATACGACACGGCCAAGGGTAAGAAGTGCATGGAGGAGTGACTGCAAGGGAAGATCCATTCAGGAAAGGCACTCTTAGGGCACTTGGCAGTACAAGGACAAGCAGGGCTTGGCTCAGCACCAGTTGAGTGCAGTGCTAGAATGTGCACAGGTGTTTCTGACATGCATTCCTGCCTCCCTCTACTTGCTGCTCTGAGACGCCTTGGGTTTGGATTGACTCCGGGGTTGGTGGATTATTATTCCTTCCACAGCCATCTTTCCCACAGCCCTTTCCCTCTGTACTGATTCCGTTCATTTGTTCTTGATGACAGGTATGTTGCCTGATCCAAAGAATGTGCATATCGTAGTGAGCTGGATGATTGCCCAGAGTGTCACTGCAGTGGCAGGGCTGGTTTCTTATCCTTTTGATACTGTGCGACGTAGGATGATGATGCAGTCTGGCCGAAAGGGAGGTAAGAATAAATGCTCTTCTGGTGTTCTGGCTGCAGAAAGTTTCTCTTCATCAAGATAAAATGGGAGATACTGAGTATTTTTTTTTTTTTTGTAGTATGGAAAATAAATAACCTTCTCATTGGAGTCCTTAAATATCGTATGGGGAACACATTGCTGGTTATTTCTATCATGTTGATCTAAACTACTGAGAAATTACTTGATTTCCTATGGAGAAATGATGTTCCTTAATTGATTACTGAATTTTAAATCCTCAGCTGTACTTTGCTTATTCTTTGTTGTTTTAAAGATAAAAAAGTTGAAACATACTTGCTGTATAACTTCAAGCCTTCTAACCTTTATGTTTGTTTCCACAGCTGATATTATGTATAAGGGCACAATTGATTGCTGGAGGAAGATAGCTAAAGATGAAGGATCCAAAGCGTTCTTCAAAGGTGCCTGGTCGAATGTGTTGAGAGGCATGGGCGGAGCTTTTGTATTAGTACTTTATGATGAAATCAAGAAATATGTCTAAGACTTAACATAATGCAGCAGTTCAATTGTTCTCAATCAACTTTTTTAAAAATATGCATTTGTGATGTAATGGACGACAAAATATTTCCTAGGGAAACAGAATAAAATTTGAGTAACATATCTGGTAGAGATAAGGATGCATTAATTTAAAAATTGTCCACAACATCACTGTTACATTTTGTATGAGAATTCCTTCACCATTTGTATTGGAACCTGTGTATATATTATACTTCAAATTGCAGGTAATAGATTCTATCTAGAGACTAAATTTAGGTGGTTTATACCTAGTCTAAAATCTAATATTGTGAACTCTTAATCGATAGATTGTCGTAAATATTTATTATACTAAGTAATGTCTCTAACTACCCAACACTCTGACGACATAACATGAATTAAAATCATGTTTCCTTCTAAAGCTCTATTTTTTAATATAATAACAAGTGAAAAGTATGTCTGAAATGATAAACTATACTCAAGCACCAGGTTGAGTTCCTAACTGCAGCCTCTTCCCTGACAAATTATACAGTAATATGAAACCATAATCTGATTTTTCAAACATACTTTGTAGAATATGAAAATACGGTGTTTCAAAAATTCCCTGTATTGTCACAAAGGAAAAAGTTGTCTGCTCTGATGTTCAATTGAACTAAAACTGAAATGAAATAAATTAATATATTGATGAACTTTTTCCTGTTGTTTTCAGTACACTGAACACATTACAAGCTTGTCCTCCAAGGTGATGTGCTAATCAGGACACTGTTAGTGGCTGTCTCTTGAAAGGTTTTTCAGCAGAGCTTTAGGTAGGTGAAGTGGTTATTGATAATTCCACAACTGCAAAACCAAGTGGGTTCAGTTTAAGGGTACTGCAGCCAGCTATCTTAGAGATGGGCTTCCACACAGTCTTAGCTGCTTGTATAACTTGTTTATATTACCCTTTAACTTTGAAGCATGTCCTCATTGAATAGTGAAGTCATTATTGCTTATTTTACTTGAAATAGTATTATAAAATTGAATACTCAAGAGTTATTAAAATAACTACACTTTTAACCATTATGAACACATTGCACTGTTAATTACCAGTGAGATCAGAACATACTCGATACACTTTTTGAACTTTAGATGCTGCAGGGTTGTGAATGCATGGAAGAACAGCCTGTCTGGTAAGGGAGAGGGAGTTGTGTCCATTTCAGCTGTTCAGTTAGACTACATATAGACAGGCATTTGCTATGTATCCACCTAGGAAAAAAAAGCATAGAATCAGAGCATGGTTTGGGTTGGAAGAGACTTTAGAGTCCATCTAGATCCAGCCCCCATGTCATGGGCAGAGACACTGTGCACTAGACTCAGTTCCTGGCCTTGGACACTTCCAGGGTTGGGGTGTCCACAACTTCTCTGGGCAACCAGCGCAAAGGGATAAGAGTAAGCAAGTAATCAAATAAACTTCTATTTAACATTCACGTTTTACTACTTCATATGTATGGCTTCCAGTTATCCTTTTGCTATGTTTGAAGCATTTGTCAGATGCAGGTAGTCCTAGCTCACTGTCACTTGGCATGATAGGCTCTGTTTGTCTGCCACAGATTCAGACCAGCAGCTCTCTTCTCCCTGAAGGCAGGTACCAGCCACCAACCAGTGTATGGAAGCAACATCTATCCACTTGAAAAACAGAAGCTTTTGGGAAATATTGGTCCAAAAAATGACAGGCTGTTTTTAAATTAACCAAATATAGGTTTTGGGTTTTTTTTTGTCCCAGGACAAAAACCTGGCCTGATTGTTACATCTACCTTTTTCATGCTCGCTCTCCTACACACTTGCTTTTCTAGATACCAGGGTCTGTTTTCTTTCCCATAGTAAATAACCAGCATTGCAATCTATCAAACCATGAGTTTATGAAGAAAATATTTCTAGTGGTTTTCAAAGTGCACTACTTTTTCCTTAAAACCTCTGCCAGTTTCTGCTCCTTCTCTTCTTTTTCTCCTTCCTCTGCACATTCCTAATGGTTCCTTATGAGAAGCTTGCTAAGACAATCCAACTATCCATTTCTCATTTAGCTCACTGATAAGGCTGCAAGTGGCATTTGGATGTGCTAGACAAGATCTAAGTTGGCTACAAAGACTGTAATAGGCAGAGGTATAAAACCTTGGGGAAAATGTATGTATGAATGAATAAGATAATTAAGAGGAAGCAAAGAAACTTGAAATAAGTGTAAATGAAAGAAGTTACATTCCAGAGAAGAAGGACCTATAGAGGGACTAAAGACTTAAAAAGGAGAGTGAGTGGTATCAAAGCAGGAAAATCCCACTGGGCTACGAGAAAGTACATGAAATAAAGGATACAGAAAACACAGGTAAATGGCTCATTTCTGCTTAAATGCCAATGCACACAGTGTGGGAGATTCCAGGCAGTGCTCTCCATACAGATACCTGCGGTCAGAATTCAAAGCTGTCAATGAATTAACCATTCTTCTGAAAGCTCTGCCCGAGTCTGTGGCACTCAGCGTAACACTTGCTGAAAGTGTAACCTAAAATGCAGCTATCAGCTCTGAAAGGTTGGACATTAGAAGACTTTGCAGATGGTCTGTAGTTGCTCCTTGAACTCCCATTGTCACAGTCAATTGATACTACTTTTGTTCCTTTGCAAGAGCTGGTCACAGGTAAACTAAAGACAGTGACAAAACCATTATTCCCTTACATCTAACACTTGAACAATGGGAAAAGCTGCATTTTTTCTATGTTTTTCTATGTACCGAGCTATTCAACCTTCTTTGCACCTTAATACCAATTATGAAAATCTGAAAGAAGCCACTACAACGACAATTCGTGTTAAATATTTTATTTATGATTTACAAATTACATACAAAATTGACACTCTTTCATACCAAAGTTAAATAAGATGAAGCAATTAAAAGTAACCCATTGTGTGAATTTCTTCACAGAAAAAAATTACTGTATGAACATTCAGAAGTATTTAAACTGTTACTCTGATCCTCACATTCAAGGATAAAAATCTTTAAAATAGAGAATAATTTTAATTAGCACAATAATAGAAATAAATACAGCAGCACTATACAAAGAAATCGTTAACAATTCCTAACCATGAATAATAATCGCAATACAAAGCTGCTTGCCACAATGCTGCTTAAAGTTAAAAGTTCCAAGTTTTGTCAAACAGCTAAACTTGTTCTGCGGGTCACCAAGTGAAGAAGCTCTGACAAACTATCACAAGGACCAAGTAAAAATTGCGTTACAATGCAGAATACCTGAAAGCCTAAGCCCTCATGCAAGCGCCAGCAAAGAATAATACACTTTTCATGTCAAAGACCCAGCATTACCAAATACAGCTTTTTTTCTTTATCCATAATACAGAGATTTCCTTTCTCTCTCCTGGGAAGAAGCTGGGGAAGCAAGCAAAGTTTCAGCAATATCCACAGATAGTGGCATCACAATTTATGCTCTTTATAAGGCTACAGTCCTACAGAACAAGCTCACTGAAAGTTTGCTTTTATGTATAGAAATAAACCACACCACCTACTGTTGTGATTACCAATGCCATTAAATTCTACTCCTCTTGTAAATGGATGTTGCTATTGGAGCTTATCTGACATTACTACAATTAGATATGACATTTAAAAACAGGTCCAAGACAAGTAACAAGACTTTGTTTTCTACTGTCTTTTTTCCCCCCTAAATCCTGGTTAGCAGTCAATCAAAATCAGATGTTCAAGATGTTCCCTGCAGCTCAAGTTCGCATCTCCCCACTGAGAACACATATCTGCAAAAACAGGACTGTGAAATATTTCCCTTGCCTAGTATTACTCTCTAGTTTAAGAAGTAACCGGAATTTACTCTTGTTTACACTGAATCTGAAAATGCTGTTTACTTCAGTCTTTACTGTTCAGATAATATCAGACGCTTCTCTTTCCTATGCAAAGATCCCAATACATCTTCCAAAATCCAACAGTCACAAGAACATGACTTTGATCTGGAAGAGGCACAGCCTTGCATACAAAACACACTCCAGGTCCTGAACGTTTAACAGCAAAACATCATCTTCTGCAGCCTCAGTATTCTAGCTCACCATGCAGGAATACACAATCTGCTTTTCACCTCTTCACACTGCTGTTAAAGATTCTTCAGTCACAAGAACATGACTCACAAAATTCAGAAGGCTTTCATAAAGCCAGGATATAAAGCAAGGACAATCCAGGAATTAAGCATATAAGTTTAATGCATTATTTTAAAGTATTTTTAATATTTAAAAAAATTTATTTACATCTTCCACATGTAGTGCAGCAGTTCTGTCCTTCGGTGATGTGGATACAAATTCCACTTATGATCTGAGACTAAAATAATAGTTAAATTTCTATTTACCTTGTCCATTTAAATACCTTATTTTCTTTCATAAGTTCTTCCTGTCATAGAAAACACAGACAGAAGTTTTTCATACCATTTTAAAACCATTTTATAAGCAATTACTCTAAATGCAATGCATTTTAATCACTGAGCAAGGCAGAAAATATTTTTGCACACAGAATTTACAAAAGCACAAAAAATAGAAGTTTTAGTATCATCTCAGTATGCAAGGCAAAGAACACACTTATAGCCAAGCAGCACGAACATTAGTGGGTTTAGGTCTCTGTAATGCCCCACTGGCTGAATCAGACACGGGCTTTTCGTTCCTCTGGTTCAGTGTACTTTGTACAGTGGATGGTCTTGAAGTTCCTCCTGTTAACACACAAAGGGAGAATGCTTATGCTCAGCACAACAGAAAACTTCATGCTGTGTTAGTACTGCAACACTCATTTCCATAGCTCTCAGAATAAAACCCCAACCCAAATCACAGCAAATCGAATACAACCCTAAAAGAGTTTATTATGAGTTGTTTATAAATTATCAGGAAAAAAAATCATAGTTCTTTAACCTGACACGTGTGGTTCTATAGAGACACATTGTCTATGTCCAAATCTCACACACAGAGTTTCTGAGAAAAACATGGCTTCTATCAGGAGATCTAAATTTTCTGCATGAGAATTTGAACATTTATTGATGTTATTTTGGGGGTTTTGGTAAGGTTTGTTTTTCCCCTCTTCTTCTTTCAATAAAGGGTACTGGCAAAATGAGAAACACTTTACTACAGGGATTTTTTTCTTCTTGGAAAAGATGATTGACAGGATCATTTATTGGAAATTTAGGATGGCAACAAAATGCATATAGTAATCACTTTTGGTGTGATTAGAAAAATAATTTTGATGACTTTGTGGCAGGACATCCCCCCTGCCCCCCGGCTCTGTGTATCACAATAACTGGTGCATAAAGAGATAACCATGGGTGGAAAAGTCCATCAGCAGTTTATCTCTGGCGCCAAAAGATGATTCACACCTAGCTAAGAATCAACATCTTAGTCTGGCGAGCCGATGGGGGAGAGATAAGAGATATTTCTGACTTCAGAGTCACCGTTTTACACTAAAAAAGATACACAAGTTATCACTGAGGCAGAAGCCTCTTACACCCCGAAATTGTCGGAGACTTCTCCCCGAGGCTTGGACGCAGCTTCGCGGTTACTTCTCCAGGAGATTGAGTGAAAGGATCTCGATGTGTGTGCCCCACCCGCCTTCGGATGGTGAGATACATTGAATCCTAGGTTTATACTATTTCTTTGCTAGCTGTAACTAAAAGGTACCAGTATCGTGCTCTGTATGTAAATCTACTAGTAGTATCTCTTTTTATTTTATCCCTGTGTCTAATAGTTTGTTTGAAGTCTTGTCTGTTAGTTTTGTTGTCTATTAATAAATAATTCATTTCATAATAGACCAAATCAGCCATTACTAAAGAACTTGTGGATAGAGTGGATTTTTGGGGTGCAGGTCACTTCAATAAATCAAAATCCATTCGTGACAGACTTCCATTTGGTAAACAATCAATCTAAAGATGACAGAGAAAAGAACATATTTGCTACTCTTACCAGTAAGTGCTTCACAATTCTGAATTATAAAAAGACAAACATATGCAAAGAAATGCAATAATCTGCAGCTTCCAAGTACTTACTTGGAGGACTAAGCTGGCTGAAAGGAGATCTACCCCTCCTTACAGAAGATGAAGAACTCAGATAACTCATCTGGCGGTGATAGTCCCTCAGTTGTTCAGAACGCCTCAGACCAGCTGTTGGTTTCACTGCTTCCAATCTTTTCAGGAATGCCTTAATATTGAAGAAAAATGTCATCAAGAAAGACGAAGAATGAACAAGATGCTGCAAACCAACAGTCACAAATTTATTTTTATTTGAACTGCAAAAAAACTCCAAAATTTTTAGCAGTGCACGACAGGAACTCCTCCACTGGTGACCAGCATATGGTCATATATTCAGTTCTTTTCTCGATGTTATGACACAAATTTTATCTATCCCTTGCACATTATCAGTTCTACATTGAATACACATTTAGCTCCTCACAGGTCTCTGTACTTTATGGTGATTTGAAACAATACATCTATTTGGTGACTATCACCCAGGGTAGTGAAGAATTGGGTTCCACTATTCTAATCCTACCTTTGGTTAGTCCTCCCTTCTAAATTTCCAGAAGAATGAGAAGTTTGGGGTTTTTTTATAATCTTTGCTTTGCAAACAGACAATTTTATATTGCCCTATATGAAGCCCAGAGAGGATTACTGACCCCAATTCTGTGAAACTAATTTCAAAAGGAAAGCACAAACATCTACAAGAGTTCATTTTATCCATAATCTAATTTTAAGAGATTCTATTTGAAATTATTGATAAAGACATCATTTCTTCTTGTTGAAATTAGCCCTAGAAATCATGTGGCAAGTGATATATTGGAATAGCTACTTACACAGTATTTTTAAGATACAGTTTCCTATTCTGCGTAATTATTTCTACTTGAAACAGAATTTACTGGTGTAAGACATTTCAATAATCTAAAAAAAGAACCTGATAGGAGGACAAATTGGGAAATACCCAGCTACATGCAATTTCCAATTAACAACTTCACATTTTTAATGTATTTCACCTTTAGTGGCTGCCTTGCATAGATCTATGTATCTCCTCTACTAACTAATTTCAATTCATTTGGTGGCTTACAAACATTAGGCAATGACACAACCATTGCTGGTCAGGGTTCTGACATGCATCCTATCAACAAGAGACAATGCAAACTGTGCTTACAGTAAGTCTCCAGAGTACCAAAAATAACTCTCTTAATAAGATGCATTGTCTAGATTGTATGGTGGAAGTCAAGAAGCCGTACCACCATTAAACTGTGCACCCAATCATGTACTGATTTTTTTTTAATAAGAATAAAAAAATTTACTAGAAGTGACTTAGGAAATACTATAGTATTCACAGGATGTCAGTTGCCATTGTCTAACTATAACAGGAATCTAAAAGCTCTTAGTAGTTTATGCATGGACACTGGAAAGCTGCACAGAGTGCACAAGGGAGAAAGGACAAGTGACTTTGGCTCAGATATAACATGTCACAAGTGCTTGCATCAAGTGCCAGCCAGTTCATCGTCAAGCAAGAATACCTAAGTAAGCAGAAGTCAAAGGAAGGACTTCAGCTAGAAATAGCTCTTCACTAAAGCCAGTTACAGAACATGAAATGGTAGACTTGTCTCTAAATGTTATATCCCACATTTTTCTCACAACTTCATCCAAATCTCTTCATACAACTGTATATGTCTAAACTTGCACAGATCTCTTATTTTACCTTCAGTATTAAAAACGGAAGCTTTCAGTACATTGTTCCATCACAAATAAATCAGGTAAACTGTAGAAGTGACTTTGCTATGAGAGACGAGCATGTTTCAAGTTTGCACTCAATTTTAACAGCCTCACAGAATTTGCATACCTGAACACTGCAGTAATTTCAAGCTTGATTCTGAACATACTGGCTTTTTATATATACATATACATATATATATATATGCTCCCTTCATTCTAGTTTAAATAGAATTGTCTGCTTTTGCTTTTATGCCTGTACTTTGAAAAGTATCAAGACCCCATTAATGAAGGAGGAAAAAAAAAAGCTACGGAAAAAGCACATAAAGGTTCTGTGGTGGAGCAGTGTCTGAAGGAGAGCTTCTCTAGAGAATGAGAAAAAAGCTCCTGTGGTTCCCTTGCCCTCTGCTGTGGATTGTACCAAGGGCATGTTAACTTCCATGCTATTTTCAGTCCTGAATTTTGTTCGGAGAATTTTGTTTGGAGAACAGCCTGGTGCATACAGAAATGAAAGCATCGACACAGTGAAACAGCAGTCCTGACCTACTAAATCTGCAACCCGGAACTAATCTGATTCCTGTGTTTTTATTACCAACCCTACAGTCTTGAGGTCCTTAACTGAGGAACTACCTGGTATAATAGTACCATCTTGAGCAAATGTTGTTTTTCAGTCATACATATAAATCTACTAATTCTTTACATTCTCCTTTTGACAAATGGACTGAAGAGAGCTGACACTTTCCTTGTTCTGAAGTACCAAATCTCTGGAGCCTTAATCCTGCATCACTAAAGTAAACAGAAATTTCATCATTGATCTCAACAATCAAAGAACCAGATCACAGAACATAACTCAAGTGTTTAGAACCAAATATATGTTCCCAATCAAATTTTAAGGAATAAAAAAATTAGTAACAGTCGCTAATGGAAGGAATGTTATTAGTTGCTCTAAGTTGCATTGTAGGTCCTCAGAGCTCTGGATTCAAGCTCAAAATATAAATATAGTATTGTATCACTGATGACCTCTCATCCTGGCAAAAGACTTCCCTGGCTTATATTTTACCCATCTTCTTTTACTTTAACACTGAGTTTACAGTAAAAGTAGAATATTAAAAAGAAAAGTCACAGAAGGTGTTCCTGCATGATAACCTTCTAGGAATGGGATAATCCTTTAATAATCTAGGCATCTGGACATAGATTAGTATCTATAAAGATACTAAAATACATATTGTCAATGACAGAAAGAAATGTCAGAATTGCCAACAACTTGAGAACAAAGAAACACAACACAATCAAAAAAACTGCTGCTATACAATGGGCCAAAAGAAAATCTGCTAATTCAAGTTTGGACCGATCAGGAGAGCACTGAAGGTAATTCTAAAGCTCTCTGTCAGAAAAAGGGAAAAAAAACCCCAGACACAATTAGTACAGACTCTTCTGCAGCTATGCTAAAAAAGGAAGAAAAAACCCCATTGAAAATGTAGCACTCTTAAACTGAGTTGACAGAGAAGGTTAAAAAAATTTTACTTTTTCTTGGTTTACTTTGATTTTTTAAAGCATGAAGGCTTCAGTTTCACCTCCTGTGAATCCTACCCAGCCAACTAGTGTGCCTTGACAGCTGTTCAAATTTATTTATATTACACCTCCTCTAATGTCACTGATGTTAGAGACCACACTGTCCCTTTGCAGAGACTGGGGGAAGGGGGAAACAGATAACTTCATTCAAGGACACCTTTCTGTTCTTATCAATACAAGTATTTGTGATTTTCTTCAATTGCCAGTTGCATTAACGAGCTCTAACCTGCCAAACTCTAACCATCAGAAAACTCTTAAAGGTCTTCAATTTACAGAAAAGTCTTTCTAACTGAACAGCTATCAAGTTTATGTGTGGCTGGCAACACCAAAAGGAAAGTAGGCTATGAGTACAGAAAAAAATCCCACAAAATGAAGCAGTTTGCAAAGTATTCAAAACTTTCCTTGAACATGCCAAGTAGTCAGTCTTTATAATAATTACCATAGCAGTGCTATAGTCATCTCACGTCTGGGTCAGGAATCTGAAGACCATAAAAATCTGACCACAAAGAGGCCATAGTCTAAATACTATCACCACAGAATTACACTGTATTTGTACTGTACTGTAGTATACTTTAGCCATGCACATGTGTGCCAATCCCACATCCTGACAGCTTCCTGTTATGACAAGGCCATGGAAACCTTTCTTTGGCATTGCATTTTGTAGTCTCAGGAACTACCAACATTTTGTCTTTAGGCTTGGCATACACCACCTTTGAACTCAGTTAGTGAAAATGTTGTATAAAACTCTGTGTGCTTGAGTTTCTGAGGAGTCATCAATGCAACATGAGTATTTCTGAGTTCCTAAAAACAAAGGAAACTGCATTCTCTTTCACAACTGCATTCTCTACAGCTTTCTCCTCCAGACTGAGATCAGTGAGACTGAACAAACTTGGTATTCTTTCTACAACCATGTAAGTGTGCAGCATCCAAGGCCTGGTGATGCTCTCTAACTCTAGGGCTAGTCCCTGGGGACAGAACAAAGGGGAAGTAGAGTAAAAGCAGTATGGATTACTTTTAGGGAGGAAAGTACAATGTGTTAAGGTGCAACCCTGATGGACCAGTGGCCCTCCTCCTACTTTCTTCTATGCCTACAAGTTATTTCCCTTGTTGCAGCACGACACAGTTGGCAGGACAGGCACGGTGCAGAACAAAGGAATCAAAGGGATCAAAGGAATATTCTTTGTACATGGTGTCAGCCAGGTAGGGGGATAACCAAAACCCTGCCCCTCCCTTGCCCTTTACTCTGCACCCAACTATGACAGCACATCTGAACCATTAAATTGAGACAAATGAATACACATTAATTTATGGCAGTACAATAAATGCATTTCTAAAGGAGATTCAGGATTTCCAGCAGGACAAAACCAGCTCCAACTTCAAGAGAAGGGAAAGTCTCCCTGAAGAATCCTTGTGCTGGTAGAGGCCAGTGACTGCAGCAAGTGGTGGCCAGAAGCAATAATGAATCTGCAGCACAGACGACTCAGGGAACCAAGTAAGTGAAAAGAGAAAGCCCTGGCAGAGAAACACAGTAAGTGATTTTTTTTCGAGTTTGTATGGAAGGGTCACTATACTGGAACTGGGATCAGAGTTGGACCTATTAGGGCTTAGGGTACATTTTGTGTAAATATGAGGTGAGGGAATGAAGAACATGGAGTCTTATATGCAGTGAGCCGTAGCAACATGAGGTAGGAAGAATGTGCTGGGATGCATGGGAAGACCAAATGTCCACAAAAAAGAGCACCCTTATCCCTCCTGAGCTGAGGTTTGAGAAGTGCCCCTACCAGAGCTGCTGAGATCTTCTAGTGAAATTCCAGTGTGAACTCAAAAGGTCACTGTTCCCTAGGAACTTGACTGAACACAGCAGCTTAGCTCACTGAGGTCATCTAACACCTAAATCGTAGTCATAAATAATGATGAAAAAAACCCACCAGAAAACAACAGAGATATGAATTACTTCTAAATTCCAATGAAGTGACTGAAGAATGATGTGATGGCTGCAAATCTTTATTTCAAGGACCCCAAACACTTACCTGAGTTTTCCAGTCTAGATTTTTGCATTACACAATAAACCATTAAAAGTTTCAATGGCATATAGCCTATGGAGTTCAGTATCTTATTTACACTGGCAAAAATGATTACTATATCAATAGAGATAGACACATATATGCAGACATGGGAACAAAGTAACACATTGGTCACACTTAAGTTCCTTGCCACTGAAGAAGAGGGATTGAAATTATGTTCAAACACAAGAGTAGAATGTTTTCTGAATCAACAGCATCCTCTATTGGCAAGAGACACTCTGTGATCTTGCTAGCTCTGAAAAGCAACCAAAATGCTTATTTTGGAACCAAATTTTCCATTTATGAAAGTACAGTCAAAAGCAGCAAGTACAAAATTCTGGCATTAATCTTAGTAGTCATCTGTTTTGCTAATTGTGCTTTTTCCATAAATTGCTGATCAGTACTTTAAAATTACTGTTCTTCAGAGCAATGCATCTTTTTATTTCATCATTGCTCTTTCTAACAGAGTCTGTAGGAATGACATATTTACTGTACCTCCTTGCACCCTTTCACAAAGCTAGGGAGCACCAAACCACTCAGATTCCTCTCTAATTTCCTAAAATTTTGCTTACTTTCCTGCATTATCTCTGATGCTAAATGCCTGCAATAGAAATCAAACTTTCTGATAACAGTAAGTACAGGCGTTATTGCAAGAATGTTCTGGTGAAACAAATGAACATTTTCCCTAGATAAGTTGTTAACCTCAGGACAAGAAATTATAAAAGCTGTGTCAAGACCAGCAAAAAAAAAAAAAAATCTCTGCATCAAAAGTCTTTAGGTCCCTGTTTTAGATTTCTATTCTTGAATCATTTACGAAACTCTGCATCCTTCTCCAACAAACATTTCACAAAGGTGTATCAAACACCATATTCTGTATGCAGTACCCTCAGGCCTTGTATAAAAAAAGACTCCTGAGAAGTAAAAGAAGAAAGATTGATAAGAAAGTTCCACGGAATTCCACCAATTCTGCCTCGAAATTCATGAAGGTGAGGAAAGCTACTGACCAGAAGAAAACAGGTTCGTAAGGCACATACTTTTATCAATATAAAGCAAAAAAACATAATCAGTGAGCAGGGTAGGGCTGCTTTTTCATTTACAGTCTCAGAGAAAATTATTTCACACTTGTAATCTCAAAAGGTAGTGCTACAAAAATCAGTATGTTAAAACTGTGATGCTCTAGGTGTACATACACTTCAAACAGAATAAAAACACAAACAGAATTGCTAAAAAATGATAGCAAAGTTAAACAAAACAGAAGAGCTGCAGCTGCACTGACGGATCAGTGTTCCAAAAAGAACAGAATATATAATCCTGAGTTTGGGAAAAAGAATAAACCAAATGCTTTTATAGTCTAAACTAGCACGGTGTCCTAACATAAACTCTCATACGAAATATGTCCACCCACATTGGTGATGACAACTAAACTATAAATGAGAAAGTAAATGAACAATACTGTCTCTTGGACTACATGCAACCACCATTAATCTCTAACACGTACTAAAGTAGCAATTATGTGAAATGACTCTATGTGTTTAGGTCTGCTGCATTTTTGATCCAAAAGTTGCAAAGGCAAGACAGTCTTGAACAAACACTGCAATGTATCATAAGAGAAAGGGGTTTTGGCTTTGAATTAACAGAAGTGTATTTTAAAACATCCTATACATTCATTTACTGCAATCATCAATTGTTATGCAGTACAGCATTTTACTGTTACATCCTAGGTCACTGTGGCACAGCACTTCCTCCCCATTGCCTAAGAATATATTCTTATTAATAAGGTTCATGTGGTAGAGCAAGACCTGTTTTCAATACCTGAAATAAACATCATCAACACCCTCCTACCAACCTAAACACACCAAACCCTGCCAATGACAAGTATCACACATCTATCACATTGTCCCAGCCAATGACAAGTATCACACATCTATAACAAAATCTTGTGCTTAATTCTTTCAGACTATAAAGTATAATGTGAACTGCAGTCTAGTGGGGCTGGGGAGAAAGTTACCTAATTTGAAAGGTTTTAACAATCCACATGTCTGAAATCTGGAAGAATGAAAACCTAACAGACTTTTCCAAATAGGGCAATCAGATTTCTCCATGTTGAATCTGTACCTCTGTCTATGTGCATAGAAAAGGAAATTGCAACCTTTATACTTACACAGGTCAAAAGCAATAAATTACTTCCAGTATACATTTTCCAATTATTTGAACTATATTTTTATCTCTTTTTCAAACACACTGATAAATACGTAGGAGATATGAAAATGTCATAACATGTATGTATTACAATTCAATTACTAAAAGTATCGTATTCAAACCAGTGTTACTTCTATTATTTGAGAACTCTGCCAACATCCCTACAAATGAGTCTGAATTTTTGTTTTCCAGTAAAGTAAGCTATTGTAATTGCCATTACACTGGCAATCAGAGCACTAGAAATATTCAAAGAGAGAGATAGCTACTAGGCAAAAACCAGAACTGACGCTGACTTTGTATCCTGTGTATTTCAAATATAATGGGTTTGATGCTATCATATTGATTGTTTTATTTTATGCAAGCCTGTTTTTGAGAGACTAGTAGTCATGATGCATGAAGCAGAATGAACAGAGTCAGACTGCTATCCAGTCTTTTGAGTGTGTTAACAATAAGGGTTGTTCCTCTTAAATTAAACAATACCAAAGTAGAGCAAATGCATATAAACTAAAATCTACTTCCATCTGAAAAAAAAAGCATCATTACTCCCACCACTCTCCCAAAAAGCCAAGAAACTCACCCAATATGAACAATTATGCCAACACCATAGTAATGGAAATTTATTGAAGGCTTACTGCAGTAAAGGTCCATGTGCTGCCTCATCAATTTCCCAAGTATTTAGCAACAACTCATCTGACAAGAGATAGTCCTTCTCAATTTACTGATCCACATCCAAACTCAAAACTTACCAGGTTTTCTCTTTCAATTCTTTGCTGCTCTTTTTGCCTGTTGAGGGCAGTGTGGTACAATCTAGGCTGCGGTACAGACGTCTTCATCGTGCTACTTCTCCTTGGCCTTGCAGACTGTTTGGACAGTTCTTTTAGCAACCTCTGGTTTTCCCGATCAATCTGTCTTACTTCTTCATTTGTGAAAGAGTAATTTTTCCTTATTAGTTTAGATGGATGATCGATGGTTAGTTTTTGTTCTTTTTTGTCCAACTGTAAGAAAGCTTTAAAATAGCGAAAAGTGCAATAAGTAAGGAGATTAGAAAACAGAGCTTCAGGAACCCAGTACTAAACATAAATTAGAACCAATAATTAAACCATAAACTAGTACTTAGATGTTTGCACATAAAAAAAGATTTAAACTTTGCTCTCAAGTTAATCTAAAGTATCCATCTCAGCTGAGAGGCAGAATAGAAACAATGTTTCAGACAGAAAACTGACACTGGGGAAGCCGGACTCAGAGACTCCAAGCGCACTTCCTGAAGTGATTTTGTTGATATTTAACTTCTAAAGCAATCCTACATCATATTGGTGCAGAAAATGCAAAGGGAATGATGAAAATGAAATTTAATGGATGGAGAGAAATGAGTGAGCACATATAACAGAAATTACTGGGGCATGGAATTTAAAACAGTAAGCAAACAACAATCAAACCATGATATAAGGTTTCAAGACAAAGAATGCACACTTAAAAATACACAGCAACTGGACGTGCACAATTCCAAGTTAACTAGAAAACTTCACTCTTAGCCAGAGCCAGCTATATTTATTACAGTTCCACTGGAGCTTTGCTGTTGACCCATTTCCAAGCCTTCGCTTTCTAAAGCTCTGCAGCAGGTCTTCTGGCAACTAATTTAAGAGTTTTGCTGTCATGGTGTTACCCCATCAAACCATGGCATTATCTATGGTACAGTAATGGCAGTACCAGGTTAGATTAAACCGATTTTTGGAGCTGAGACCCAGACAAAAAAGCCTTACTCATGCCATTCCCCACACTCCTCCAATATCACAGTGCCTTCAGAAGACACCCTTCACTCTTGCCCCTAGCAGTCCCACACAGGCGAAACAAGCATCCAAAGCAGAAAGAAAAAAAACCCCAGGCATGCAGTAATACTTCCTCAGCAAACACTTCTACATTAGCAATCTGTTTGTAAGAGATGTCTGAGGCAGCCTGGCAGCCTAACAGTGAAAAAAACCTCAAAGAATGAAGAACATTTTCTTCCTTCAAAACAAAATGAAATCTTTCTTGCAGTATCTCAACTGAGTTTATTTCAGAACTGATGCAAGTAAATATTGCTACTGTCTTTGAGAAATTTAAGAAGAGTATTCAAAATGCAAAATCCAAACACTTCATGAATTTCAACATCCATCTAGAAATTAGTAAACTGGCACTATCAGCATGCTAGCCAATATAGGCAAGAACTGCCCCTAGGTAGCTCTGTGAGGTTGCCCACATTAGCAAATTCTGCTTTTGTTTTTCAAGAGAAGATGCAAATAACCTCAAAACCAAGACACAATTCAAACTAGCACAGATCAAGTGTGCCAATCAACAGGTTAATACAATATAAATGTCTTGAAAAACACCTCTACAGTTTAGTAAGTTATTCTCAAGGTACAACTAGTACAGCCATCGACACCATTGGAGGAGACAAACCTGGAATGAGACTCATCTGGATAAACCTACAAGGGACAAAAAGAAATGCAAAGAAAATAACTAGAGCCACACAATTCACATGACAACATCAAGCTGCAGCATACATCTCAGTTGAAAATATTTTAAAACGTCTTTATGGGAACAAGCAAAACCAGCACTGCAGAACACAGCTAGAAGAAAGTAAATTGAACAACTATCTGAAGAAGATATCATGTTACATAATTGATAATTGTATTATTACGGAGCTATGAAAGGTAATGTTACCTTTTGCCTTATATCCATAGCATCTCATGGGTTAAAGAGGTCTGCACATCATATGCAAAAGTGGAAATCAGGTTGTGACAAAGAACAGTTGTTGAACTCAAGTCTTGCCCTAGCCTTGTGGCATCAATGCTATTGCTGATGAAGTCTATTACAAGAGACATTTAAATTTCTGAAGGACTGCTAGTGCAAATTCCAAACAATTCTTTTCCTTCTGTGGAAGGTGTCAACTAGTCAAAATCAATTTAAAGCAATAGCATTCTGGATACAGACTTTTTCAATTAGAAATACAGGTTCCATGCTTTCACTGGTTAATGACTTTTAATTCACTATAAGATGGCAGGCTATACCTTGGAAGAGACTGTATACACTTTTGATGTAACTATGAACTATAGCCATTAAAGAGATTAAAAATGCTTCAAGGTAATTACTTGCTACCTATTTTCTGACTTGCTCACTTTTCTGGTGAACTGCTGTTAGCTGTGATGAAAAAATAAAACCAGAGCAATGATATGGAACAAAGGCCTTTCCTTTTCACCCCAAAGCTGGTCAGTAAATGCAACTAGAAACAAGGATTCAAGGAACCCTGAAGCGATTGCTACACACAGGGCTCAACAAGCACTTCATTCCTTTGTCACTCAGATCTCCTGGGGGTAGTGGTATGCAACTTCTACAGCATTAAACACCCCCTATTTTGCCAGAAGCTCTCAGGCAATTGGAGTAAATACGTATCTTGTGTACATATCCATGCATTGCTCTACTGGATACTACTACTTATATATGCAAGGACAAAATTTGACTAACTTTACTCTCACCTTCCAGCTTCTTCAGTCACATCCCCCCTCAACACAGACTTTTTTCATTCATCTCTTCTTTCTTTTCCTTAGCCTCTCGTAAGTCTTTTTCCTTCGAATATGTATCACTTCTATAGTGCCTCATCCACACCTTTTATCACCTCACCACACAGATAGCCTTTCCCCTTGTGTCAGGCAAAAAGAGACTCCAGCACACTTTCTTCAGTATGTTGTTCATTCTTAGCCTCATTATTATTTCTTTATTCTCAATGTAGAAACTGACCTTACTACTGCCAACAGCTTTCTGGCAACTTCTGAGGTTGAGAGCTTGCTAACAGTCATAATATTGAATTTATCACAACTCAAGAGAAATATATTAATACAGTGAAAGAATTAAGAACACCACAGAGGTTCTGTTGTGAAGTTACTCAGTGAAGCCTTAGTGGAGAACTGCCAAAACCCAGTAAGTAATCTATTGACAGATGGCTGAATTACAGAAGACTCATTAATATTGCACCGGAAGTTCAGATCTAATACAACACATGGAGCAGCAAGTGTTTTTACAAGGGGATGGAATGAAAATATTGATCCAAAGCTCTCTAGTTCCTTAACCGATCTTTTTATTATTAGCCTTCTATATGACCCAAGAACCACATTTGAAATTTCACAACTAGCTCTTTGCTGCAACACTGCTGCAATACACCAAAGCATTGGATCAAGTAACACAGTAAAAATACCCGAGGTTTGTTGTTCTTCAAGCTGTTAAATTATTTTACTGAAGTAATGTTTTACTTAGTTAAGATCTATGTTAAGGAAGAATTTAAGCTGTGAACACCACAACAAAGCAAACCATAACTTACTGGAGCCTATCCACAGATAACCTTTTTTTAAACCACATAAATGCAACACTGATTTCCACAGGAACTGTATAACAAGAGAGTAAAGTTTCGTAGAAAAGTGAGACAACAGAATGCATACTGCATCATTTTACTGAAAGAGCATCACTACTACAGTATGCACGTTCCTAACACAACAAGCAGAAGAAATCACCACTCCTTAAATGATGCTCAAATAAATCACAGAAGCAATCTAGAAAGCAGTGGGGGAACACTTCTGTAGGTCTTCCTGAAGCAGAAGTGACATTCTTTCCGTGGTTCAGAAAGACACTTCTGATCCCTGAACTTCAAATCAGCAGTAATAGTTGCCACTGCTTCCAGTTACCTGGCTGAAAATCTGTCCAACCTGCCTCTACAAAGCACCATTTATACAGCATCATATTCCTATTCTCCACACACTTGCTATGATAAAAAATTAGGTAATCCACAGCAGGAATGTATGTCCAATATGCACTGAATGCATGTCCCCACTCACTGGCAACATTGCTTTCATGGCACAGACAGTAGGTGTCTAAGTGAGGTCCAGCACATGCCCACAAAACCAGGGACAATTCACTCTCAATAAGCAAAAACAAAGTAAGATTCCAAATGCTATTAAATACTGGTAGCACAATTCATGTTATATAACTCAGGTGTTTGAGTTTCATAGTTATTTCAATGATTTATTCAACAATGCACCCACACTACTCTTTAATCACAAAGGCTAAGCGTTTGAATGGTGCACCTGACTATTTTTGCAGTGGCCATGACAACATGAGGTAACACTACAGTTTAAGGTAATGATTTAAGGTTCTATAGAGTTTGTAAGTCTTAGAACGATGAAATATGATTTACCTATCATATTCATACTCTATCAGTGGGTAATGAGTAATTTAACTAAACCTCTAGTTACTTTCATTGTCAGTCAGACCATAAATATAATTTAGGGGAGACGATAAATTAGCAGCAGCATTTGCATAACGACTTGCACAGTGTACAGTCTAGTTCTCATTTACTGGTAAGCAGGAAAAGAACATTCCCTGGTATTCACAGGATTTCTATGAAAGCTGGTTTCCATGGAGAGATACCTGACTTTTTTTTTTAAGCCATAAACAAGCTGTTTATTGCTTTCAGTTTCTAAGCATTGAAATAGCCTTGCAGAATGAGAAAGGCCAAACCTTATATAAAATATGACTTATAATTAGCAAGTCAAATGCATTAGGACAGGACGATACAGCTGTCCTAATGGCATTAAGGCTAAAATTAAAATCATGCATGTTTCAGTGTATCTTTTGTAATCTCAATATAAATTATTTCAATGCTTACATTTGACTGATATTTTATACTGCTACACTACCACATGTGTATCACATTTGAAAAAACACAAAAGGATTAAATAAATCACAGTTCTTCATCAATATATAGTAGTTTAAGAGTGAAACTATGTCCCTGTGGTACCTCTAAACAAATACTTCCTAGAACCACCATTATTGCAGGCCACAGAGCTCTTTAAAAGGGATTTTGGAGAATTCATGATTTGACTTTTTTTTAAGAGAAGGAGAATTTAAGAGAAGGTAAAAATTTTCCCTATTTAAACATGCTTAAATAGGGCTGCTAGTTATCTCTTGATATCATGAGAAAGACAACAGATATCTTACAGGTGCTGGACTTTTTTCCCCCATAATTACACATTTTCTCATGGATGTTGGGAAAGTCTGGATCTCTCCGTAATCTCACAGATTTTCAATCTGTTTTCAAACTCTAAAAGAATAAGACAGTAATTGCTTTTCTACCTCAACACGAATTTCTAGGCCTGTGAAAACCAAGCATGTGAATACACATACACATTGAAAATTATTTCAAACTCTGAATATACACATTAAATGGAATTCCACAGAAAAGCTATATGTACTTAGTTCAACTCTGCAGTTTGGGTATGTATATATTGTAGAGTCTACTTTAAATTTAGATACTGCTTAGCAGCTTTTCTACAAATACCGTAGTTCAGCATGAATGAGCACACAGATAACATATCCCTAAAGAGAATAAAGTTTCAGTTATCGAAAACTTGTTCTATTTCCTGAGTGATAAATTATATGAGAAAAAAAAAAAGTTGAGGTGATTGCTACATGTTCAGTTGAAGCTGCTATTTAATTTTCTACAATAGATTTTATTCAGAAGCACAGAGCTTTTACTTTCATAATAATGATATTTATATTACAGCGCTTTTCACAGAGGGAGCTCTGACTATTTTGAAAATCTACAGCATAGAAGAGGCAAAAAGATTTATCAGCACAGAGGTCAGTGAGAGCTTCAAGGATAGAACTGTTCTTTAGTCTGTGGCCAATTGCCCTACTTACCCCATCACACCACCTCCTCAAGTTAATAATAGATAATACCATGGATTTACAGACTAATTCTCACAGACACTTCTGTAAAATAAGCAGGTATCAACCCCATTTTACAGAGAAGAAAACATAAAGTACTAAATTCTTTAGCACTTTTAGCATTCTTTTAGTATATACCTTGTGCTGTCCCACTGTATTGATACCAAACAAATTTGGATAAAGAGATATGGAGCAATTTTAGCAGACAACTCTGTTCTGAACTACAGAAATCAAGAGATTTGTCTAAAGACAGAGAGCAAGTCTGTAGCATAATCGGTTGAGATGGATGAGTGCTTAGTTCACACTCATATACTTAACCCATCTCTTTATCTGCATAATAACCAAAACATAGGATCAAGGAAAAATAGCATTAGAAAATTTCCAATTTATTTTATTCCCAGCTTTCTAACATGGTGACTTATGAAATTACCTTCAAAAATAATCTTTTACAATCTATTTCTTTGCATTGCCATACTTAATGCTCTTTTTGTGTTCAGATTACTCAAGACTACAGGAGAGGAAAAAACTGACATTTTTTATTATTATGAATTTAGAATATTGCTTTCAGTTATTAATTTTCTGAGATATCTTTAAGGTGTATAGCAAAGTGCAAACCTCATTGAATCACAAAATAATTACATACAAAGATCTATATAACATCATGAAACAACTGAAAAACTGTATCTCTACCTGTTATCAGCAATACCCATCTAAAAACCAATCAAAGTGCAATATACAGCAGGGAGACTATGAGATTTCAAACTAGAATTATGCTATTTGTGAGATTTTGGCTTATTAAGAAATGTCTCATGAAAAATTTAGCTTTTAACAAGAACAAGCATAGCTTTAAGAGTTGTAAAGGCATGGTAAATTTTTTTCCACATACAATTTTTAAATGCTTATAAATGGTTTTCAATATGAACACAAGTAGGTAAAGGACATATAAAGGAAAAACTTTTTCAATTACTTTTAAATTTAACTGCAACAGTTTCTAAATGCTTTAAATTAATTCTGGTTTAAGATACACAAACCACCTTGCTGCCTAATAAGCAGACTCTTGTGCTAGGCCAAAACTTGCTCTTTGAACCAATTTCTTTCCCTTTTTTGTTCTTGCAATTCTTTTTTTAGTACAAGAGATCCCAGTCTTCCCAAATGTACACACTGGTAATGTGAACAATCATACAAAATGAATTACTGTGTGCCCCATAGAAACAACACAGTAACAGATCACACGGAAATTCAGCAAATGTCTGGGGACCTTGGGAAATTAAACTTGTGTAACTGCTAAAAACGCTTAGGTCCAGCTATATTACAAGCATATTTGACAAAAAACTTAAATAAAATGCTTCATCAGTATGAAGTACTGGGAGAATATTATACTTTAAAACCAAATCATGATTATTTAAGTATTTTTTCATGCACTCAGGTCTGGGCTTGCAGTGTTCTCACTTAAAGCAATGTTTATGCCCATGCAGTTCTGATGAACATTTAATGGAGACTGGGGGGTGGGGGAAAATTATTAGCAATTTTTTTTTTCCCTAATGCGTACAAAAAAACATCTGTAAACTGTAACTCAGAATAAGATTAGCTCCTGTTTTCCCAGACCAGTTACTTTCCACCATTAATAATTCTGTCCCATTTAAACTTCAAAATGCCCAAACTAATTAAGCTGTGTTGTGTTTGCCAATTTAGAGGCACTAAAGTAATATAATATACACAATAATCAGGAACATTAGCTGCTAGACTATATGAATTCTCTTCTCACTACTCCATCTTCATTATTGTTTTTTAAAATTGGTTTTCAGTTTTGAGAAGAAAGTTCCTCTCTCCAACAGAAATTAATCTCTGAGAATACCTGCTCTGAGCTGTAATACCCATTTGTTTTAGGGATGAGATGAATCCATTGGTTATCACTGGTTATTAAATAGCTTCTTGCTAACAGGGAACAAATAAAGACATAGGACATCACAATTTCAATTGCCTAGCAACAACTCTTCTGACATCATGTTTTGACAACTGGTTGGCATAGTTTCTAGTATGAAAGAATGGCTGAAGCACAAGGACTGTCAGAGATGAGAATCAGCTCTACCTTTCTTGATGGCTACCATTGCTTTTCTTAACATCAGAAGAATTTCCATACAAATAAAATCCTCATTTTTTACTTACAGGCAAGTTAAACCATGTATACAATACATTTTAAATCCTTATTCACTAGAAGCTCAGTCTAACAAGGTGCAAAGTGAAGAAACACAATACATGCACTTTTAGTCACGCCAGGCTTACTTCAACGCAGCAAACCTGGCTTGGAATGTAACAGACTTAAACTTCAAGAGGCTTTCCTCACCTGAGATCAGCAGATTTCTTGAGTCAAGCCTTTTTTATTCCACAGATTTTAGTACTGAAAACTCTGGGCCATGAAAACAAATGCAAAAGCACTGTGTAGACCTTAAAATATGCACATGAGATCATCCAGGGTATTCTCAGCCTATATAATGAAGGTTTACAATGAATGCAGAGAAAGAGTCTCCAAATTTTCTTAGGCTTCATTATTCAGATTTTTTTAGTTTATTAGCCAGAAGCAACCACTCGAGTTTTAGTAAAGATTATCTGCTATTTTTCTTTTTAAAATACCTTTACTCAACCTATGGTATTTTAGAAGGCAGACACCTAGGTCAGAAAAGGATTTCAAATACTTCTGTTTAATTATCTAAAAGGTACTAGAAGTTTAAGTATATGAAAACCATTTCTCATGCAATTAAATTTTGGACTGTCTTTCAGTTTTGGAGGTTGATAATCTAGCCTTTCATATTTTAATTTAGATATTAAATTGTGCCATAGTCCAATACACCTTAAAATGCACATGCAGTTTTATTATTCAATTTGTTAATATTTCAAATCTTTTTTAGATTCACTCCATCTGTGTATCTTGTATCTAGTTATATGCAAACTAACACATGCTTATTTTCTCTACTGCAGAATCACTACTATTACATAGAGAAGAATTCAAAGAATTAGATTAACACCACTTAAACACCATCCAGTTTTAAAAATTCTCACAGCATATTAAAACCCCACTCTCTTCTATTAGAACACAGCTGTTTTCAACAACATGCAGATGTTGTATTTTGTAAAAAAAAAATTTTAAAATCACCTTTCAGAAGCTGATTCAGGTCCATCGCATCATGCAAGACTTTTCGACTATATCTGCGATCAAACTCGGGATCTAACGAAAAAAATACAGATATAAGACTGAATTTCCCAGCACCACAGGTTTTGCACATTTAGTGTTATACTTAAATTCTGAAAATTACCATATAATTCTTGGTTCACATTTTCCTGTCTCTTTACTTTTAGTTTCTTATCATTTGATGCTACAAATTCAAAAGACTGGATAGGACTGATGTCTGGAGTTGACAGAGGTGTTACGTCAGTCACTGTGTCTTCGGACTCCTCCAGGTCATCACCAAGCTTTGGTTTTCCTTCCGCTAATTTCATTGCTGACTTGAATTTTTGTTTTGGAGACAGAAGAGCATTTCTACAAGCATTCCTCTTTGGGGAAGAATGAGATGAATCTGATAAACAGCTATCAGAATCTGTATCAGAACAATCTGTATCTGAGCTTGAGGATGATGAGGAGGATGAGGAGGAGGAGGAAGAAGAAGAGGAGGAGCTGATAGTATATTTTTTGCTAGCCTTTTTTATGTTGTTTGGTTGCTTAGCTGACTTTGGTCTAACCTTCTGTTTTTTGCCATCATCACTACTATCTTCTTCATCTGTATAGTAATCTTCTTCACCTTCTTTAACTATTTTAGGAATTCCAGCAGGAACATTATCCTGTGTTCCTCTATTTGCCGCAGGTGTTGCTCCAGATGTACCTGCATTCTCTGCAACTGAAGAAACTGTCAAAGATGAAGCATCTTCAATAGGATCTTTGCTGTTTTCTAGGGACTGATCCTTTTGCAAATCTATCTGCTTTTCTTCACTTTCTTCCTCACAACACTCTTCATCCTTTGAATTAGAAATCAAATCAGTGTCTGCAAGAGCTGCCTTTGTACTTCCTTTCTCTATATGTTCACCGTTTTCTTCAGCTTTCTTTTTCTCTTCCTCAAAGTCACTGTCAAAAAAGGCATGATCCACTTCACCATCTGATATGTCTTCAAAACGGTCCATAATGAAATATGAAGTGCCACCTGGAAGAATCAGAAAACATTTCCAAAGATTTGCGTAAAAACAGGTCCAAAAATACTTTCAGTATAATAGCTTAGCTCTTCACTCTTTTAGCTTTAGTAATTTGTAATTCTGCAGTTAATTACATGAAGCTGATAGAGACAATTCCATAGTGAGCTCAGTAAAAAAATGTAGTGCCACCTTATTGCACACAGCTGACATGTTAGATTGCAAAGCTTTACTTTAAGCCAACCCACCACAATTTCAAAACTACTACTTCTAAGCAAATTTGTCAAGCACTGTCAGTGGCTAAAAAATCTTAACTATTACAAACAAGCAATTAAAGTGTCTTATTTTGTCCCTTTAAGCTAGAGCCATTTTAAGCTAGAGCCACTTATGAGCTATCATTAGTTGGAATTTCATATTGAAAACCTTGTTTGTATACAGTGGCCACCATTTTGGCTGACACAGCCATACACGCTACAGACTTTCAGCACTTAAAAGCAGAAGAAATTTCATTTTACATCAAGAGATCCATGGCTCTATAAGTTAAATTGTGACAAATGTAGGGTGTGTCAGTGTTCATGTTTTAGTTTGGATAAGGAGCCTGCTTTTCGTGACAGTTCTCTGTAACTCACACTCCACAGTACAGTAAGGAAACTTAATTCTTTCAGATGAACCTAGACTTTAAAAAGTGTGACCCAGGCATGAAACCAGTGCATTTAAACCAGCAGTCACCATTTAGTCCATGGGACCAGACCATGGCTAGCCCAAAAAATATTGTGGATATCAAGACCTCAGTGCTAACCATCGTGTTCTACAAATCTGTTCCTATTGTGGCATACTTCTTGCCAAATTTTATGGTGTTCGATTTTATGCATGTGGCAGGAGGTGAAATGAAAGGCATGAAAGTTTCCACTCATTAGCAGTATGTATACAGAGCCAAAATAAAAAATCCAAACATCCCACAACCAAAAAAAGTTAGCCAGTATCAAAGACTACCAGTCCCATCTAGCCAGAGGCACTTTTCTCCTACTCTTTACAACAGATTTTACGTTAATTTAGAAAGCTCCAATCAATAAATATGTAACATTCTTTAGACCCAAGGAAACCAAACATGAAGACAGAGGAAGCAACTATACAAGGCTGGAAAACCAGAATATTTTACAAGATGGATGGTCTCCCTTAAACCACATACAGTTTGTTGCCATGGCAAACAAAGGTAGATAAAAGGAATTTCCAGGAATGGTTCTAGCTAAAAATTACTTCAAAATACAGAATTTTTAAAGGTCACTCAGATATTCTGCCACTTCTCAAATAATACTGGTTTAGAGGAATTGAAAATATGCTCCTCAAATCACAACATAAAACCAGAAAGTCTGGAACCTCCTACGGTTTTAAGAATCACAAAGCCAAAGAACTGAAAAGAGACTTAGTATGGTTAGATGTTGCATAAAGCTGAAAACACTATTAAGCTACAGAAGCAGAGATCAATTTTCAGGATCACAAGGATAACTCTTTAAAGCACCTAGCTCTTCAAAGAGCAACAAAACAAGGAATAAAACACTGGGAACACAGACATCCAGCAAGTTAAAGTCTCCCACAAGAACACGTGCTAGCCATCGTGAAACACCATCCTGCTGCTTACAGAATACTTCATCTGCCTCTTCCTCCTGGCAGGGTGGTCTGTAACAGACACCCCTCAGGACGACTGCCTTGCTGGCCATGTCCCTGGTTCTCACTCACAGGCACTCAGCCTTACCATCACTATCCTTGAGCTCTCCACAGCCGAAATACTCCCTAATGGGCCACCCCACCACTTCTTCCTTGCATACCCCTCCTGAGGAGCTTATAACCATCCATTGCAGCACTCCAGCCACGACAATCATCCCACCACGGTTCTGTGATGGCGACTACTACATCATGGTTTTCCTGCAGCACCACGGCTTCTGGCTCCTCCTGGCTTTTACCCATACTGTGTGCATTGGTGCAGATGCACTTCAGCTGGGCTATTGATTTCACCCTTCATGTCACTTCTTGTGATACCTGACTTCAGGCAGCTTGCATAGCCTGCAACGCGCAATTATCATGTGAATTCCTGAAAGTTTTTCTAGAGCAGCTTCCTAAAAGGATAATACATTTTAATATATAAAAACATGCACAAGAGAAAAATAAAAAACAATCAGAAGAGTAACACATTATTTACATTTAATTTTCTACCTCATGTAATCTAAACCAGAAGGGAACAAAACCTGTAAACTATAGATTATTAATTATTTATTTAGCAAGTATAACTTGAACAAAGCCAATTCTATGAAGAAAATTAATATAGGAAGTACAGTCTAAAAATTAAAACCCTTTCTTCTCCATGATGAGAGGCTTTTATTACTAGCATCTCTCCAGCTTGTAGTTGGAAATATTATGACTGACTGGTAAAAGTAGGCATGTGGTGTATCTTGCTTGTCTCAAACACAGATTTGAAAAACTGTTAGCACTGTTGTATACGTAAGAGCATAAGGGGCTAAGGCAAAAAGGTTTGCAGGCAGACAAACTAGTACAGCTTAACATAGCTGAAAACTTTAGTATAGCTTAAAATAGAAAGTTGAGTGTAATCACATCCATGTGTTTTTAGTTTATGTAATGCTACACCTGCAAAGGAGACTGAACTTTCTGTATCTCATCGGCTATAATGTGTAGTCACACCACAGCTTCTCAGATTACTCTTTTCCGAACACAGTCTCTGAAGTGAGGATGGGATTTAACTCAAGACAGAAGGGCAGTGTAGAGGTGGCAAAAGGTGATAAAAGATAGCAAGAAGCTTGTACATTCCTTTCCACCATTAATGGCAACCAAGGAGCACACATCTTCCCACTCTACATGATTCAGGAATAGCTCACCTGCCAGTGGGCTATTTTCTGTGAAGACTGAGCCATAACTGCTTCGCAGACAGCAACCACCAGTACAGGAGAGATCATTTAGCAGTCTGGCCCTGCCCTCAAGGAGCAGCACTGATTCCACTGCCAAATGCATATTCCATTCCTCTAGTACGAGTTCCCAACAGCTTTAGCCTTCATCTTAATGGGAAACAGACATGCCATGTCTCTCACTGACACTCAATCATTCACAAACTAAAGATTAATTAATTAATTCTGTCATTTCCATTAAAAACAAACAAGAGGAAATAAATAAAGAGATGGTATTCTTGGAACCTATTCCACTTCTGCATCTAGAGTGCCTGCAACAGAGCTGGAATTTGCCAAGACAATGCAATACAGAAGAAGCAATTTTGCTGATAAACCATGCCTAAATCAATAAATTGGCTCTGTGTACAATTTCGCACCTATTTATATACAACACAGAGTTTAATTTTACTTCTGGGAGAAATACAGAGTTCTGCCATGTTGCCAGTTTTTAAAATACAGAATCAACAAGTGATACTCTGAAATCCCAAAAAAGCTGTCATTACAGTCAAATACTTACCATTAAGTGCTAATTCTAGTGACCACTGTATTTCTTTACAAAAAAACACACGCTTTTCGTGGCTTTCTGTCATGAAACTCTCTAACACAAGCATGATCAACTCCAAAGAGCAGTCCGGCCATTAATTATTTGCCAGATCTTTTCTTACTGTAATATTTCTTCTCCCTATGTAATTTTCTACCTCTCACCCCATTTTTCTTGCAACTGTATTAATCACTCATTACCCCAGCCAAGCATACCCTTTTGTCTTTGTCTCTTCCTCACTGCAGTTCTTCCTAGTTTAGGAAGAACTAGTTTATACCCCTTTTTAATCCCTTCAAGCTTGACCTATTTAAGATCAGAAAGCAGTGGCCAAGCAGCCAAGGAGAACATGCAGTCTGGGTGTCAGGGCTTTAGGGACCCACACTTTCTTGTCAGGTGGTTGACACACTGAGAGTCTGACTACCTACCGAGACCACATCCACATTCTCCCCAGCTGGACACTGCAAGAACAAAGACCACTCAGCTCCTGCACAGTTCAACCACTGCCTGCTGCTGCACTGCCCAAAGAACAAGCACCATTTTGACATCTTCCTCCAAGTCAAAAAACAGATCAAGACCCTAATCACACTAAGCATATTGAGTTCTTTTCCCCTGCCAGCTGCAAACCTGCCAACTACAGCACCACCTGAAATATTTTCGTAGGCAATGCCTAAGAGCAGGCCATTAGGCATGACTGCAAAATAAAAGTATCTTCTACCAAGGTAGGATGACACATAAAAAGTCATGTAATGAGGATACAGATTTAGATGTAGGTTTGTGTTCGAACATATACTGCCTTTTGAAAACAGCTTCGAATGTCAGAAACTAACACTTACGAAGTACATTAAGTACCCAGTGGAAGACTGGAGGTGTTTTAAACTTGGTTAAACCTTCAAGTTACCCACTAAATCTTTTACTTTTTAAAATGCACACAATCTGAAATACATGCATCCAACACATTCAGGTAAAAGCAGTGATCGACTTTCTTTTCTTTTAAGCATTCTACTTTCATAATCAAGGAAAAGGATGATTTATATAGAGATGACAACTGGTTTTTTTCCTTATCTTGTAACATAAAAATTCCTAGCATGCAGACTACCATGTTCCAAGGAAAGCTGGGGTTTTTTTCCCATCTGGTAACACACAGATTCCTAGCATGCAGGACACCACACTCTGAGTTTGTATGTTATACATCCTCTGAAGGGCCTAAATGCTTTCACGACATCATAAGATTCTAGTACTTAATAGAAGGGGGAAAATAACCCCTTTACACATGCTAGGGGCTGAATCAGAAACGGCTGATGCTACTATGTGCATCCTGTGCATCACCACAAAGGCCACAATACAGCACAGCTATAGTACACTCACAATGAGTCAATAGTATGTTTACAGCTACAAAAAAGAACAGACACCATCTTAGGATGCATTAAAAAACATGTAAAGTATCAGAATCAGTATAATATTGTATTTAGCTCCAACAGGACACCTGGTTTAGGGTTGAAAGTGTTTTAAATAAATGACTTATACTACCAATGGTTCATGTTCTTTATGACACTCCAATATCCTCTGATTCTACATTCTCATTACTTCCGGGGATCCTACCCACCTAAACCTGTTGCCTGCCAAATTGCCTCTTTATATGGTGAACTTGGGAGAGGTTGGAAATGCTAAAGGAACTGCACCTGGCTCCGTCTCCCTCCCTTCCTCATTTTTGGCTGAAGCTTAAAAAAACCCCAGCAAACAAACAAAAAAGACAAATTTGAAAACATCTAGAAGATAGCAATAAAAATACTAGGATGAGTAAAGTTCTACTTTTGGGGGTTTGTTAGTTCAAAAGAGGGGAAACATGAGAAAACACAAGTCTTAAAACCTGTGTGACAAACCACACATATTCAGCCTTATTTACCTCCTCTTTAATTAAAGCTTTCATATTTGCTAAGAACAACAAAGCGTGCAAAGGAAGAAATACAGCTCTTAGGAAACTACTTTCCTTAAGAGAAATCCCAAATGAATGAAACAACCAATGTCTTTAGTAGATATTCTGATTTTCAAAATTCAGAGCACAATATCTGCTACATCTGTTCTTCATACCACAAGTTCTCAAAACCTGGGTACCAATTTCCCCAATCCAAACCATGATTGATTTTGAGCCAATCTACAGGATATAAGGCCTCAACTTCAGCTCAGAATAAACTCCAACACTATAAATCTATTCAAGCTCTGCTCTTCCATACATTCCTCACTGGACCCGAGATGGAAGGGACCATTGAGGCACAGGCAAATTATTCAGCAAAACACCATAAGGTAGACAGGAGCTAGATTTAGCATCAGAGAAAAATTTAGGTTTAGGAAAGGATCCTCTGGACATTGTCCACTCCACTGCTCAAAGAAGGGTTAGCTTCAAAACTGGATAAAGTTTTGCTCAAGGCCTTGTCCAACCAAGTTTTCAAAAACTCCAAAGATGAATACTTGTGCTATGTGGAGATCTGCTTGAATGCCTGACAACCCTTACTGGGGGTTACACTAGGTAATTTTAATATCCCTTCCAACCTAACCATTCTGTGATTCTATAATTAGCAGCAAACTGTTATTTTTTTTCTTTAATCAGAATTTTCTATGTCACATCCTGCAACTGTTATTAGCTTCTATCCTTTCATGGTACACCTGCAAGAGAAATCTGGCTCTGTCTATTTAAGGTAACATGTTGCTGCTGATCACCCCAGCCATAGCTACATGGAGGTGAATCCCCTCTGCTCAGATTACAGCCTATGTCTAAGTTATTATTGTTGATTAATGACAACCCTCTTGTTGTTGGCTCATGAGACAGTAGCAGACTTGTGCCTGAACTAAGTAATCTGAACAGACCATGGAAGCATGTTTGTCCTTCAGAGACCAAATCTCACTGGACCTAATTCCAGCTCAGATCAGAATGACCATTGTTTCTAGTGCATCTGAAACCACTTGTCTGGCTGATTCTTAGCTGACTTTCACTGTCCTTTTCTCTCTCCTAGCCAGAGAAGAGGAAGGAGGGAAGACTTACTACTTCAAATTTATGGGGTCAGTATACACCACCACTGTGGCCCTTATTCCTCTGGTTTTTTTCCCACTGCTTGTTTTGGTTTGCTTTTAGTCCCGGTTCTCTCTGCTGGACACAATGGAAGGATTTTCCCCCGTGTACTCTAAGACAGAGTTTATTAACTCCCAAACCCATAACAGATTAGCCCTCAGAACAGCAGTTCTCTCTCAAACAGGCAGACTCACTGGAGATGCTTCAAAATACTCGAGTATTTTTAAAAGAGTTGCAACAGAAAGTCCTGAGTCTCCTGGCCATGTCAAGTAAGAATTCAGTTCATCCAATGGGCACTAGAAAATCCTGGAACACAGCCAATTGCCATAATGGTTAAAGCAAATGAAAGCACATGACCACCAAAGAGCCCCAGAAAACTGCTGGGCAAAGGCTTTCAAGTTAATGTACAAGGCAGGGAGGAGAGACAACAGGCAGAAACAGGAAAAAAAAAAAAGAGGGGGAGGAAAGAAAAAATATTTCCTCTTGAGCCAAAAATAATACTGGGAAAAGCTGCAATACATTATGCTGAGAGGCGTGTATCTGTAGGTCCAAGACTTCGCTCATACAAATAGATTAAATATTTGTTCTTCAGGCTCTTCAGAAAAGGTCACCTTGTGACCTCTTGAGCAGAAAAGCCCTGAGAATACTGAGGTTAAATTATGGGAGTGATGATGGCCATCAGGTCTGTCTAAATAGACCATGGCTACTCACTCATTGCTGAGAATCCCAAGAAAATGACTTGCAAACCCTCTAAACCCAGGAAGAAAAGAAGCAACTTACAATTACAATCAAAAATAAAGATAATGAATCATATGTTGGCTGACAGAAGTAGCAGCAGCTTCTGGAATGCCTTCCATTTCTATAAGCGTAAGTGACACCACCCTTACTGAAGTCTCATGAGGCTGCTGCCATACAATTTCTCACTACCTGAAAGAGTCCCAACTCCAACTACCTCAAAGTCTAAAAGGCAGCAAGCTGCTAGGGGAAAACTGGTCACTGGCATCGATCTTTCCCAAAAGTGACCCACAGCCACAGTCTTTTGATAATATAGAACAGGTACGAAAAGCCCAGAAAAAGACAAGACTCTACTGCCAGGTATCGCTGGTGAAGACCAAAGTAAAGGCCAGCTTTGTTTTCCCACTCCTTCTGTACTGGTACATATATATGAAGAGTATCTCTGTTCGAGATCAAGATTTAAATTTTGGGGCAACATGTAGTCAACCAGGCTATTCACAACTGATGGGGGAAAGTCTGGCCCAGCATTCCAAAACTGCATGCAAGAAAAAGGAAAACAACTGCTCTTATTAAAGCAAAGCTTCAGCTTTGCATATCTGCCACATAAAGGCTGGAGTTACATTTGCCAGTCCTGAAATAGATTACAGGACCATAAAGGAATCAAGTACACCACTTCACAAGCTATTGATGGAGTCCAGCAGCAGATAAATAACAGCATATTTCTGAATATCAGGCCATCTCCACCAAGCAGCACAACACACCAACTCTCTCACAACAGAAATGCCCACTGAACTGCAAGTGTTTTCATGCTTCTAACATTACAAGTTCAGTGTGCTCAGTGACCTGACCAGACAAATAGGTGTGTCATCAGCATTTCCTTTAGCTGTTTGCATAGATGTGCTTCAACACAGGTCAAATAGACCAGAGTTTCTGGAAGAATTTCCTTCATAAGGCCCTCCATCACAAGATGTGCCTATTACCGCAGTTTAAAACATACACATACAATTTTACAGATGTAGCAATTACATTCTCCACAACCACTAAAAATAAGATGCAATTCTTAATTTTCAGTGAATATATTTCTATACAAGAGGAACAAGCACTGCCTGGTACAGACGAGCAGGAGAAAGCACAGAAATTCAGTCACTAAATCAGTATACAAAGAGCAGCCTCAAAAAGTATCACTTAGGAAGAGTCTAAATATATTTCTGTTTCCTCAGAATGTGTTCAAGGGGCAAATGAGGTAAAAGCCTCTTGAGATAATCTCTTGCATTATATTTTTGTGACTTGTTCCTTTCTTCAGATGAGAAAATATCAAGTATGGAAAAGCAGGGAAGATGTTGAAACAGAGGACTCTATTAAATTCAACATAATAATGGTTTCTTGGAGTTCCAGTGTTTATTATTACAATGAAACACTTCAAGAATGACAAATACTCATCACTGAATTGTGACTTAAACATCAGCTGAAATTTCTGGATGGTAAATAACTCAGCCAAGGAACATGGATCATGTTTGAGACCATTACTATCACCAGTCTCGGTCAAACAACATCTGGAAGCAAAGAATGAAACACTTTAAGAAACAGCTCTGGTAGAAGCAGTAAGGTAACAGTCTTCCTCTCTCCCATGAATTTAGGGAGCACCTAGGCTCACGTAGGATCCAGCTCACTTTCAGATTCTTACACCTAAGCTTCAGGTGCAATATTACGCCATCGAAAAGGGCAGACTTTAAAAAGCTTGTAGATGATCCTGTTATCTATGCCACAGATGACCATAAGCCACCCATCCTACAAAATTCGCACTTTTATGTGTTCCTGGGTTGAGCCTTTCAAGGGATTGGCCAATTGCATTCAAAGCCTCAATGGGCTCAGCAGCAATGGGCCTCTGAGCCCATCTAAGTCTTACAAAGAAACACAGGGCCCTCTGAATGCCCTTCTAAACATGGGCAAGCACAACCCAAAACAGTAAATCATGGTAGGTCATAAAAGCTTTAAATTCCAAGAAAAAGAATAGAATATCCCTAAGTTACTTGTCCTTTTCTCTGGTTTCTATTCCAACCCATTACAAGTATTATCTAGGTTGAGAAAAATCAAAAGAACAACAGAAAAAACTAAACAAACAAACCAGGAAGAAGTGTTGGAAGAGCTTGAAGCATTCCAAAAACAGAGTCCCAAGCTCTGACAACTATATTTTAAAATGCCAATTATTTCACAAACCCACTGTTAAGCTTACTTATTTTCTAGCAATGACAACTTCATTTTAGTCTTCAAATAACTCCTCTGAAGAATTTAACTTTGTGGAACTTTGTTCTCTCTCCACTGACAATTCCAGCAGTCACTTTCCATCCAAAAAAGAGAGATTAACTATTTTTTCAAGGACACACAAATGAGTACAATGAATTCTATGCACTATATTGACCACCTCACTACAGACAAAAGCAGGGATACAAAAGAAATTTAGCACTGCTATTTCTGTTACATTAATTCCATCCCACATCATTGTCCTGGTGTTTTTATGGATGTTGCATAGAAATTAAACCAAACCATTTTTAAATATATACACGTCCAAATACAAACACTAGATTTTTAAAATTTCTGTTATATAGTAAGAATATTTAAGTGCAAGTATTTGCATACTATAATTAAACCAGTTTTCGAAAAACTGTGTTTGGAAAGGAAAAACTTCAGCCAGGCATAAAGGTTACATGACTTTAAATTAGGTTGTGCCATAAACCATGCTGAACTTTGAAATTCCAATTTCCATAACGTGCTGTGAATACTCCAGAAGAAAAAATATGTTTGACAAACATAACATATATTGCATTTTGTTGTACCATCTCACTGAGTCTCTTTCAAATTAATTCAGTACTCTGCTCTGCTGCAGGGACCCAGGTTTCAGAGCCACTCATTTGTGATTTCCCCCCTAATGCACAGGGGCCAAGATATTTGGTGGCTAGTTATTTTTCCAAACCACAGTTCCAGCTTGGGAACCATTACCGCAGAACACAGCCCTGTGCTGGGCAGGGGGCGTTACAAGACTGTACTGAGGAAAGTGTGGAAACGTGACTCTCGCGACGACTAACACGCTCGAGGCAAGCTGTTTGCAATAATCATTCCAGTTGACCTAATTCCCAATAATTAAGCCCACCCAAAACACCCCTGTGAACTCTATTTTAGCATCACTGCAACGTGTCTCTCAAAGTCCGGTAACTTTAAGGATAGCACACACGACACTAACTCGCTCTCAAAGCCGACCACTACGGCGACAACGAGGGCCGGTGCCTCCGAACGGAGTCGCCCACCTCTCTTCCCATCTCGCCGAGGAGCGAAGCGGGCAGGCACGGCACTGACGTGGGGCGTACCGCAGGTCTCAGGGCGGCGTGACCGAACTCCGGCAGCTCAGCGCCAGCCCCAGCCCTGCAGAGGCAGCGCGCACGGCGCGCTCGGGGGACACCTACGTGCGTGTCCCTCAGGCAGGGGCGCGAGTAGGAAGACAGTCAATTAAAACAAAGTGATTTTTTTAATTACATAATGGTTTAAAATAATGCGTATGTACACACGAACAAAACATGTCTCCCACCTTGTTTAGGGAAAAAATTGCCGCAGACGGGGGAGGAACATGCCCGTCGTCCCCAACCGCCCCCAACCGCCCTCCTGGCACTTTCCGCAGCGAGGAGGCACCGCAGGCCCCGCCACCCGGCCGGCAGCCCCCGGGAGGAAGCAGCAGCAGCGGCCGCCGCCGCGTCCCCCCTGGCACCCCCTTCTCCCGGCTTTGTTGTGGTAACCGCGCAGGCAGCCGGGCGGATACTCACAGGCACGGGAGGAGAGAGAGAGGAGAGAGCAGAGGAGGCGGGAGCTGCGCAGCGCCAAGGCCGCTCCCTCGCTGCCGCCCCGCTCCTGCGCAGCCCCGGCCAGCCCCGCGCGCCGCCGGGCGGGGAGAGGCGGTGCCTCAGCGGGGCGGGAAGGGAGCCGGGCGCCGGCACCTCCCGCTGGCGGCTGCCACTCAGGCACGGGTTCTCCACAGAATCACCGAAACGAGGAGGTTGGGAGAGAGCTCTGAAATCATCGACTCCAATTTCTGACTGAACACCACCGTGTCAACTAGACCACGGCACTAAGTGCCACGTCCAGTCTTTCCTAAAACACCTCCAAGGGACCGTGACTCCACCACTTCCCTGGGCAGCCTGTTCCAATGTCTGATCACCCTTTCTGTGAAGAAATTCCTCCTAATGTCAGACTTAAAAGTCCCCTAGAGCAGCTTAAGACTGTGTCCTTTAATCCTCTCACTCGTTGCCTGGGAGAAGAGGCCGATCCCCACCTGGCTACAAGCTCCCTTCAGGTATTTGTAGAGAGCAATTAGTTATCCCCTGAGCCTCCTCTTTTCCAGGCTAAACAACCCTAGCTCCCTCAGCTGTTCCTCTTAAGACTGTGCTCCAGACCCTTCAGCAGCTTCATTTTCCTTCTCTGAACTTGCTCCAGTGCCTCAATGTCCTACCTGAATGGAGAGGTCCAGGACTGGACATAGTTCTCGGGTAGTGGCCTTACCATTGCCAACTACAGGGGAAGAATCACTTTCCTAGTCCTGCTGGCCAGCTACTGATACAGACATCAGTCCCCTTCCACCTTTCTTTGCTCTGTGGGAATGGGGCGGAGGGCTGGGACTTTTACTAAGGCCATGGGGCCCCAAGGTGGGGTGATTTTGCCTCAAGTTAGGGTGATGGTCCTCAGGTTGCAGCAGTGTTGCTCCAGGCTGAAGTGATGGGGCCCATGTTGAGTAACAGTCTCAGTCTGTCATGGTGTTGCTCCAGGCTGAGGTGATGGAGCTGTATGCTCAGGTGGTTGTGCCTCAAGCTGAGGCAGTGGGGTTCTGGATTGAGATAGTGGTATGCTGGGTGGAAGCAATGAGGTCCCGAGGTGATAGTGCTCCTAATTGAAATCATGGTCTTCAGATTGACGCAGTGGGACCCCAAGCTGAGAAAATAGTACCCCTAGCTGTGGTGATTGCCCCCAGATTTTAATCATGGGGTTCCAGGGTGAGGGCACAGAATCATGGGTTGAAGTTATGGTGCCCCAGGTTAAGGCAATGAGGCTCCACGCCGAGGTGACGGTTTTCGTGTTGGGGTAACAGTGCCCCATATCAAGTTGATGGTGCTCCAGATTGGGTTGGTGGTACGTAAGGTTGGGATGATGGCTTTCCTGGTTGATGTGCTGGCAGCCCACATGGACTGGAGGGTGACCCAGGCTGAGTGAATGGTGCCCCAGGCTGAGGTGACTGTGAGCCACCTTAAGGTGATGGTGCCCCATATTAAGGCAACAGGACCAGACAGAGGTCAAGGTGATAGGCCCCTACATCACCGTGCCAGGGTTGCACCACTGGGTGATGTACCCTGAGGAAATGGAAAGGGGCAACTCATCTGGAGGACTTCTAGGGAAGCCTGATCCAAATATTTGAGGTTGGATCTGGACCATTCCCCAGGCCACCTTGAATTTCAGTATAATTGCTGTAGAAACAGGGATAAAACCTTCAGGCAGTTTCATTACTTCTGGCACTGAGTAGGTAAGTGGTGATTACCTACTAGTGATCTGAGAAGTGGCAGTTTCCTGTGTAAGGATGGGAAAGGTTACAGCCCTTTCAAAAAAAATCAGTGCAATATAACATCTTAATAATAGCAATGTTACTTTTTAACAATGGAGGAAAGAATTATGTGAAAAGAAAGACTTCCAGATTACTGATCCACGTATTCAAAATACAAAATTCAACTTTACTTTGGCCCCGTTGTTCATCAGGAAAAAGATTTAATGACATGATCACGTTTTTTGATGAGCATACTGAATTTTGAATTAAATCAGGGCTGTGCACCCAAATCAACTGTTGTGTATATTGTCCTATTTCACTCGGCACATGAACACACACACAGAGGCACACACGTAGGGATGTATGTGTGCATACACACACACACACATTTTTTAAAATACATGTAACAAATGTGTCAGAATGCTACAAGAAAAGAAAGAAGTCTCTTGAGCAATACAATTGAATGTGTCGAAGTTAACCAGAGTCAAGTCCTGCTTGTGCTACACAGTGTTTAATGGAGGTTCCGCAAATTACATTGACTAAATTTTTATACTTGTCATGTGTTTCCTTGTTATTTTTCTGGCACCTCACTCAGTTCACTGTTGAAATGTTGAATAATGACAACTGCAGCTAAAATCATTAGAAACTGTATTTGAAAAAAGTGCTACAAAATGCTGAGCCTTTGCTGACCTTGCCATGTGAGGCCTTAGGTTCCTCACATTGGACACTAAATGGGTGCTTTTTTCATTTTTTCCTATGTGTCAAGTTCCTGACTGCAAATATGCAAAATACAATACCACTGTCTCAAAAGGTGTAGCAAAAGATAAAATCAGTTAATATTAGTGTAAATTACATATTTTGTACATTTAAGATACTGAGAAGTATAACATCCAATTTCCATTCCTCTTGCTCTAGGATTCCTATAATTGCTTCTAACAGTGTTAGTTATCCAGGTTTACAAGTTCATGAGCACTTCTGGTTTTGTGCCCTGAACCTTAGAAATTTCTATTAACTCCTAGTATGACTGTAGCTGCAATGCAGCACCACAGCAGTTATAACAAAGCATGTAATTAATTCAAAGTTGTAAGTATGCTAAAAATATAAACTACATATGCACTATACACACTTTTATTTTTTGCCTATAATGTAATATTTTTTTTTTGTTTTAATTGAGAAGTGGTAACTTTAGTCCCTTTATAGCAATGGGATCTGAGCTGGAAAGGCTGACAAAACAGAAATCAAATGTGAAAAAGCGTAAAGGAAAAGTATTTATTTTAATCTTGACTGAACATTTTAAAGTGCAAATTAATTGAAGTTAAAGTTTGCAGTACTGTGAAGGTGCAAGTTGAATGATTGTCACTAAAGACAGCTGCAAAACTGTTCAAATCAGTGGGGCTTTTTCTAGGGTATGTTACAAAGATAAATGATACTTCTAGCTCAAAGGAAAATAGTGAAGATGCTGAATCCTTCCCCAAATCAGACATCATTTATCTTTTAAAACCAGTAATTGTCTTATCTCTGTAGGAAAGATATTTGCTGTAATGCTTGAATAAGGCAGAATTTGAATCTCTTTTCTCATAAACTAGTTCCATGACTGAGTAAATAGTTACAAAAAGAGACTATAGTAATCCCCAGTTCAGAAAATTGACCTCACTGAAGTCGTTTGTCCTGTACAGAAAAGTAATTTTTAAAGTACAAAAGGGGAAGTTCAAATAACACTGAGGTAAACCTGAAAATTGCTAATAATTTCGGTGGAGCTAGGATGTAATCTAAAATATTTGGAATTGTACCTCAGGTTAAAAAGTCATAGAAACTTACTAAGAGCTAAAAGAAAAAGAATCAAATCTTCTTCTAGCTCTATGGATACATACTTGAGTTGATTTGGACACATCTAATTCAGGGTATGATGTGTAAATCCTAGCTAAAATAGGTGGGATTACTCATTCAGACAAGGAGTGGTTTTGTGCATAAGCACTGCAGGACTAAGTTATTATTGCAGGTAGGTTTGGTTTTTTTACCTTCCTCTCCTCTTCTGAGAATTAATACTGTAAGAAAATACTCTCTGTCTACACAGGACCAACAACATTACATGCTCTGCTTCAGGTTAATTTAAAAATTCAATTCCCTTAAGTAGTTTTGACAGAGGCCAAGGCAGTTTCCTGAATGCATTTGCAGTAGAAGGTTTCTGTCTAGTTTCTTGTGTGGATCTTAATGAAGATCCCAGAATAGATCTTGAACTCAGTCCAAAGTCCTGTATATTCTGAAATCTTTGATGAGTAAAGTGTGTGCTGGGAGATGGGTATTTGCTTTCTATTTTCTACCTGATGAAAATAAAATAACTTTATAAGAAACCTTCTGGCATGTTGGGCCTTATCCAAAAGCTTTCAGACTCTGCAAGAATCTCTGCAGGTCTTAATGATCATATGTATTGAAAAAACCCTGGTCCCAAACCCTGGTCCCAGTGAATCATCAGGATGTTTTACCACACAATAATTCACATGGGAAAGAATGGCCATTGCAATAGTATTTTTACTATTATGATATGGTGATTTTTACCTTTAATTGCACTAGACATGTTACTTAAATAATCAATTTTGGACACTCTGTGAATGGTCTCAGCTAGCATTTAAAAGGATTTTGTGCAATTTAATATCCACTAAATAGAACAAACTGTAATAAAATAATATATAAGTTACTGTAAGGACTTTGGATCAGATTAAGAATCAGTGTCTCCTTTGATAAGTGACCAACAGGGGACCTAAAATCACTTCATAACTACTTTTTAGGATTTTTAGAGGAAATACATTGTTATGCAAACTTCTAATACACACAGGCAGGTATATATGGGCACCAAACCATTACACACTGTAAGTTAGATTAGAAATAGCTTAGAAAATGTTGTGATGGAGTAAAACATTTGTTGTAATTCAGAATCCTGGCTAGCTCCATGCTGTTCTGTGCCTGTTTCCATTACAGTTCTGCACCATGAGCTGACATGCAACCTCCCGATTACTAGTGCTGTGCCAGGGCTATAACAGCCTTATGGGCACCTGCACATTCATGCTCAGTGTCCTGGCTTGCTTAGCATCGTAGAAGCTCAGGGAAGTTTGGTGTCTGGTTTTAGAAATGCTGCTCTATGAACTACAGAAGTTATAAGAAAATGTAAGCATTCTCAAGGTCAGAGCATTGGTATTTGATTCTTTTTGTCATCAGGCTAGTAGAGTTAATTTGACAGAAGTACCTTTTTTAGAGAGCATGAATAAATCAAAACTACTCCAACCTCCAACACAATAACTGTGTTTAAAAAGCACAACTCAGGGCTTTTTGTTTTACACCTCAACTTACAGAGCAGTGGCAATCTTACCAGCTGCTTACCAGTACACTTCTACCGGTAAACACTTCTATAGAGTTTGCAGGTATCTGTTCTTAAAATGAAGCCATGAGTAAAAGCTTGTAGATCCACTTTTGCATGGTCTGTTTTCTGTAAGGAAAGCATTGCCCTTTACTCCTACTCTTGTTGCAAAATGTGGAATATGTAAAAATTTTCTTAAGAAAGGATGCTCTTTGATGTTTGGTCTTTGTATACTTTCAAGACTGATCAAGAAGGGAGATGTAATCCTTGAAACAGATAGCAGCTAACAAGCAAGCTCTAAGTGATGTTCATGTGTTAGAAAAACAAATTACTTGTTGGTAGAATTGCCTTGCTAAAGTTTAGGGCTTGACCTGCTTCAGTGATCTCAGACCTAGGGGGAGGTTAACAAAGCTTGGGGAGAAGGATGTCCCACTGATAGTGGACACAAAGAATGCAGAATTTATGGGACACAAGGACATTTGGCAGAACTCCCAAGGTAAGGAAGAAACCAATAAACCCAGCTCAGCAAGAGTGCTGAAATCAGTTCCAACTCGATAAAAGGTAATCCCAGCAGAGGGAGATCACAACCACTGACTCAAGGACCACCAACCCAAGAAATCCACCAACTCAGAAGAAGACTGAGCATGCAGACTGATTGCCATGGGAAATGAGAGACTCATTAACCAATAGAAGATAAAATACTAATTAATAAGGGAACGATGTAACTTGTAGCCATTGAACACTAATTTCTTTGTTAAAATGTATAAATAGTAAAAAGTTTTGAGATTTGGTGTGCTTGATTTGTGAAAACTGAGCACTCAGGCTTGCGCAACTCTGAAATAAGTAATCAGTGTTTCTCTTGAGTGTGTAATTATTGGCTTGTTGCACACCGGGTAATGAAGCTGATTTTTGCAGACAACACTTCGAAGAGATCAAGGCCTCCCCATTCAGCTGTGCTTGGTAGCTGCTATGAGCTCACAAATTTGGTGGAGTTGTAGCTGTGCTGCACCTATGGCAAGATGAACCCGTGTCGCAAGCACAGCTGAAATACGGCAAGCCTTGTGCTCTTTCAGGAATTTGTTTTCAGATCTACCACAAACAGGTATAAAGTATAAAACGGAGGGAGGGTAGTGACAGGACGGCTGGCAGGCTTCTGTTGGGGTAGTGAGGCTGGGTTTTTTTTAGAATCACTGTTGTACCATTTTCATTGCTGTTGTATCAACTTTTTGTTTCTGAAATCCAGTTATTTAAGGCTTCCTTTGACTGATCAGAAGGGTTCAGGCAGAGGAGTGCATGGGTGTCCGGATCTCTGGGATGTCCCAAGCCGAGGCTTTTGTCCTGAGCTCTGGCAGGGCCTCGATGACCCGGTCTGATCATCCCGGGCGCCTCTGGGCCGAGCCGCCGCCTGTGTGCTTCAGCCCCCGTGGCGGAGAGGCGTCCCGTAGGTTTCCGCGGGGCCCAGCTCCGCACTGCAGCCGGCGGGGGTCCCCTCGGTTCGTCCGAGCGCACCCGTTACCTGGCCTGTGCGAGGGGACACCTCCGACCCCGCCGCGGCGGAGCCCCCTGGGCAGGGCAGGGCGCACGACAGCCGGGCCCCACGGCGGGGCGGTGCGG
>VZRO01005012.1:1428587-1470098 GCA_013397915.1 Daphoenositta chrysoptera
GGGGGTGAGTAGCGGGAGGGGAGCGGAGCGGGCGGCGGCCGCGGCGCGCCCTCCCTACCCGGCGGCGGGGCGGAGGTGGCGCGGCCCTCGCTCCGCCGTGGAACTCCGCGCCACCCGAACCCGGTGTCCTGCTGTCCTGCCGCGACCGCGCTCTGCCGCTCGACGGGGCTTTACATGGCAAAAGTTGTGTTGGAGGGTGGTAGGCGCACCGGAAAAAGCAACACTTCGCTCTGAGAGAGACCTCCGGATTGCGGGAATGCTCGCACGGTGGTTCGCTGTTGGCTGTGTCTCAAATCCTTTCCTGCTGTTTCCGTTGGAATATCATTGGTAAAAGAGACTTGGTCAAAGAGGCAGCTTAGTGTTACTTCAATGCGTTCTCTGAAGTTGGACAGCTTCAGATAGCGTTATCATAGTGCCATTGTGTACTCAAGCCATTGCAGAGCTCTGTGCAAAAGGGAAACAATTTCATTTTCTCTACATATTCCAAAATGTACTAATTCATGAGCTCTTTGTAGCTCACAGCTTAGTATTTTTCGAGTTCTTGTAAATGGGACTGGTAGCACGAGGCATTTGGAAACTTTCCTCCCATCTACAACCCTGTTCCCCATCATCCAGTGCTTGGGAGCTAATCTTGGGTGGGCCTGAAAAACTACTGCTGAAAATTGAGAATCTGCCCTCACTCCTGCTTTGCCATGGGTCACAGGGATGTGGTGTTTAATGTCACAGCTGGTGACTGCAGCCAGGAGCCCTTGGCCCCTGACTGGTGAGCTGTAGGTGTGCTAGCCCGTGAAGTGCTGCAGCAGTAGACTGTACTGTGTAAGCGTTATTTCCCTTCAGTAATGTCAGGATACCTGAGAGCACTCTATAAACGAAAAGGAAGGGAATTTGTACCACCTGGGTGTGCAGCCTAGCTGTTCTGGTAACCCAGTTTGTTACATTTAGTACAGGTACACTTCTTGGTAGCAAGTAAGTAACGCTATCACGTGTTTCTGGGGCTGCAGTCGATGCAGCTGAGTTTGCAGAACGCAGAGGGTGCTGGCAGGGCAGAGAACCTATTACAAATCACTTGCTGATACAGTTGTCTGGCTTTCTGTCTTTTCAGTCAAATTGCTAACAACCTGTAGTAATGGCTTATTCCTTCATTCTCTGACCCAGGGAGAGAAAGAGCCTGTGTTTGGGAGCAATATGCTTTTCCTGGTCTGCATTTAATGGAAGCTGGCAGGATATTGTTGTCAGTAGGGATCATTTGGCCAGGGGTTGTTGAAATCAGTGAATAATACAACTTGCAAAGGTGCATTCAGGATCTCTTTGTGGCTCTTTGTGTGATTCTGGATGAGTCTTCTCGGTAGAATTTTTTTAAACATCCTCTTTGCTTTGAACACTCAACATCATACTCAGCTTTTTGAAAGAAGTGAAGAATAAATACTGTGTATGAGCATTAAGGAAGTGAGAAGATGTAATGCACAAAGTGATAAGCAAAAGGTACCTGTATGTATTGTATTTTGTGGGTACCGCTAGGGATTGTTCAGCTGGTTTTTGTCATAGGAACTATGCTAGGGAACAAATGTGTGCTAGGTGCATAACTACCTTCTAGTAAAGGATTATATGCTTTTGTGTTTAGCCTTTCAACTATGTTACACCAAACAGAAAAAATGCAAATGGATCAACTGATCATCGAAACACCAAATCCTGTTACTTTCAGATTTACAAGAATAAATGTTTCAGTGTTAATGTCATAATTCCAGTGGCATTTATGTACATGTATACTTACCTGAACATCTGGATGTGAGTTAACTTAACTTTACAGGTAAGTTAACTTACCTTTACCAGAAAGATCTATTCATAAACTTAGCAATTGAAATCTCTTGGCTGCTGCAATGAGGAGCAACTTTCAGATTTGTGAAACAGCCAAACAATAAAAATCAATTTAATTTGGGAAGCCAAGATTTAAAGAATAATAAAAAAAAAAGATGTATTGCTTTCTTTGTCTCCCCCTTTGTGAAAAATACAAGCCTACTGAACAGCAGTGAAACTAGAAGTGTCCGGAGACAAATAGTCACTTCTGTTACTGTACTATCTGCACTTTCTTTTTGTGGTGTGTTACTGTGCATTTCTCTTGAAGATTTTCTCCTGTTGTGTCCAGCCGTTGGATTTGTGTATATAAATAGTGCACACCTGCTGTTGCTTTGTGTGGTCCAATTTGTAGTGTTTGCATTTATTGTAGCTTTATGGGATGTGTTTATTGTTTCAGAAGGGAATTGAAATTTGGTATTTAAAATTCACTGGTAAGGCAGCAGTACCTGCTAAAACCTTTTCCCTAGGATTGTTTCTTTACCTCTCCCTGATTCTATTAAAATTTTTCTTTCCTCCCTCTTTGCACTGTTCCCAAAAGTTTACGTACGTGAAAGGGACGTCCAAAAAAGGAGTGAGGTATTTTACCCTTTCTATTTAGAAGATGTAATTCCAGGCATCTTAAGTAGGTTTCTCATACCTTCAATTTATAGTTTCGTTGATTTCTTTCTGGTACAAAGTGGCTTCAGGACTGCAAAGCTTCTTGAAGAAGCTGTTTTTCTGCTCAGTTTTTCTGAACATGATTTTGTATATGTGTAGCAGACTTTCTAATCGGGGCTTCCACAACAGGTAGGTGAAGAAAATAGAATTGTCTAGATTGGCAGCATGTAGAAGTGTAGGCCATTCACTAAAACTTCCTGCTTTAGTTAGTAATTTCATTTTACATCATTTTGCATTTACACTGCTTATTTATCATTCAGTTGTTACTCTAATGTTTTTCATAGAGTCTAATGATCCTTTTGTCTTTTCTGGGAGCCAGTAGTAGGATGACTGTAAAGTTATATTTTTTTCAGACTTGTTGTGTCTTTTCCTCAAGAATAAGGAAGATTATTAGGCCACCATTTGGCCTAATAACTAGGAAAAAAAATGTAGGGTAAAAACCTTATTATGACTGACATCTTGCTCTTCATGTGTTTTATGTACAAACCTTAGACAATTCAATTTTCGTTCTTTGGGTGATTTTTCACATTGGGGTTAACAAATGAGGAAACAGTAAGTATTCAGGAATAAATATTTACTCTAGCGGGAGTCAGACTCAGCTCTTGGAAGGTTAGTGGGAGTACTCTTGATCAACTTCAAAGGGAAGTTGGATGGAGTCCCTCGTGCTGTGCTGAAAAAAGGGAGTTATTTGTACATTCTTAATTCTGCAACTACTTAGCGTGTGAGAGTTCAGTGCTGTTGATTTTCATGGACCTGTTCATGTAAGTGAGGAATATGAGTGAGGAAGTGCAGTGTTGCAGGTTTGGATTTCAGGAGAGCAAGGTGTATGTCTTTTTTTTCATTTTGCTTGAACTGGCACCTAGAGAAGCCATCTTCTCGAACGTGAAGCTGTGCTTTGTCCATTTTCTGTCTAACTCCTTTGGGACTTGAAAGGTGAAGACTTCTTCCTGAAGTCAGGTATCTCAGCAAGAACATTTGAAATCTGCTGAGAATTGCAAAGCAAGCTGTATGATTTATATCCCCATGATAAATTGTGCTTTCAGTGTAGTTTTTCTGTATGTGACAGCTCTGTTCACAAAGATTGTCTGGGCAGTCTCTTGGCTTTGACATAAAGATCCGTGTTTCAGTGGGAGAGAGGTGCACAGGCAACTCATAATAGTGTCTTACTTATTACTTTAAGTACTTGCAGGCACTGATAATATTGGTAAGTAGTTTCTATTGATATTGAAATAATGGAAATTGAATTAGTCCTTGAAATTTTACATTATATTACTGTCAGGTATTTTTCAGCACTTTGCAGGAGCTGTTTTTTGGATGAGATTATTTGTGGTGGAGGAGAACAGCAAAATGCAAGACAGCAAAAAGGCATGATGACCCAATTGTACTTTAGTGAGAATGTCTGTTTTAAAGGGGATTTTCACTTCTCAAGTACCAGTGGATTTGCTCATAGCAAAGATAGCCCTAGGTTAGAACATGTGTCACATTCTAAAATTCAAGTTTGCTCCCAAAACTGCTTTTGTTGTGTGGTTGTATAGGGAGATTGCTTTGACTCATGTGAAGAACCATGTTAACCAAGTTAGTGGGGAGGGGAAGGAAAACACTTTTTCCCACATTTGTGTGAGTTATTTCTCTGCCAAAAAAACTGGCAGAGACAGAGTTTTCGTTTCAGCATAATGTTTTGACTCTGATTCAAAGCAAAAGCTCCGAGTAATAGAGAGTTGGGTTATCAACTTCATTTAAATAATGCAAATAACAATGATTTGTTTATTAGATTTAAGTGCTGCATTTAAATTCCGATTAAATGAATGATGCTCTGTATAGAGAATGATCTATCTAGTCTGTCTGCAGCGCTAACAGAAGGGTAGTAAATGTGCTTTTTTCCCAGTGGAAAGGGTACACTAATTCTAATGTCCTATCTTTAGTTTTGTACAATTAACAGTTGTTAATTTTTTTTTAGTATTTCTTTAAAACCCATCTCCTGACATATTTGGTCACTCTTGTTTACTACAGTTTAATGGCTCTCAATTTTTAGTATTAGTTTACACTCTCTTTCTGGCCCTGAGGCCAGATCACACTACGTGTGATCATGTTTTAGGTTCCTAAAGGCGTGTTCCATCTTTCAACGTCGATTTTTGTGAATTTGCCATTGGTGGAGGGGGCATGGGTAAATCTCTTTTTCATTAGATCAGGTAGTCGTTGAAATATCTGGATCCTGGAACATAGTACTGCTTTTTATCCAAGCAGTGGGAGGATGTGTAGTGAAATGGAAATGTTTCAAATGGGATGGCAACTTCACCTAGGTTGAATATCTGTTATGGTAGCCAAGCTGAGTGCTCTGCCCTTTGTGAGGAACATAAGGGAAACAGAGAGAAAGGACACAGAATCTTATTTTCCTTCACTGTTGGACTTTTGCCATGAGATGAAGCTTGTGAAGGTAAGCTTGTAGGAGCCCCAGCAGCTGTGGAAGTAGAAGGTTTGCCATCTGTGGGCATCAGTTTCAAGTGGGATGCAAAACACTTCTTGAGGTAGTAAGTAGTTTGGAGGAGCTGTGAGGGAGAGGAGAAGCTTCCTAACTCCTTCCAATTTTGATCCTTATGCCTTAGTAAGACTTCAAAAGTATTTATGGGTTTTTCTCAACCTAAAGCCAAGCATGCTATAGTTTGTTTCATTCTCCGGCTGCACGGGGGATATTTGGAGCTCTGTTATTGCAGAATTTTTGTAAAAGCAATAGCAGTCTCTGGTTGTGGCACTTTTGTCATGCTTCAGACTGTCTTGGGTTTGCAACCAGATATTCTGATCTTCTGCCAGTCTTTTAATTGATGGGTTGTTTCTGCATTGAAAGGAGAAGATATGTTTAATTTTAGTGTATTTTTAACAGAACTCAGAGTCTCATACTTTTGTTCTTAATTCTGTCTCATTTATAGGCAGATCAACAATGAGCCTTTGATAATGCAATTGAGTTTACTACTCAGAAAGTCTTGAAATTAAAATAATGAAAATATATTTTAGCATTTTTTACCAATTCCATGAATGTTTTAAAATGTTAAAGGAATTTTGCATGAATTGCAAATGTTCAGTTATAGTTCAGCAGGGGCCTGTGGTTTGGACATATCTGCTACAATTTATTTTTAGGGATCTCAGGAACATTTGTTATGCTTTGGGATTCATAAGCTTTTTCAGAATTGAAACTTTGTTAGGACTGCATATGTTGATTACCTGCAGGTGTAACTTTGAAGTGGTAACTTTATTGTCACAGGAGACTGACCTCTGGAAATTAAATGTTTTTCAGACTCTGTCTCACTTCTTTGTCCCATGACTCCTTAGCAGTGAGCAGACTTAGTTTTCCACACAGCCTTTTATTCATCCTGTATATGTAGAGATTTCTTGTCTTGTCATGCAGTCCTTTCTAATTCCTTTCATTGTATCCTATGTTGTTGTCAGCTCTGCATTGTATTGTGCTTGGCATGTAATTTTCTCAACTTTGTGTTAGATTGACATCTCATATTTTGCTGTGATTTGGGCTGTTTTTACCTTTGTAGGGACTGCTTCTCGCAGTGTTTTATGATTGGAAACAGAACAGTGTTTTATGATTGGAAACATAACTAGGGAGCTTGTTAATTTCTCCTGACAGCCAGGCTGTGCTGAGTCAGTAAGGATGGGTGGTGGGCTCATAGAGATCTTACTGTCCAAGCCTCTTGCAGGGAAATCCTAAGGGTGGATATAAAACCTCTGTAATAAGGTCAAGAGTGAAAGCACCCTGCATTCAAGGTTCACTTTGACACTGGAAATAGTATAGACAGGTATCAGAAACTTTCAGAAAATAAAATCTGGTAAAGTTCTCTCATATTGCCAAGTCTTGGTTCCTTGCTCTCTGCAAAGGAGAGCAGCAAAATGTACCCAAGGAAAGAGCCAGTTACATGGAATACTGTATCCTTTCCCAAGCTGTTACTTTAAGTGGTTAAAAAAAAATAAAGAAATTAGGTAGTCATAAGGGGAACAGATTTGTGTTGTGTCTATGGGAGGTTTTTGTGACCAGTCATTCTATACCATTTTCTCCCCTATTAAATACGCACAGAGAACAACTTAATGGTAATAAAATTAATGATGGTTTGACATGTTTTGTGGTGCTCTTGAAAAGACAGAACACCCTATAAAATGGGTGTAGTGTGAACATTCATGTGCAGGGAGGGTATAGCAATGGACCACGCAGGAGTTTCTCTCTGGTTGCTAAGCTGAGACTCTGGAGCTCAAGCATGATTTTGTTCTGTTTTTTCTGGCTTGCCAGCAATTTAGTTTTCATGCCCTATGGCTCTTTTGGCCTTGAAGTATAGACCATGGGGTCTTGTCTCTTTTTACAGAGGAGGAGAGTGTGGAAATGTTCAGTTAACTGGGGCTATGCCTGTACCTTGAGAATTCATGTAAGACTTTATTTTGATGGCAATATTAAATATTCCAGCACAGGATAATGCTGTATTTCTTGCTGAGCAGAAATTTGAATGCTAACTTACTAATTATTTCTTGGCTGTACTGATGAGAAAGAAAGTAATAACTGGGAAATGTTTCATTTTCATATTCTTATTCTTATCTGTCCGGTATTCTAAGGAATCTCAAGTGAAGAAAGTTCTGTCCTGGTTATAAAGTTTTTACACTGCTACAGTTTTACCACTTTTAAACATAGTACAGTTAAGGTAGAAGATCCCCATCTGATAAACACAGTTTACACGTTCCAGGAGCTACTATATTAGTAGAAATAATGAGATGATATCATAAAATCATTATTGAGATAATGATGCTTAAGATAATAGGATTAACGTGCTTAAAGTATGTTGATTTTTAGATTGGTAGTTATGGTATCCCTTAATGCTGAATGGGACATGTACATACTTGCCATGTAGTCTTAAATAGAACTATAAGTATTAATTAAAAAATATTAACTCTTGTGAATAGAAAAGTTATTTTTGCATCATTAGTTGAAGTAATGTTTGGATAAGAACATCTATATGAAGTAATATGTGGATAAGAACACATTTATCCACATCTGTTGAAGATGAATTCATGGAGAGTTCAGTGGACTATTGTTTGAGTCTGTGACTCTTTATTATCAAGGTCCAGTCTGATGTTAATGTATGTTTTACAAAGATAAGCGGAAAGTTAATGGGCCAACAGTTGGAGGAGCAAGTAATTATGAGTAACTGGTTGGTCTTTTTATGCTGAATTAGATGCAGTCTTTGCCTTTTATATCAATGATTAAACTGTCTCATCCACAATGCCCATTTATATTGTGGGATCTGTCATGATCTCTGTTCTAGTTTTGTTGTAATTGAGTTAATGTAATAGGAATAGTTGTAAATTTTTCTCTGCTTCTGGCCTTAATTCCATGGCAGAGTAAGGCTGCATGTGGTGTGCCTGTAGCAGGTGCCTGGCTTTCTGTTGCTGTGTTTTAAAAATTGCATTTGATGCTAAGTGTTGCAAATGGATTTCTTGATAGTGGAAGGTACTCCCATGTTCTCTGCACTTTGCCATTTATTGAGTGTTGTTGCTGAAATATCTTCTTAATTCTTTATGATTTAACATTTATTGTTGTCTTCAGAACTAACTTTAAATTACTTAAATTGTTTAAACCAATAAATGACATTTACTTAATTTTTGTATCTGTAGGAGTCTGAATCTAAGACAAAACTTCAGGTTCAATGTCAGACTTTTTTTTCTTGGCCCATTCAGACTGTTGTTTTCCGCATCTTAAATAATTTTCGAAAGTATCAAACAATGAATGTTGTTCAGAAGTCTACAGGAAATGCACACATCCTTTTTTCAGCCTACAAGCAATGTCAAAACTGTGGAAAACTTGAACTGTTCCAGGAAACAGGCCTCCCTGTTTGTTAGCAACCTCATTCTCAGCATGTACTTTCAAAATATGCTCCACCCCTACCCCTTCAAGTCCTTTTGTTAAGTCTTATTTATGTTTCAGTCCAGTTTCTGTCATTCTTTACCAATAAAATCTACAGACTGGAGCCCAACTTAGGAAAAAAAAACAAAAACAGAATTACTGAGGGCTGTGATAATGCAAGTCAGGACTTAGAGGAACATGTCAGGTTTTAATCAGCATAAAAGAGCATCTAAACTAGACCTTTGACTGTGTTAAATCCATTTACAAATGTCTTTGGCTCAGTCAAGGTTATGCCAACTACTTCATGAAAGCCTAGCACCATTTTTCTTTAGATGAATGACGTGAAGAAAAATGTGAAAACATTCAAATCTAGGCTTTCTAGCTGAACCTGTTCTCTACATATGCCCTCCATCTGACTTGAGTCAGGGGTGGGAAGAAAGTCTTTCAGTGAAATATGCTGTATTTTTTATTCTCTCAGCTGTTAGAACTGAGCTTGGACTGTGAATTTTCTGAAATCCTTCTGTTATCACAGATGTTGGTTATCTGTGTTACCAGGTTGTTACTGTTGTTTTTAAGGTGTTTGTTGCCATATGTCGTCTAACTTGAGGGTTCCTGCTTATGTAATTAATTCATCATTATTATTGTCACAGAAACAGTACTTTTTGAAAGCAAACCTAAACTAACAAGACTTAAGTCTTGATTCTGCTAAATGCAAGTTCATACAATGGGAAGGAAAAATGGGTTTTATCATCTGTTTTAGACAAGGCACGTTTAGATCTGATACATTATCAATCATGAAATTAAATTCACAGCTCTCTGAAGGATCATCAAGGATCATGAATAGTTCAGGTTGGAAGGAATATCTGGAGGGTATCTAGTTCACCCTCTTGCTCAGAGTGAGAAGGATAGAGAGATGGAGACTCCATGGCCTGTTGACACCCCTATTCTGATACTTGAGCAGCCTCATGATTAAAATAGTTTTGCCTTGTGATGGGAATTTCCTGTGTCGCAACGTTTCCTAATGTCCTGTGCATCTGCAAGAAGAGTCTGGCTCCCTTTTCTGTGTGTCCTCTCACTCAGTAGTTGGAGACAGCAGTAAAGTCTCCCTGAACATTTTTCTTTAACCTGATCTAATCCAACCAGTATCATAGGTTAATGGTTGAACTCCATGATCTTAGAGATACTTTACAACCTAGACAAATCTATGATCACTCCAATACGTTTGAACGTTCCTGTTTATTCAAATGTTAGTTTCTCATCTGTTCTTGAAAATTTGTTTTTTAATGAAGTTGAAACCTTGTTTTAAACCAAGGTGGTTTTCTTTGCTTTTCTCTCCCACAGTTGATGATTTTATGCAATATCTGCATGAGTATGGAAAAGGTCTCAGAAGTCCAATACACTATGCATCTTTGTTTGCCCTTCAGTAATTACATTCATGCAGCAGCAAAATCACTATTGCTAGTGGTGGTACTCACTTTTTACCTTTTACATTCTTTTGGATCACGACTTGAACAACTATTTTTTTTTACATGACTAGATGGTGCCTTTTAGAAGTCGAATGTACCAACTGTAGAGGGTACTCTCAATGGAATGTGTTCTTGCAAGCTGAAATGTGAGTTTGTGTCTGGTATTCAAGAGACAGCATTTTACTGAGGCAGTAGTCGTTTGCCTTGTTCTTAAAATGAGTGTTCAGGTTTGAAGCATGAAATGATCAGTTCCTGCTTTGTGGAATTGCGTAGATTGGATCATAATGTGGTGATGTGGAGCAAGCTACTTACCTTCTTGCAACCACAGATCCCCTCTGAAGGTTGAAGGTTGCTTTTTTCTTTTTTTTTTTTTTTTTTTAGCTTGTGTTTAAACTACTTTTGAAAGAAGTAATTTGGTGAGCACTGCATTGGAGCACTTACTGATGCTTTAGGCCATAAAAAACGCTTCCTGCAATGTATGGGATGCAACTGTTGATGCCTCAGTTAGCTTGAGGTCACTGACCTCCATGCAGGTGTGACTCAGTTTAGCAGAAGGATTAGCCTTGTAGGATGCCCAAGCTGGCAGGAGTGTTAAAGAAGATGGAGTGTGTTGAGCACAGAGCTTCAGTCAGAATTGTGGGCTCATGTTTAGGAGCCCTTTGTTCACTGGAAGACTTGAGCGAGTTTGTTTAATTGGGCTTTCTGAATCCCTTCCCCTAAGGGACTTGGGGTGTTTAAGGTCTCTGTGACTCCATCTCCTCTCTTTTTAAATTTTTAGATCATGCAGTTCCCTGCTGCAAATAAAGCAGGAAAATCCTGAAGTAGTTGTGTGACTGTTGTTACCACAGCTTTGTGTTGAGGAAGTGTGAAAATATTAGCAACCAAAGATGATCTATTGGAGCCTTACAAATACTGTTAGGTGTCCTTACAAAGAGCAAAAATACTTTCACCTGCTGTTTAACTGGGTATAGCTGAAGCTTTTGCCAATGCTCAGGTCAAAATGGGCTTGGAAATCTATAGCAGTTCACTAAATACTCTGTTCTTACACCTCATTAACTATAGTCTTGATAGTGAGGAGGGACTGCAAATGGAGGCAAATGGCTGAGGTCTTGCTGCTCCTACCATTGATAGTGTTGTCAAGGAGGGAAGAAATCAGCTGAAAGACCACAGACATGGTCTCAGAACAGTGACTGGAAGAAGTCTAGGGAGTGTTTCTGCACTCACCCGAAAGGTGGAACAAATCAGCTGTGGGCAGGAGGCCTCTCAAGGCATGGATAGTACCTGTCACGTTGCTGTGTTTTAGGTGTGAGCAAGCCTGAAAAGCTTTATTTTGCTGTTAAAACTAGTGCTTAGACTACTTTAGCTGGGTCCTGTTAGATGAACTTCGTTAGACTCTACACGCATGTATCTGAAGTAGAAGCAAAACATTAAACCAAAAGACAGAGTATTAGCCTGGAAATTGGCTGAAGTAACGGTACATTACCTTTAAGAACATTAAACAGTGTTTTTACTATAAGTTTATTTCTTATTTCTTTCTTATTCTCTGTGTGGTGAATGTTGGAGGGATGGGGATGTTTCTGAAGTGCTCTCTCCTTACTAAGGAGAGTGAGCTCCAAGCTGATTGACAGTGGGGACAGTTTCTATTTCTGTTTTGAATTATACTCCTTTCTCTATAAATACATCACTAGTCACTGCTCTTTTTCTATACCCTGAAAAATATTTCTCCATCTGTCCACCTGTTTGGACACTGTGGGAGTGAATACTCCAATATAGACAACTATTTGTATAGGACAGCGGCTTAAAATGCAGAGGGCCAGAAGTATCTTTGAAGAAAGAAGCCCAAAAGAGTGTGAACCAAAATTACTGTAGGAGATCTAAAGGCTTCTCTTTTGTTTTAAAAGTAGCTTATGAGGCTAAATTAAGTCCATTGTCACAGTAGGCTATAAAAATATTTTATTTGCTGTGAAAATACTGCATAAAAGAGTTCCAGTTGTTTTGTTACATGCATGTCCTATTCTCAGTGCATTGACTTGCAAATAAATACAGCTCCCTTCTACCAAAAAAACCTAAGATAATTTTGCAAGCTGTACAATGTACAATACACGAGTGTTAATGTGTGCTTAGTGAACAATGTATAATAACCTCACAGACAATTGACACTCCTGTTTTAACCATATGGAGTTACAATATTTGTATAAAGACCAAATGATACAGTACTGTTGCTTTGAGTTATTCGAGTTATTCCTTCTGTAACTTTTAGTTTATTCCTTCTTCTTATGATGTATGTTCTGTTTGAATTTCAGAGTAATTGGTCTGGAAGCTCTCATGATTCAATCCAATCAAGGAGAGTGGTTATTTCTCACAATATGGATAAAGCACTGAAAGAAGGTGAGTTTCAGGTGCATTAGAGTCTGAATATCTCATGTCCTTTTTAGCAAACCATAACTGCACAATATTCCAAGACTTTACAATATGTCCCTGGTTTCTTCCATGATATAAAATGGCAAGGTCTTCTCAAGAAATCCACTGTACAAAGTAATGTGATGTTGTATTTTGCAATTCAACTGATACCTTGTCATTATAGTGGCTGTTTTTTTACAGAAATACACTGAAATACAGTCCTTAATACTTGTGCACAAAGCAAAGGAGTAACATTTAAAATATTCTTGACTGAGTTTTCCCAGTTTGAGAAATCCTGTAGACTGTTGCATACAGACTTCCCATTTAGTGCAATTCTTGACATTAAAACTTAATCTAAAATCAACCTTTTTATTTGTGGCTGATACAGTCTATCAGCCTTTTGTAAATATTTTATCTGATTTTGAATACTTTTTCCTTTAAGATTTCTTTGCAGCACTTTTTCCTATTTTTTTGTAAATGGAGAGTATCTATGAAAATTATCATTGCTTTAAACAGGTTGGTTGTCTTATGACAACTTGGTATGTGTTAAGTGTTATTTTTATGAATAGCTATTAGCAGGATATGTAGCAAAAATATAAAATTAGAATACTTTACCTACCTATGTCGTCTTTTCTGAAGGTGAACTTTTACAACATAATCATAATTTATTCTTAGGAAGCATTTTCATCTGGAATCAGTCAGATTAGGGGATTCTTGATGGTGTGAAAAGGATAGTAAGAGTCTAAATATTACGTGTAGAAACAAGCACAAAAAAGCTATTTGCTGTGTTGTCACATATGTGTATTTTACATTTTGGATAACCTGCCATGGAATTTGAAAAGCTTTGACATAATCACAGAATTTGAGATAGTGGGGTTATCTGGGGACAGAAAACAGGTATTGTGGAATGTTGAGGGAAAGATATTTGTGTTACACTTCCCTCCTATTACTTGCATGTAGGAGTAACTTGTTTCTGTGAAAATATGGGAGCTGTCTTCATTTAAGGTGTTTATCCCACAGATCATTCAGTTGGATGCATGAGGCCATCCCTACTCAGCAAGGCTGAAAGAAAGTTGCTAATACTTAAATGATTCATTTTTCAGAGTTAAATGCCTTATGCTGTGACAGCTCACATGCCTTTCAGCTATTTTTTTTGGGGGTAGTTTTTACCCTCCGTTCTCACGCTGAATTTTGGAGAGCAAACTTGTCAGATTTCATTTTATTTCTTCCAGGCCTAAGTGATGAAGCCAACTTCTCTGTTTTGCAGTTTGACAAAGATGAGACTGTACTTTTTGCTCTACCATACAAAGTGTTTTGGGTTTGAAAGGTGACTGCATCATCTTAAGTTTGAGATACTGAATGCAATCAGTTTGAAATACTGAATGCAATCCCAAAAGCAATAGCTTATTTTTAATTAGCACAGAATGACCAGTCTCTATGAAAATAGACAGGACTTCTTGCCTGTGACAGTTCTGAAATTGTAGTTGTCTTGATGTGAATGTTTTTGTTTGTTTTTTTTTCAAAAGTTTGTGGTTCAATAAAGCTTTATTACTAGTGATATAAAAAATACCATCTGTATTTGTGTTTCCAATCTTGCACTGATTAGGATTAAATTATTTCTAAATCCCAGGAATTTTTGACAAGTTTTTGCTGTCTAGATGTAACGTGCTACTCAACAGAATGCTTTAGAAAGCGTTATTCATTTAGCTAGGAGACATTCGGCTGTCATGAGGTTTTAATCTTGGGGACCAGTTTGGACTCCTAGTGCTTCTTCAGGTTTAGAGTAGGTGTTGTCAGATTATCACAGTCAATGTGGTTTTGGGGTGTGGGGATTTTATTTTGTTTTGTTGTTTTGTTTTGTTTCTTAACAGATTTTGCTTATCTTTACGTTACCTTAGAAATGCATGGATTACATTTTTGGGGAAACCAATGTCATCTGATTTCAGACATGCTGTTGCTGGGTGTGAAGAGACAGCCCTTTGGTTGATTCTGATTTCTTCAGCTGTTTTTCATCATTGTGTAATTAGGTTTGCCTGGGGTTTACTGTTAGTTGCTAACTACCCTGCACCCCTCCAGAACTGCCTGTTGACTGTTGGTCATGCCGTGCTTTTGCTGGTGTTACAGCCAGTCTGTGTGGACTTTTCTCTCCGAGTTTAGTGTGGCTCACCTGAGGTTCTATGTCACTTCAAGCTGCCACTTGCTTTTACTGCATTTTTCCTGATGTTCTCATCATAGTCTGTTAATGTAGTTGGAAGGATAGATAGCAGTCGTATCCTTGGTTTCACTGAAGGAATCGTGCATGTTTCTGTTTCAAACATCAGTCTTATTTCAATAACTATTAGATGTCTAGATGGTTCTGCTGTGATGGTTGATAATGGTTGCCTGTGTCTTGTTTAGATGTTGGTCTTGCCACAGCCCATGTAACAAAATTGTTGGGAATCATCCTTATTCAATTTGCCTCACACTAAACACCAAGAAGGAACCTCAGTATATGTTGGTTTACAGCTCTGCCCTAACTGTCTTTGCTATTTTCCATTAGGAAAAGAGTTCTGTAAAAGGTTGGTGCTTTAGAGTGCTGCTTCATTATTAATTATAGCATATTTGCCTTAGGTGTAGATACAAGGTGGGGGAAAGCTGTGAATTAGCCTTGCTGCAGTGTGTTGTGTTTTATGAAATCTAAATGCTCAAAATCAGAACAAGTGTAAGGTTATGAAGAGATTTGCCTTGTTGAATATAGCAGAAAGAAAAGGCCTTTAGTTGTCAACCCCGAGTCTCCTTTTCAGCTGGTAGTTGAGTAACTAACACTGAAATATGTTTTTTCAGTACTTTTCATGCTTTCTCTTGATAGATAGATTTGATTTTTGTTTGACCTTCATTTTTGTTACGCAAAGAAAAGATAAGCCACTTCTACAAATACCCTCTAGTGCTACCTGTTGCTTGTTTGAATTCCATCCTGACACGGTAGCGTGGTAAGATGTCTCCTGAGAGAGGCTGTGCTTGTGCTGCTTTGCACAGGGTACTGCCTGGGCTGAGGCTGCAGCTGTCAGTAGATTGATCTGCTGTGGGGGTAGCTGGCCTCCCAGGAATGGAATTTAATTTTCCATTTTTATTGCTCCAAATCCTGTGGTCTTTTTGTTATTCTTCACAGTCAGTCTTTGTCTCTACAGTTTTAGTAGTGACAAGAAGAATGGTCTTCATATCACTTAGCAGCTTTACTGGGTCATTTATGAGTAAGTAAAATAGGACAGACCATAGCTCAAATGCCAGAAGAACTCCACTGGTGAAACTGTTCTGCTGTGAAAATTCACCTGTTTCTTAGGTCTTAAAATATTTCATGCCAGAGAGCCATCTCTTCTTTCATAGTGAGTTACCTTCCCTCAACCCTGCCTTGAGGTGATCTTGTTGGAAGTATTTTGGGAATTTAATTAGATTCTATGGATCAGATCTTGCCTTTCTGTGTTGATCCCTTAGGATCTAACTCTGTTAGGGATGTAAGGTTGCACTTCCCCTTACAGAAAGATTGGGAAAAACTCTGTCTCGTTTCCCAATTTAAAATGTACATGTTGACATTTAGAAAAAAAATTGTAGTAACTTCTGCTGCTTTCTATTTGAAAAGCTGGAGTTGGCTTTCTTGCTATTGTTTTTGTTTTTTGGGGGGTGTTGTTTGTTTGTTTAGAAAACAGCCTTCCAAAAAATTTTTTTTTTTGGTCCACAATATCAGCAAACCAAATTGAATTTATGTTCTCTCTGCTATTGGGATTCAAACACTTGAAGCTAAAAACTCTTGGCAAAGGGTGCATGTGGAAAATTATTTGAACATAAATTTGTCTGATTTTTTTATTTTACTAGGTTTCCTAGATATTTTTAACACATTTTTTTCTCTATTGTTTATGTATTTTCATAGGTTTTTTCTGCATAAAAAAACAGTTAAAACACAAGTGCCTGGAAAATTTTAATAAAAATGAACCAAAGATTGTGGAATTGGGAGACTGTCAGGAATTCATTTTGCACAGGGCCCTTCCATCCATGCACAATGATAGCATCTAGCCTGCTAAACCTGGCAGTTTCATGGAATTTGAATATGCAAGTAAACCAAGAAATGCTAGTGGTTTTCCAAAAACAAACTTTAGAAGAGCGCTGGAATCTTTAAACCACTGTTGCTAGTTCACAGTCACTGAAATGTTGGTATTTAGACATCATTTTGTCAGCCTTTTTTACCATGGTCTAAGTAAAGATTTAGTGGCCAGGAGAAACTTCAGTCAAGATAATATTAAGCATAAAAGCTCATTCTCTTAACTTGTATAGCTAAAACATAATGAAATCTAAAATACAATAAGTGAATAATGACCTTTATCTCTCTCAATTTAAATGTTAATGTCTTGGAAATTATAAAAATGAATATTCAGAGTATTTATTAGTAATTTTATTAGTAATTATAAACCCACCTTTAATGTAGGAGTTTAAAATTTTCGTTCAGGTTTTAGTTGTTTTTGGTTTTTGTTGTTTGGGGTTTTTTTTTCCTGAATTGGCTTTTGGCAGGGGGAAAAGGTAGTGGTTGTAAGGAGCAAGTAAGTATTTAGCATTTACTTCTCTGGAACAGTACTTTGACAGGTACTTAGCTGTGGTATAGTCTGTTATCTTTTTCTGTTAAATTTTTATTGAAAGTATTTTTATAAAAGTATAGCTTATTGTAACCCCATCATGCACGTTAGATCTCGTGCTGTAGTAGCACAGAATTCTGGTAATGATTCTTGGCTTTTTGACAGTGGTTTCCTCACGCAGGGTCCTAACACAATTTGTATTAGCCTTGTATTTCTGTTTCACAGATTGCAATGCTTGCTGCTCTAGAATAACTCAAGGCAGTGTTGTAGCTATACCTTTTCTTCATTTGTTCATACAGTCATAGGAGAGTTTTGGATTTGGCTATGAATTATTGTAGTGGTTCTGGCTTCTCCAGAGCTTTCAGGAAAGGACAGTTGCTTCTTGCTGAAACTTGGAAGTCGGTGTCTGCATTTGTATAGAATATTTATGCTCTGTTTTTTAATATTGTTTTGAGAAAAAGAGTAGGCATTTAATCCTTGTTCTTCATATCTTTGTTATTTTTAATAAAGTTGGGTGATGAATCTTGGCAATATAAAGAATCTCTAGTGTGAGGCTTTCCAAACTGCAGATTTGAAGCCATTCTGACCCACAGACCCTGGTGGTGCCACTGACCCTCTGAATGAATGAATGTGGGAAAAGGGATAGCAATTACTGTAGGACATGTGTAGGAGTAGGAACAAAGGAAGGGTTTAGGGGGGTGTCCTCACTAAACCTCCACACAAGCTTCTGGCTCTCTACTCTCAACACTCTTCTAGTTTACAGTATTTAAAAAGAGTAGTTGAACAGGCTCAATTTCAATTTCACATGGGAATGGCATTTAATCACATTTTAGTAACTTGGGACTTGGATCTTCTGAATCAATTTGGAAAACCCAGTAGAAGTTTCTACAGTTTTGCACCAGACTCTTTATGGTCACTGCATTTGATTTGATCAGAAGAAATTTGTTTTATGTTTGTAGTGGATGAGTTAGTGGTAGTAGGGTGCTGTCCTGAATGTGTTCTGCTTCTTTTTTTATTCCTTAAAGAATAAAATAGAGTTATAAAACACAGGTACAGGAAAATATGTTTTAAAGCTGTGTAATCCTTTTAAGGTGTGGAAAGTATGTAACTGGCATAGTTACACACAAGTGAAATATTTTATAATGCACTGTTGATTTTTGGTGATGATTGATGATCTTTTGTCTCTAGTTTGATACTGCCAATAGATTTTGTGGTTCTTTCGCACTGAATGTGACAGAATTAATGAGTGGCTAAAAGGAATCAAAACGAATGTATTATGTAGCATGCTCAAAACTGAGCTCATTTTGGAGTGGAGTTGCTTAAAAATAGTTATAAATTAACGGTCATTAGGAATAGATTTTCTGTGAAAGAGAATATATCCTTAAGGGATCGGGATACAAGTTCTGCTCTTGTGCTCTTACTTTGTAGAGTTCTGTCGAACAGACTTCTGTAGGAGCCACCACTCCATACCATGGCTTATCCTCTTGGGCAAAAGCTGCTGAAGAAATAGCTACTTTGTGCCCTTGCAAAGGATACAGAGGGTCTCTGTAAGAAAACCTGAAAAAGTCACTCTTTGACAGTGATGCTGATTAAAAAATACCACAAAGCAGTGTGTTGCAAGTGCACTTGAGAAATTATTGGTATCTTATGGATTAGATGAGAAGGAAGAATGTGTGCTGTCACCAGCTTTGCAGTGTTTCAGGTCTTGCAACAGGAGAGAGTAACTAAGCTTTAGGAAAAAGCTGGCTGCAGAAGGACATGGGGACAGCTGTGGAAAAATAGATACTTAAAATGTGCATTGATGGAAGACTTGAGATAAGTAATAAAACTTCAGATTTTAACATGCTATTCCCAGTGTTCTTTGGTGTATCAAGAGATTAGTCCTCTGCTTGCTTATCAGAAGACCACTACTTTTTATAACTGTTTATACCACTGTCGTATTTGTGGGTGAGACTTTTCAGTGAAATATTTAATAGTTTTAGAAAACTATTTTGGAAGTTCCTATCCTATATGGCTCTGCAAACTTTTTTCTTTCCTGAATTAGAAAAAAAGCCAAACTTCAAACCTGTTATATATTTGTTTACTGAACTGTGATTTTTTTTTCCTGAATTATTAATTAAAAAGTCTTGAAATGACTTAGCAAAAGGCTCTTAACTATACATTTCAGCATATTCATTGAAGTGACTCAGTTTCTTTCTTTATAAACTTGAGGAAGCTAGTTTGCAAAGCATTTGACTAGAAACTTGTATCAATTCTAGCCATTTCTCTGGAAATGTTTCTATCAAGGTGATGTTGGTTGACGTTTGCTAGTTTTGCCTGGAAAGGCAAGTGAAAATATTTAATTTAAGATGTTGTCCTACTAATGTGTTATTAGTTCACTGTTGCCAGTTCCAGGGCGATTTTCATAATTTACTAAACTGCCAAGCAAACAACTTCTTTCAAAGTGGAATGTAAGAATTAGGGGAGTCTTATGATTACTTTGCTCCAAATGAGATGGACTTCTGATATGAACGTTTGAAATTAGGATGTTTAGTAAAGAAGCTGCTCAAATTACCAGGCACACGACTTTATTCCCCCCTTTTTGTTATCCCTCTGGTAGATGCAAATTGACTCTTACAACCCCAGCTTTTCCCCCATCTTGTTGCAATTGTTGAATAGTTCACATGTTCTCCCTGAACACCTCCTGCTCCCTCTTAGAACTCCAGGGACATTTGCTGGAGTGAAACATCAGTAAAACTCGTGACACACAAATGTCAAAAAGAAAAGTCAGAATGGTAGAAGACAGTGTTGCCATGGGATTTGCAATTACAGTAATATTGGTTATTGCCTGTTGGTATGGTTTGGAATGCTTTGTCATTTTTGAAGTTCATGTGGTCTCGCTAATCCACTTGTTCTCTCTTAGCTCTTCTGATCCTATAATGTACTTTCTGTGGCGGTGTTGTATATGTCTTTGGAAATCCAAAAATCTTACCACCTCCCCCTTTTAGCCATGACTTTGGAATGGAGACCATTCAGTTCCTGTGTAAAGAAGGCTGGCTTCAGTCTGCAACATTTTAGACACAGTCAGATTATATGATAGTTCATATAACCAAAGCCACTGCTGAGAGACAGGTATTAGTCTGAGGTTTGTGTGTAGCTGGTAACCTGACTGTCTGAGCAAATCCACTTAAAGGCTTTGCTTTGCAAAGTGACCTGCAGTAACCTGTTAGGTGCAGATTGCTGTAACTTTGCCAACCTTACTTTCTTTGGCAAGAAGTAGATGTGAAACCTATTACCCATACAGTTTTTGAGAAGGGTGGAGGATTACATTTTACCTATCTTGGTGTGCCTTGTCCTTCTGCAGTTTTTGCTATTTATTGTTTTGTTTCTCCTTTCAGTGTTTGACTACAGCTACAGAGATTACATCCTGTCCTGGTATGGGCAACTCAGCAGAGATGAGGGGCAGCTGTACCAGCTGCTATCTGAAGACTTTTGGGAGATTGCCAAGCAGCTGCGACAGAGGCTGAGTCACATTGATGTAGTTAAAGTTGTCTGCAATGATGTAGTGAAAGCTTTACTCTCACACTTCTGTGACCTTAAAGGAGCCAATGCCAGGTAAAAAAAACCCCTGCATTTCGTTGGAATTTTCTGCTTTTCTCTTTACTTACAGATGTGCTAAATCAAAGTGATGAAGACTGTGTATGTTTTTGTAGGAAACTGATAAAATAGTTCAAGCTTATTACCAGTTTTAGAGATCAAGCAGGCCTCAGGATGTTTGTAAGGGAACACTTGGACTCCTTTTTCTGAGAGTTTGGATTCACTGTGGTTTCAGTTTAATCCATGAATCCTTTGTTCAGTGTAGGAGGTGGGTTGTGTGAGCAGTTCCTGCAAAGTAGTGTGAACATGCAAGGGAAAGAAGGGCTGCTGTCAGTGCAGTCAACAGACAAGAAGATGGTTATTTGCACCTTTCCCAGAATAGCACCAGGATTAATTCCACTGAGTTTTCCGTTTCTTCTAGCCCTGGGAGGCAAAGCCTTGTGATTTCTGTAGGTAGCCTGTCCTGCAGTAACAAGATTTTTCTACTGGAAAAAATGTTGGCTGTATTTTTTTCTCTCCTAAAGTTATCTTGCTGATTGCATGAATTTCCTCTTTGCCAAGGATCTCTTTGTCCACTTGAAAAAGCCAGCTTTCCACTGAACACTAGAGTTCCACCCAAATTGTAATTGCAAATGGGATCTCTTAGCTTATGCAGTTCCCACGTTTGAATGTACAATTTGTGTAATTGTGCACAGAATTTGGTCTTATATCTGCACTTACCTGCGTTTTGGTTATTCTAATTGGAATATGCTTTGGTTGTTCAGATTTAGACAGCACATTTTAATCTGTGAAGTTGTTTTGCCTACAGTTAGATCCAAGTATTTTTGACACCCCTTCAGACAAAAAAGAACAATTGTATTCCGTCAGTGACGAATCTGTTACCATTGACATTTCTTTCTCTTCTGGATTAGAAGATATGGTTACTGTACTTATGGTAGATCCTAGCTGATTTTTTATGCAAGCTAATGCATAGTAAAAAATAAAGAGAAAATACACTAAAGGGTGGTTACATTCAAGAAAACAAGAAATTAAGGTGTATGTACTTTGCAGTAGATCTTGCAATGGGTTCTTGATACTGCTTTCTATTAGCTCTGGAATGAGGTAGAAATCTCTTGGTCAGGTAAAACTCCTAAGTGTGCTCCTTAATTTTTAAGTATCATGCTTGCACTTGTCCTTTATCACAATAAAGTGCTTGCTTTTGGAAAGAATTTCATTTGAACAGTTAAAGAATGAGGAAGTTGAATTTTTCTTTTTGTTGTTTGTTTTTGGGGTTTTTTTTAAGTCTAAACGTTTTTCTGTTTGAAGCTGGGGATGTAAGTTCCAGAATTGCAGAATTATTAAGTATTATTAGTGCTGATTGTTGATGAGGTTTCTTATCTGCTGAGAATTATGACCACTTAATCTGATCTTTGTTGGTTTGTTATTTCCACTATGTAGAACTAAAATAAATTCTCTTGGTTATTTTCCAGTTAACCTTTTCACCTGGAAGTAGTAAATGCACCTTAGCTCTGGATAAGACAGACTGCATTAACATGGAAATGAAAAAAGTCCTATCATGAATTAGTGTAATACTGGGTTAGAAAAAAACCCCAAACAAATCAACTCAACAGCTCTAACTGAACAATTTATAGAGGCTGGGACTGGACTCATTGACTGTTTTTTGCAGACTGCAAGGCTGTGAATTCACAAGGAGAAAGGTCTGGTTTTAATGTGTGTGACGGATCAGCAACATGATGCTGCATGACGCAAGTTCTAAAGCACTAAAATATCTTCATGCTGCTCATCCAAACTTGCTGAAAAAGTCCAGGGAGCTGTATGGAAATTGCACAGGGCTCACCGTTTCTTAGCAGGTGGAGAGACAGTGTAAATGCTATGTACAGACTATTGTAAAATCAGCAGAAAGGTGACATTGTGCTCATACACTACAGATGGAATTTGTATTGCTGAGTTGATGAGAGCATGCTTGTAATAAACCTGAAAGCACAGCAAATATTCTGATAGTGTTTTCTATTTAAGAGAATTTGGAGTTTTAATAGTAACTTGAGTTTTGTACAAATTGGCTACTGCTGTGGAGTTTACTGAGCTAGAACCTGCTGACATTTTAGGCTATGGACTGAGAACTAAAAAGTATGTCACTTATAACTTGGAAGCCTTCAATTATTTTCGGTATTGCTGTCCTGGTTTTCAACTGGGATAGAGTTATTTTCCTTCCTAGTAGCTGGTATGGTGCTGTATTTTGGCTTTAGCTTGAGAATAATGTTGATAACACGGGTATTCTAGTTGTTCCTAAGCAGTGTTATGCTAAGTCAAGGACTTCAGCTTCTCATACTGCCCTGCCAGTGAGGAGGCTGAGGGGGTGGGCAGCACAAGATGCTGGGTGGTGACATAGCCAGGACAGCAGACCCAAGCTGGCCAGCAGGAGATTCCATACCATATACTGTCATGTTCAGTATATAAATTAGGAGAAAAGCTGCCTGGGAGATGCTGCTTGGGAACTGGCTGGGCATCAGCCAGCAGGTGTTGAGTATTTGCATTGTGCATCACTTGTTTTAAATATTCTAATTCTATTATTATTATTGATTTCCCTGCCTTTTCTGTTCTATTCGCTCTTTGTCTCAAGTCATAGAATGGCTTGGGTTGAAAGAGACCTTAAAGGTCATCTAGTTCCAAACCCCTGCTATAGGCAGGGACACCTTTCATTAGACCAGATTTCTCAGTGCCCCATCCAACCTGGCCTTGAATAGCTCCAGGGATGAGGCATCCACAGCTCATCTGGGAAATCTGTCTCTGTGCCTCGCCACCCTCACTGGGAAGAATTTCTTCCTAATATCTAATCTAAACCTACTCTCTTTCAGTTTGAAGCCATTGCCCCTTGTCCTGTCACTAAAACCTCTTGTAAAAGGTCTCCACCTTTCTTGTCGGCTCCCCTCAGGTACCTTGAAGGCTGCAATTAGGTCACTCCAAAGTCAGGAGTTTTATCTTTTTTTCTGATTCTCTCCCTCATCCCACTGTGGGAGGGTGAGGGAGTGAGTGAAAGTCTGTGTGGTGTTCAGCTGTCTACTGGGTTAAATCACAATTGCCACAGTTCAAACACAAAAAAATTGTCTTCCTAAGGCAGGGAACACAGATCTTCTTGATCTGCTTTGCTTTCTGTTAATGTTTTAAAGACAGTCATAAAATTAAATTGGCATTCACATTTCCCTCTGTGTCTCATAATGAATTCAGTTAGTTTTGGATGATAAATATAGTGGAACAGAGGCTGTAATTAGAGTGAGGTATCTTTCCTGTTGCTCTTGGAGCACTCCATCTTGTTTCCACCACTGAGTTTATACTGCAACGTGACGGCAAAGGGCATTTTGTATGTTGTCTGGCAGCTTATGAAGTTTTAAACACCTTTAATACTGTCTGTGGAGGGGGTACCACCTGAGCCACTTTGGCTTGCTTTTCCTATATGATAACAGATAATCCACTAACATAGCAGAAAGGAACCATCCATGCCCAGGAGGAGAGATGTCTTGTTTTTTCAGAGTGAAGTTTGTGTGTTTTGTGACCCAGGTGCATGTTGGACGCACAAATTTCTTTACTTCTCTTCTTTTACTGACTAATTTCAATATGTGATTAACCAGGATGTCTGCAGGGATGAAAATAGGCTGAGACCCTTCAGAATGAGGAAGGGTACTACAGTCCTTTCCTTTGCTCATGCTTTTCCTCTGGCTTATCTAAACCATCTCAAAAATCCACTTAGTAATAAACAGCTCAAAGTAAATAGCCAGCAGAGGCCAGAAATGAAGAAAAGTGCTGGGAGACCATGTCTCCCTTAAAAGCATGGGTCAAAGCCAGGTGGGATGGGACTTTGAACAACCTGGTCTTGTGGAAGGTGTCCCTGCCCATGGCATGGGGTTGGAACTAGATGATCTTTAAGCCTCTTCCAACCCAAACCATTCTATGATTCTGTGATAAGAGGAGAAGCCACTTCCATGCTGGCTGGTTGGAGACAGGGCACTGGGAGAAAAGAACCTTGTAGTGTTAGGTCTGTTTCCCCTTTCTTTATTCTCTCCCCTGGCTTTCTTTAACGGCAGCTGTCTTTCCTGTGCATGCCACACACATCTACTGAGTGAAATAAGGGCAGAGACACTTCTAGCCATGAGCAGAACTGTCTGGAGTGACATCGAGCAATGCAAGCTGTAGGCAAGACAGCTCCCAAAATTTTCATCTTGTATGTGTCACTGGGGTGTACTTTGAGGTTCAGTTGGGGTTTCAAAGGAAACTGTTGCTTTTCAGTTAGAAAATTTGTGGCATTTCAGATAATTTAGATAGGAAACCATTTAATTTCTAGTACTAGCTGGTGTACAGAAATGGAATATGATAATTCTCTGTGTCCAGCATTGGGTTAGTTAATGAATTTGAGATACAGAGGACAAGTCAGACCTGGATTTATTTTTAGAAGCCACTGCTATTTTCCCATATGTACAGGATCAGGAACGCATTTATAACAGGATTAGCCAAGTGCATCCTGCAAGGGTAAAGAGGTTAATATTCGGCCATTCATGTTTCATAGCATCTTTTACTCCTTCATATCTTGTTCAAGAGTCTTTCCTTGGTTACTTTAAGCAGAATGTAAACGAGCTGAATACTGGCAATGCCATTTTATGTGACCAAAGATGGAGTGTGAGCTGAGTAAGGTGGTGTACAATGATGGAAATGGTCATGTTGGTATGTGGGTGCAGTGTTGTTTGTGTGGCAGTGTACTTTCCGGAGGCTGGAATTATCTGATCCCAGGAATGTAGCCTCCCTCTGGTAGCATGATATGTTTGTTGAAAGCTAGAAGCACCTATTCTTCTGGATGAATGCTCAGTGGGTACCGGAAGGACTTAAGCAAGGTGCAGACAAATAGTGTCTTTTTGTGTAGCTGTCTGCATGAAAGGAAGAGGGAATTCCCTTGCCCTATTGTGGGCTAAGAGTAACTGCCCTAAATATTTACAGAACTATTAACGTTTGATAAATAAAACCCTGTTTTTTGCTGGGTACAGCATAGGCAAAATAAGATTTGCCTGCATTAGATAAGTAGGTGTCATGGTTTAACCTCAGCCAGCAACATCCCCACACAAACCACTCACTCACTGCCCCACCAGAAGGCTCAGGAGACATCTGGAAAAGTAAGTGCAAGAACTTGTTGGTTAAAAGTGAGAAAACTCATGGGCTAGATAAAAGATAAAGACAATTTAATAGGTAAAGCAAAAGCTGCACACAGAGCAAAACAAGTAATTAATTCACCACTTTCCATGGGCAGGCAGGTGTTCAGCCATGTCCAGGAGAGCAGGGCCCCATCACATGTAGTAGTGACTTGGGAAGAGAAACACCATCCATGTGTAACAGTGACTTGGGAAGACAAACACCATCACTCCAAACCTGCCCCCCTTCCTCCTTCTTCCCCCAGCTTTATATGCTGAGCATGGTGCCACATGGCCTGGAATATCCCTTTGGTCAGCTGGGGCCACCTGTCCCAGCTGTGTCTTTTTTCCAACTCCTTGTGCAATCCCAGCAGTGGGGTGATTCAAGAATTAGAAAAGTGTCTTGATGATGTCCAAGCGCTGCTCAGCAATAGCAAAACCATCTCTATATTATCAGCCTGTGTTCAGCACAAATCCAAAATATAGCCCCATACCAGCCATTGGGAAGACAATCACCCCAGACAAAACCAGCAGAGTAGGCAAGTGGGATTTGAAGACAGTTAATCCTTGTGTCTTGAACCCCCTGAAAAGCAGTGCTTTTTGAACAAACCCCAGCAAGAAGAGGTCAAGTGACATCGATTTTATTTTTATTATAATTTTTGTTAGTATTTAAATTTTTTTTTCCCTATATCTTTTGGTTTTGAGTGTTCTCTGTCATTAACCTACAGCTGGGGCACCTTTGACCCCAAAAGACAGAGGAAGAATTGGTTTCTGCAAACATGAATATGTGGTATGGCAGGCTGCTTCTGGCAAGTTGACTGCTACACAGCATCTAATAGGATATGCTGAAGTGTTTTTATGTGTGTTTGTGCCCACAGTTGCACCATAAGTTATGACTTAGCAACATGAGTGCTTGGGGTCTGCAGGCTGCTACTGATGCTGATTCAGAACCTGTAGTTAAGAGCTCAGTGCTCTTGGAAAGTGTCAGGGGGGAAGTGTTCTGGGGAAATTGCTGTTTGAGTGATCACTATGATATGTAATTTGGGGATTAAGTTTGTGTCATACATGTTTTGATAATGTTCCTTTTGTTTTCTGTGTATTACAGACAGGAGAGAAGGTGAGGAGAACTTTCTTGGCCCAGGTGAATACCTTGGCGTGTATAGGATGTCTAACTTCAATTTTTTGTGATTACAGTGTGTATTGTGATAAGATAGTAAAAATAAAGGGTGCTGGCACCACAAACTGATCAAGAGCAGACTGATACAAAGGGAGTTTTAGCACTTGAGATTTGACTTGGTTAATTCTATAGATGCATCCATGTTGTCTGGATAGACACTAAACACCTCCCACAGGTCTTGTTTTTCTTTTATAATTTCATTTGCCAGAAACCAGAAATACCAAGAGCTGGTTATCACAGCCTCTGGAAAGGTGTAGCAAGGGGATTAGTATGAACCTGTAGAGATTTGTTGCAATGGGAACAGCTGTATGAAAGTGCTGAGAGCAAAATAGTCATGAAAAGCCAAGACCTGAATATGTTATTAAAGTCAACCCATGGGTAGCACCAGGTCTAAAGCTCACCATTTGTTTTCAAGCTTCAGTGTGGGAAGTTTGGTTTTCCTGTTAATGATGAGTATAATCATGACACCATAATAAGCATTAGGACGTCCTGGTGCTGATGTGGTCATACCACAGTTTGTAAGCCATTCGTAAGTTCTTCACCGATCTATCTATCCTGACATGTCAGAGGCTTTTTCCTGAAAGAGGTAACTGTGGCATATACAAATGACAGGTTTTATGCACAGTAAACATTAGTTGAAATGATTTATAAAACTTGCTGGTTTATCTTGATAAAATGGCAGCTGGGAAAATTTTGGTTTTGGCTTTGTCCACTGTTTGTATTTTTTGTTGTGCATTCTGGGGTTTATGGTTTGTTTGTTTGGTTTTTTAAGTAGATACATTTTTCTGGTATATTTGTTATACTGGCTTGTAAAGGTGTAAATTTTTGTTTCTTTTATTTCTTAGAAAACTCAAATAGATCAAGCAGTTTTTACTTTGCTGCATTTTCAAGAAGCTTAGAGCTCTGAGGGTGATATAGGTGAAGAGATGCAGCCTGCCTGTGGTTCTGGTAGTTCTCAGAATCAGTTTAATGAAAATGCATGGTGAATGTTGAATTTACTGATGCCACTTATTTAGAGTTGCATGTGCACTTCAGCTCACAATTGCACTGATTGAGACTTAAATGTAGCTCTGCAAGACAGTCTCTTGAAAGACTAAATAAAGAAATAGCAAGGCTGAAGGGAACACTTTGTTACCTCTCTATCTGTCTGTCTATCTGTCTATCTATCTATCCCTTAAGTAATTTCCTGTAGAGGAGTTGTTAATTTTTTACAGACCCCTTGGTTGTTGTTTTTTTTGTTTTGTTTTGGTTTTTTTGTTAGTTGGCTGGTTTTTTGGCGGGCATAGGGTTTTTTTTGTTGTACTTTTTTTTAGGGGGTAGAGGGGCGTATGGGTGTGTATAATTTGCTTACTTCCTAATTTCAAAGCAAACTGACTTACGTCTGTCAAAGATGCTTTGTGTCAGGAGCATACATTCTGCCACAAATACCAAGTCTTAATGCTCCTGACTGTAATGAGTCTTTATAATACAGAGTTACCAGATGGTCCTAGTCAAAAATATGGATATCTAGAGTAGATGCTCGGGGAAAAAAAAAGAGATTTCCATGAGGTTGCTGTATTGGGAAACCTGGAAGTCCAGGTGATAGTCCAGTCTTATGGAATGGCCATAGGTCCTGCGTTCCTGAGAAATGAAGTATTGTTGTTAAAAGGGTGTTGACATTGGCTCAGAGTTCCTTAGTTATAGTATGGGAAGGAAATGATGATATTTCTATAACCCTGGTAATGTTTTAACTGCTTCTCTTCAAGAATACTGTGGCAAATCTGGTCTTCTGCTTTCCTTTATAAAGTGCTGGATGAACTGTAGGCTCACAGCAGTAAGGGGTGAAGTCTTAACATTGATGACATTCAGTGGGATGCACAGGCAGTAATAGCACAAAGCAGCCTCTGAGCAGAGGATGGTTACAGTAGGTGTCAGTTTGTTCCCAAAGAAAAGTACAGCTTGGAACAGAGCTGGTACAAAGGATTTCACTTTGGCAGGCCCTATCTATGGATCTGTATTTGTACTGTGCTGCTTAATCTTCCAGTGCTTTGAGGGGCAACTGAAGGAAATCCCTTTGCTTTCTGACACTATGTAAAAGTATTGGATAGTGTTAAAAATTCAGAGCAGGCTTTTCATAAAATTACAGAAAAGGAATTTGGGCAAGGTTAAGGCTGGCTTTGTAGATTACTTAGGGAGTGAAGATGGATGTGACCTGAAAGCATACTCTCTAGAGTGTATGTTCTGTCCACTGTTTTAAATCATTGAAGTCACCTGCATCTTGATAGACCACTATTGCCACTATTACTTCAGTCTTAATTGTTGAAGAAGACACAAATGAATTAAGTTGCCACTTGCCATTATTCTAGTATTGTGTAAAGCAGATTAATTGAGCCTGGTTTACAGAGTTTGTATCATGCCTGTTTTGGATCTATTTGCTAGAGTGCCACATTTATATTATTTCACTGCACACAGTTGTGCTCAGAATTTATGGCTAATTGACTGGGCTTTTAAAGCTCTGTCTAAAAATATCTGCACACAGTTTTAGTTCAGCGTTTTCTGTGATTACTGAGGGACTGTTTGTTTGGAAAATCCAACCACGCAGTGCTAATAATACACATTCAGAATTAGGAAAAGAAATAATGTCTATGTTACTATTTGGGTTATTTAATAGTGTCTAATATCTTTATTGACACTGGAGAGATGTAGCAGCACTCTGCTTTGTGTACATGTATGTGGATTGCACTTAAGTTTCTGCTTTTCCTGTTGGTCTCTGCAAAATGAACAGTGCCACATTCTCACAGAGTTGAAGATCTAGGTTTTGTATCAAGCCTTAAGAATATGCCTGAGCAGGCCATCTTAGCTTCTGCTCCAAGGTAGTAAACAGGCATGGTTGGGTAGCTGAGCAGCAGTGTTAATACTTCTGTGATTGCTCACTGCTCTGGTTCTTTATGTGTATCAGTGATGAGGAAACCTGGGTTAAAAGGGGTGCTGTTTACTGGCCAGACCTTTTGTCGACAAAGAGTATTTCCCTGCAAGCTGGTCAATGGTAATATTGAGACAAATAGAAGTGTAATGCTTCCTCTATACATGCAAAGGAGGATATAAACCAGTATGTTTTGTCTTGTCTGTTTTATCACTGTCATATTGATTTATTCTGTAGCTGTTAAACTTCCCCCCAAGCTTCCTCTCCTGCTTTCAGTCTTCCTTTTATTTCTCTTGCCCAACAGTGATGAATACTGCAGGATTTGTTGACAGAATTGTTTGGCACTGACAGGCAAGGCTTGTTTAGAGTTGAATTTCCTGAAGACATTGTTTCTCTATTATTTTAATAAATATCTTCCCTTTTGCTTTTTAGATCACATGTAGATATAGTTTGGCTAGGAAAATCTGTTCTAGAGAGTCATATCTTCTTATGCAAGGGGGATAACTGCAGGAAAAAATGAAGCTTTTCTTAAACGGCCTGTAAACTGGAGAGTAGGCAACTCTCCTCCCCCCTTGCATTCCTGTAGGTAGGAACACATTAGACAAATTAGAAGGGTAAGAACCAAATATTTGCCTATGTGCTTGTTTATTCTGTTCCATTTTCCATTTGTGGTCTGTTGACTGTGTGTCCTGGCATAGGTCCAGCTCAGCCAGGCTGTATGCGTTGGCTCTTGACTGGGAATAAATTTTTACAATAGGGAGACAGACTTCTCTTGCATGGGTGATACTATAGGTACAGTTAATGCTCCAGTGTGTTTGCAGTCCCAAACAGACTGGCATTCCTCAGGAGACTTGTAGGTAAATGTAGAATACAAAGAAGGCTAATCTCAGTTCAGTGAAATTCTATGTGCATTATGGCTCTGTTTTATGCTTTGCACATGCTATGAAAGTGTATCTTGATCTAATCACTATGCAATAGTGATGCAGAAATAAGGTGTCCAAAAAAGAGGGGGTTTGTTCACAGGCCAAAAAGCAGTCACCATCTGCTTTTAGTTCTAATTCTGTATCATTGTTGTTAATACACAGGAATCATTTCAAGTGATAATTCCTGTACTTGGATCTGGTGAGGCTGCATCTTGAATCTTGGGTTTAATTTTAGGCCCTGCACTGCAAGAAAGACATGGAAGTGCTGGAGCATGTCCAGAGGAGGGCAACAAAGCTGGGGAAGGGTCTGGAGGACAAGCCGTATGAGGAGTGGCTGAGGGAGCTAGGGGTGTATAGTCTGGAGAAGAGGAGGCTCAGGGAGACCTTACTGCTCTCTACAACTGCCTGAAAGTAGGTTATAGCCAGGTGGGGGTCTGTCTCCTCTCCCAGGTAACATGCAACAGGATAGCAGGAAATGGCCTCAAGCTGTGCCAAGGGAGGTTTACATTGTTAGGAAAAATTTCTTCACTGAAAGGATGGTCAAGCATTGGAACAGGCTGTCCAGGGAAGTGATGAAATTACTGTCCCAGGGAAGTGTTAAAAATCCATGTAAATGGGACACTTAAGGACATGGTTTAGTGGTGGACTTGGCAGTGCTGCGTTAATGGCTGGACTTCATGATCTAAAAGGGCTTTTTCAACCTTAATGATTCTATGTTCACTGTGAGGCATCCTGTTTGCCAGCATTTTGCATACACTTCTTCCTGTGTTTTTAAGTGGCTGACTTTGGGTGGACCAACCTGTCTGGAAGACTTCACTTCCACAATAAGAGGTGGGTGTAGGTAAATGACCCAGACTTTCTGTCTGTCAGTAATATGCCTGGGACATGTCTGGGTTTGGATAAATAATGAATGCCTTTAGGGGAGAACATGACAGGGAACATTTGTTGTGGTGTAGAGGAGGCTTCAGGATATGTCTGGAGTATGCAAGAGGAGTAGAAATGCACTGAGGAAAATAGCTGTGTATTCAGCTGCCACTGAGAAAAGATCCTACCAGAACAAGATAAACAGCTTTCTGAGCTCAGTCAGCTGTACCACCTGGACTGGTTGATAATGAAGATTGCACGTCATCTTCATAAGCCACGGCTCTTCAGAAAAGAGTATTTACTTCCAAGTTGTTCCAAGGGACTTGTTTTGAAATTTGTCTTATCTATAACAATTCAAACAGTCTTCATGATGCATGTTTGCAAGCAAAACACTTGATTTGTGATTGAGCTAAAGGCATTAGTCAAATCAAACCCAAATGTCATCTTTACATTTGTTTTTCTGAAAATTAATTGTAAAACTAGTTTTTGTCACCTTAAGACGAATTGTTGTATTATTAGAACAAAATCAGAGTTATTGTTACTATTCCAACATATTTTCATCCTCCTGAACTGACTAGCAAGAATTAGTTATTATACAACACTGTCTGTCACTATTGGCTGTATAGTGGTGTCTAACTGAAAACTCTTGGTTTGACTGAATACAGTTCTTAGTCACTTTTTCCACATACAGAGACAATGGGCTTAGAGCAGCTCTGCGAGTAACAGTCAGTTGACTAGGACAGCAACCTAACCTAGCCAGGATAGCAGCCTCCAGCTCAGGGAAGAAAGCAACTGCTATGGAAAATAGGAGGAGGTACTGGTATGAGACGTGACAGAAAGAAGCCTTTTTAGCACCTTAGAGCCTTCTGCTGAAGACCACTCTTGGCTGCTTTTGTAAATTACTGTGGTTTCTCTTAGGTGACACTGTGTCTGTCTGTGTGGAATCACTGGCTTGGTCACCTTGTTGTTAGAATGGATTGGAGCACATCAGGCATGTGACCATAAAAGAACTGCTAGGGTATGTTGGCTCTGCTTCTACAGCTGTTTTTGTGAAAAGAAAAGGTACAGCTGTGACCTGCACTAAGGAGTTCTGTCAAAATTTCTGTAAAGTCCAGAAAAGCATTGGCACCTGCAAGGAGATAAACTAGACAGTATTGGGCACAGAGTCAAGGTGAGGGAGATTTGTTCCCTGTTTCTTTTAATGGTGTCATCCAAAAACTTGTTTGTGAGGAGTCTGCAAACAGCACAGGATGCATCATGGGCTTACTCATCCAGCAGCACGTTGCTGTGCGTGTTCAGTGGTGCACAGCACAGCTCATGCTGCAGCATTTTATCAATTAGCAACTGATGAGCATAGATGACTTGTGATACAAGTGGTATGTAAGTTCTCCTTTTTTTTATTTTTCTCCCTCTAGACAGGAAGATCCACCAAGACCTTTTTTGCTGCACTCATGCTTGAGGAGCTCTGATGAAGAAGTAAGATTCCTGCAAAAATGTTCTCAAGTTCTGGTGTATTGTCTCCTACCCTCAAAGGATGTCCAGTCTGTCAGCTTGCGCATAGTCCTTGCAGAAATACTTGCAACAAAAGGTAGATCCAAGACCAGAGATGATTAACCATTTGTACATGTACAATATTAGCAATTATAAACTTCATTATGTTTACGTTTTGATGCTCTGCTTTTACATTCTAAAATTTAATTTCTGTGATAGCCACTAAGACACTATATTCACAAAATCAAGCATATACTTACTTAACTCTCATGACTTGATGCCAGGCTATTTATGACATTTCAGGGTAAAACACAATTTGTCCTTTTGCATTCTCTATTTTCTCATAGGGGAATAGTTTTGCAACTTTCCTTGGCATTATTTATAGTGATTATATGAATAATTCTGGCCTTTTATATTTCATTCAGATGCATAAACACATCCTTAAATCTGTAGATCCTATAACTGAATCATTATGTCATATTGGATTAATTATTTTACACTTTGATTTATCCAGTGTGCTTTTTTAAATTGAGGGATTTCTATTTTGCTTTTTATTTTATCAGCCACACTTTGATATAAATACAGTACACGTTTTTTATGTCACTGTCAAGTTCAGAAATTATGAAGTCCCAAGTATATTACACGATTCAGTTTACTTTCAATTTTCATTTATACTGGCCATAATGTCATAGCCTTCAGAGCACACAGCATAAAGAATGACAGCACTTGGAATTTTCCAAATAGAGCTCAGCTTTGTCAATGTACAGCAATTTGTGTAATAGAATAACCGGTTTTATCAAGAAAGTATATGCAATTTCAAATGTACTGACTGGACTTTCTGGGCTAAAAGTCCGGAAGACTGGTTTTAGATTTTTTGATTTTTATGAACTTGGATATTTATTTTTGCCTTTTATCTGCAGTTTTCATTTGCAAGACAGCAGTTATTCTTCAACATAAGGATTTTGTTTTAAAATATTTTTCCTCTCCAGTACTGAAACCAGTGGTGGAACTGCTGAGTGATCCAGATTACATTAACCGAATGCTACTCAGCCAGCTGGAGTACAGAGAACAGATGAATGAGCATCAGAAGAAAGACTACACATATGCTCCTTCTTATGAGGAGTTCATCAAGCTCATTACCAGCAGCTCCGATGTTGAGTTCCTGAAACAACTGAGGTATTTAATGTTTCACTGTAGCTCATTTAAAACTAAACATGTTTCTTTTCCAGCCCATTGCTAAGATTTGAATGAATTGTGATTTTTCTTTTTAAATTTAATTTTAGATTTCTTTTTGTTTGGTGAAGCAGAGATAGTAAGGATGATAAGCTACAACATTTGTTACTTCTCTAATGTAATCAGCATTTTAGCTCAGTGGCAGAAAATGCATAAAAATTCTGCTTAGCAGTATTCTGGAGATGACTGTACTGTTGAAAGGGATAAATGCTTGAAAGGTATGAAAGGCATACTGGACTCTTCTTTGCAACTTGCCTTAGTGGAGTTAGAGGAAGTATGTTGAATTTCCACTAATGTGGATGGTTTTCTTCTCATTATCTTTATGACCTATGACTGGCCATGGTGGTCTGGTGACTATGAACCATAGTGACCCTAGGGACACTGAGCATTCAGAACAGCTTGCTGTGAGTCTGTGGTGTGGAAAGAAGGGGTTTGACTTCCAGCACGTTTTACCACTGGATGAGAGGTTTTCCTGGACTATTTCAGAGACGTGTTTCCCAATTGCATCCTTCTTAACCATGTTAATGAACTCTACAGAGTTTGTTAAAAACAGAAAAAAACATCACCGAGCTCCTACATATCATGAGTTTGATGTTCCTGTTTTCTAATGCAAATAGCACCTGTTCACATTCATACTAATTCCACTCCCTGTCTCATCTCTTTCTCCTTACATCTTTCATTTTAGTATGAGATATTGTCTGCATCTCAAACCTGCTTGTCCAAGAACCTGTTGTTTACGCTTGCCTTCTCTTTAGAGCTGTTTCTCCTCTGATTTCTGATTTATGTAAAAGGATAAGGAACAACTGAGTGGGAAGTGGGGAGCAGAGATACTGCTGTTGTAGATCCTCCCTAGATGTGCTTGAGTTGGTTTTGTTGAGCAGAGCAAAGCTTTAGAGGACTCCTGAAACCACCATTTCCAGCGTGTTTGTCCTAAGCTCTTAGCACCAGCCAGAACTGGTAGTTTTTTCTCTTCCGAACTCCTCTCTGTTGCTGCTGCAGGCCAGCTTTTTCTCTTCTCAGATGGCTGCAGCAACATCTGAAATACACATGCATATCGATTACATTTGGTGAATTCTGTGCCATCTCTTGTGACCCTGAACTTCAGTTAGAGTTGGCCTGATCGGACCAAGAGGTGGCTTACTGGGATGGAGTATGTGGGCTGCATAAATAACATCATACTTTCTCTTGTTCTTCTCTGATTCTGAAACTGCTTGCATTTTTGGGATAGTAAAATACGTTCAGGCGATGGTGAAATGATTCTGTTGCTTGGCTACTTATTGTTCATCTGTTTTAAAATTTGCTCTTTATTCTGGGACAGGGTGCCTTTCCTGAGAGCAGAAATTAGTCTCTATTATACTCTGCCTAAAACCTAATTGACATATTTATTAGCATAATCACACTAATGGGTCTGTTTGTTGCAAAAGAAACCCAACTCTAATGTTGTTGTTGTTGTTCAAGCACATTAATGCTCAGTGTGTTCTCTTTTTAGCTGATGGGTCACTTTAAATTGCATTCTTTAATACCAGAGAGCAGATTTGCTTTATGAAATAATGTGCTTTTGGCTGCACCTACATTTTTCCTTTCTAGTCTGTGAAGTCCAACTGCCATCATCTTGAAATGTGTTCCTCTACACCCTACAAAATGTTGATCAGTCTGAGCTGATCAGTATTTTAATGGAAAATGTTGGAGAAAATATATCTTCTCTTTGAAGAGAAATAGTGTTTGATTCTGGAGGCAGTGTTCTTCCATCCTGTGTTTGTACAGAGCCAGTCTCTGGGATGATGGTTAAAGAGCATTTCCTGTAGGAGAAGGCATTCCTGTTCTCTTTGTGCTCCAGCACTGTCAGAGCATGCAGGGGAGTGATGGACCAACCTGTAGTCATCTCAAATTTGTGAAGTCTGTTTGGCAAAGCTTTCATGATTAACCAGTGAAAGTTCACAGATTTGCGTTAACGAAACCAAACAGCAATCCCAATATGGATTGAAAAAAAAAAAAGGGGGTGGTACTTAGTTGTAATTCACAACAGTGAGCCACAGGGCAAATCTATAAAGGAGGAGTTCAAGAGGAAGAAACAAATAAGCTGTTGTGCACTTATCACTGAGAAGCACAGTAAGAGTCTGTTGGAGTGATGGGAGTGGGGAAAATGCTTCCAGTTCTCTTACAACAAATAAATTACTGGCATGTTTTACTTAAACAGAGTTTCCCAGTAAGATGCTATTCTGGGTAATTATGCTAATTAAGAATTCCTTTTTTTGGTTTTATTTGGAAATAATTTTTCAGTGTCTGTTCTAAGCCAGTGCATGGCATTCATGAACTCTAAGCCTCCTCCTGTTACTCATAATGTTGCCACATAACATCTTGGTAAAGAACAGATACAAGCAGTAGCAATTTTCAGTTTAGGCTTAGCTTGGATGGAAATTTGTCCTAAGGCACTACAGCTGCTGGGATCTCCTTATTTTTTATTAAACATTCCTATCATGCTTATCTTTGCAGATTGATTATTAATCTATTTAATAAAATAAAGATAAAATACCTTTCTCAGTTCAAGAGGCCATGAGACACTGATAAATGTTTCATCAGACTCTTGACTGACCACAGTCAAGAAGGCATGGACTCTGGGGTGCTCCTTAGTGTATACACGTGACAGTACAGGAGGGAAAGCTGATAAGGCATCCTTACAGATTGATTTCATTAACAGAGTTTTGCTAGGCTTTATTGTGATTATAGCCAGGTATTTGTGGTGGGGAAGGCAGGGAAAACCCCTGGCTTTTTCAGTGGAAACCTGTGGGTGAAGGGTGTGTGTTGCTCTCAGCCAGGAGGTCAGAAAAGAGAGGGAGGCTATGGTCTCCTTGTAAGGGTCTCCTTGTAAGCGAGTTTAAAGCTCTCTGCTGTGCAAATAGCTCTCCCTGAAAGGATAGTAATGGTGCTAGAATTTTCTAAGTCTTGTTTCTCTCCCAGCTTAGAAGCACTACCTTAAGAAATATTGCATTGATTTTCTGCACTGCTTTTGTGGATTTCATTTTTGGAATGCATTTAAATGATGGAGGAACTACTTACTATTAATTTTGGAGATACTTTAGGATTCATTGTTTGTTAGTATCTATAGTGGACTTCTAATATTTGGTTACTTAATCTCTTGGAACTTCACTATTGTTTTTGTGGAAATACCGCTTTATTTTTGTAGGGCAATTGGAAGAGCTGGTGTTTTCATAAAAAGGAATTTGCTGATTTTTGAGGAGCTATTTTGGGGTTTTTTTGTTTGCTTTCCTATCATACCTTTACCTTCTGAAAAGCTGAATTTTTTTGGGGGAATGGGATGAGAAAAACAAACCAGCAAAGCTTTCACAGAAGGGATCATTGTAAGGTTATCTACAAACATCCTTCAAACTCACTCTTAATAATGTTTCATTTCTTTGATGCTTGTCATGAAGGGAGGCAGACTTTTATTCCTGTATTATCAAGTTTTCACAAAGAGTGTTGTCCCTATGTCTTTCAAGAAGAAGTTAAACCATGAAATTTCACCTTCATTTCCCCTCAGACTGAAGTTAGCATGGATTAATTGGAATTCTGCTACAAATGAGGAAGAAAAGATGAATTTTCACATCAGATGTGAAACATTGACTTTCTTTGTGAAAAGCAGACTAAAGATAAAAGACATGCTGAGTTAAAAATGTAGTTGAGAACAAATAGTGATAAGGAAATAAGCTAGATAGTTTTTATTCTGCTCTCAGGATGAGCATTGTATTTATTCTGATACTTATTATTACAGCAGCAAAAAGTCACTACACAATTCATGGTAAGAAAGACCATTACTACTGGCTCTACATCATATTTTACTTAAGAAATGAGGGAAGTGCATGACTATAACAGAGAATAGGGAAGAAGGAAGTAATGTGGATGTGAGGCCGTGAAGGGTCCAGTTTATCAAGTACAGTCACTTCTTCAAAGTTGAATTAATACATCACATTTGAAATGTTCTTAGATGTTTACTCACCAACACCACAGAATACCTAACAGCTAGACTATTTGGAACAGAGTTTCAGGGAGAAAAGGATCATGGTCTGGCAGTGTAGTCAGGGGGGTGTTTCTGTGGTGCAGTGTTGTACAGCACTCCCATTGAGTAGTTGCAGTGAGAGCCCAGTGCTCAGGAGGAATGGGCTAAATAGTGTCTTTGAGGATGTAACTGGGACCATCTCCCATACTTAAAGTAATATAAAGAATAGAAAAAAAGAGATGCTGTGTTAAGTATTGGTAATAAAAACATGTGAAACCATGAATGTGTACAAATGGGAGTAGATCTGGAAGGAAAAAAGTTGCAAGATGGGTGGGAACTGCCTTCCACGCGCAGTTGGTTGTCTGTATCTTGTTTGATAAATTCATGATTTCACAGTTAGCCTATAACACCCGAGTGAGGTGAATGAGTGTCATTGCAGTACATTCACAGATTACATAACCAATACATCAAAAGTCCAAGTGAGGTGCCCTCAATAATTTGGGAAGTCTTTGTCTGAGTGGGGAATTAACTGTAGGAGTTCTTATGCACCACAACACCACCCTTACTATGGGGCTGTTCTTCCTTCCTCTGATGGACTGGGCAAGAACTGTGGTGGTGGATGGAAACAAGCAAAATACAGTCACGGCAAAAGGAAGTAGTGCTAGAAAAATTACAGGTTTTCAAACAAGTTTTCAGGTTTCAATTTGATAATTGAAGAATTTTCTGGAGAAAAAAAAAGTCTGGAAGTGTAGTGTGAGTGTATGCTGTGTATGTAAAACTGTGCCTATACAAAGAGCCAGAGACAATCAAAATCCTGAAAGAGTTATAAGAGGCAAGAGAAATGGTGGGAATTGAGTGATGTTGGTGAGAAAAGTTTACATGAAAGAAGGGAAATATGTTTTAAGGATCACGTGTTCTTTCTTAAATGGGAGAGTAAGTAGTCACATAAATAGCAGCCTTTCCTGGAGGCTTCAGCTTTCATCTAAGAGTTGACTTGACAGTTAGCAAATTCACTGGAATACTTGCTTTCTTACCAGTATTAATAGCTACCAAAGTAAGTTCATTGGGAGGAATTTGAGTGTTACGACCAGAACTTTGACATTTATGAAAGATTTAACTGACAGTCATTTTCTTTGCTGAATGCATAGTATTTGTTAGTTACAAAATCAGTTTTACTTAAAATTCAGTTTGCTAGCTGCATTAACTGTCTGCTATTGTGTAGTATAGCTTTAGGTGATAAACATGTTTTAATTATTCCTGGAGTGTAGTACTCTGATGTTTTACATGTTTTAGTGTAATTTTTTTCTCCTCCGAATTTATATATGCTCCATATATGTATTGAGTGGATTAGGTGAAAGAATCTTACAGTCAGCTCTTTCCTTTTAAACTGAACCACCATCCTGGTTTCCTACAGAAAACTTATCTTTAATGTTTAGAGTGTGACTTTATATTGTGTTTACTGAACACTACCTGTCTATGCAGTGACATCAGTTGAGAGAAGAGGGCAGTGTTATTGTTAGTTGGATGTTTCTATTTTGTTTCAAGAAAATCTGTTTTCCCTACTCCATGTGCACCCTGCTCCTTAGGTTGCAGGTATACTGAGAAATTATTCTGTTTCCAGGTGAGGAGGAAGTAGAAGTATTTTTATTTTTATTAATTCTTAAGTGTGCTGTATGAAGAACGCATTGTAAAAAATTAATACAGTGTTTTTTTTCTTCTCTTCCCTCTCTTCACCCTTATTCCCTACTGTTTTTAAAATTAGGTATCAAATTGTAGTGGAAATAGTTCAGGCAACCACAATCAGCAATATTCCCCAAGTGAAGAGGCAGAAAGGTAAGATTCCGTTTTTAAGTCACATCTGTTGTTTTTATTTTGGAAAGCTGTTTGAACTCCTGCCATACATATGCAGTCAGTGTGTATGGGTTTTTTAGACAGATTTTAGGAATGCTATGCTGTTAGTATTTTGGTTCTGTTTCATTTGTCTGAATCTTCCAGAAACTTGCATGGTGTGATTATCCCCCACCCTACCTTCATCTAAGCTGATGGATCATGAGAAAGGTCATATCTATGATACATTTATTTTCAGAACTTGCTGCAACTAGGATTTCTGACATTACAAATTCATATGCTGAGAATCATATTTGTGCTTTCTTTTTCATACAATCTGTTCTTCAAAATCTGTCTGTTCTCTTTTCAAAACACAGAAGAAGGAATGATACAGCATAATTGTCAGTCAGACTTTATTTTGACTCTTCATTGTATTATGTTTTTGAGTTGCAATAAAGAGTGCTCTTAAATCCTTCTGCAGTGATTTGGCAAGGTCTGCCTTTTTAAAAGCAGTGCATATTACAGTTGTACTTACATTTATTATATATACTACTTTTTATGGTTCTCAAAATACGTAAAAACTGAGGCATATCTTCAGGAGGTGATCTTAATGGCAAAATTACAGACCAAATCATAGTGTAGGCAGGTATACTTAAGTTGTATCAATGCATAATAGAAAGGCAACAGATAATAAAATTAATTTCTTTATAAATAAATCGAAAAGATTTTAGGTTCTCATGTAATCTATGTTTCTCAAGTTCAAAAAAAATCCTTTTCTAGTTCCTTGTATCAGAAATGAAAACTTTGAAAAGTGATTCAAGTGTAATGAAAAATGCAGAAACAAAATGAACATGGTGTGGGGTGGGGAAATTTTGGGCAATCTGAAGAGCTTGAGGTCCATGCTCAAGTTTCAGAAAGTTTAAGGTTGTCAACACTGATAATGCTTTTTGTTTACACTCTAAAATAGAGCTCGATGTGCATTCCAGTAGGAAATCTTGCTTGTATCAAACCAAGATAAAAGGAAAAGTAGGCATTGTTTTTTATTCAAGTGAACATTATAGAAATAGATATGATTATTTTTCAGATGAAAGGTAATTGAATGGAAAGTCTGTTTCATAAAGTAATAAAATGAGAACAAGGAATTTAGCTCTGAGGACATTATGAAAACTCAAATCTTGCTAAGACTGTATTTCCATTTGTGCTACCATTGGTCTTTTTGAGACAGTAATTGATTTGGGGAATAAATTTACACAGTTTAGGTTCCTACAATTAATTACTTATTAATTAATTTTCTTCTATCTCACTTGAGTTTATCTGTTAAAGTATCTACTTTTCTAAATCCTGAACAGAAGATGTTTCTCTGAAGCTACAGGTGTCTGGTACTGCAGAATAGATACAAAAATATTATAGAGCTGGTGGTATGTGGTAAAATTGAATCTGCATTTTTATGGGCTCTTGATTTCTACCTGTACTAAAAAAAAAAAAAAA
>VZRO01005012.1:1470112-1525573 GCA_013397915.1 Daphoenositta chrysoptera
AAAAAAAAAAAAAAAAAAAAAAAAATCTATCAGAAATTTCACTAGCTGGTGCATTGAAGTTGTGTTATGATATGGACTTATATTTTTGGTTTATTCCTATGGTAATCTTATATATCATACAAGGGTTGATTACCACTGCTGGCTCTGTTAGCCCTTGGGACTATTGGGGCTAACCCTTTTGTTCATTAAATAGCCAGTGGTTATGCACATTGTCTGAAGAAGGTGAATTTTTTTTTTGCTTGACACATACGAAACAGTATGCCCATCAGAGGCATGCAATACAATCTTTTTATAGTTCACACAAATTTAGGGAAAATTTATGATTTCAGTTATTCCCCTCAGGTTTTCATCTACCAAAAATTTTCAGGCTCTATAATTTTTCAGGTACAGTAAACTCTTAAGAGGGCTATCAAAACTGTAGGGGGGTAAAATCTAGTTCTGAAGACTCTTTAGTGCCTTATTTTTTCTAAAGGAAATGGAGATATTTTACCTAATGTGATAATGAATCTAATACGCTCTTGAATTTTAAAAAGAAAAGGTTAGAGAAAAAAAGCCAACAAAAAAAACCAAGTACAACTCACTGCTAAAGTAAAGATTGTTGAAATCTTGTAGAACAGACTACCACATTACTTTAGTGTCATGTTTTGTCATTTCCCTTTCTGGATGCTACAGCATAATGCTACCCCTGGATTTAATGGTGAATAACTAAATGTAAGCTTTATGCAAAATGAAAGTGTGTTTACACAATCTCATTCTATCTTTCTCTTTTTAATCTTTTTGCCTGGCACCTGGTGCATACCTGCAGTGATGTCTGAACATAACAGTCTCTCCTCTGCTGCCAGTAAATGAGCTCTTGCCTTTTGTGACATGGGCATCTCTTAGCCTTGACTCCAGCCTGGCGAGAGATTCTGATAGCTATTTCCTTTTGCCTGTGGCAAAGTTGGGTCCTGAAAATGCAGCTGCTTCTTTAGTGCAGTTCTGGGTGTTCAACAAGAGCAGCTGAACTCTGGCTGGCCAGCATTCTGTTGAGCCTGATGTCCACTCTCAAACTGTAAGAATAGAGCAAGTATAGATAGTATGTACATGGATATAGAATCATAGAGTGGTTTGGGTTGGAAGGGACCTTGAAAAATCATCTGCTCCAACCCCTGTGCGGTGAGCAGGTACATCTTCAACTAGACCAGATTGCTCAGAGTCCTATCCACCTGACCTTGGATGTTTCCAGGGATGGGGCGTGTACCACCTCTCTGGGCAGCCTGTTTCAGTGTTTCATCACCCTCATTGTAAAAGACTTACTCCTATTATATAAGCCAAATTGTCCCCCTCTTGGTTTAAAACCATTGCCCCTTTGTGCTATTGCAACAGGCCCTGCTAAAAGGTCTGTCCCCATCTTTCTTACAGGACTCTTTTAAGTACAGAAGGGCTGCAATCAGGTGTCCCCAAAGCCTTCTCTTCTATGCACTGAACAATCCCAGCTCTCTCAACCTTTCTTCTTGGGAAATGTGTTCCATCCCTCTAATTATCTTCATGGCTCTCCTCTGGACCTGCTCCAACAGGTCCATGTCTTTCCTGTGCTGAGATCCCCAGAACTGGATGCAGTAGTACTCAAGTGGGGTCCCACACGAGAGCAGTCTCATCCTCCATCAGTTTGAGTTACGGGAGCTTCCTGAGGCAGTGTTTTCAACAGGAGAAGGTATAACAAAAAGCCTGAGGAGCAGTTAGTGTAGCAGAGGTGGCCAAAACTCTGCAGTAGTGAGTGCTTAGCCACTATTTATACTTTGCTTAGGAAAAGAAGTGTTGTTCAACCGTGTAACTAGCAGTAAGTATGCCTGAGCAGGATTGTGGACCTTCACTGTTGGTTAAGGAGACATAATTATGTCTCTAAAACTGACCAAAAATATTTATTTTTCTAAAAAGATTAGGTGTTTATTATTAAAGGATGAGTAGCCTGAGGACCAGGTTTCAAACTGATGACTTCTCAAAGGAGCTACAGTTACCTGACCTTTTTACTATTTTATCTGGTGATACCAAAGTATGCATTTAATGTTGGTGCCCAGTAGGGTTGGAGAGGAAGGCTTGTTGCTCAGTAAGGACAGGGTTCTTTACACTTTTTAACTAGTGCTGGTGCCACCTATTGGCAAAATATTTAGCTGTTAGGACCCTCTAATAAAACCAGAAAGTACTTCAAAGTACTTCTAAACATCATTGTATTAAACCCTCTGTGGTTAAAAAATGGCATGTTATAGGGTTTTTTTCTTTTCAGAGTTCTGTCACTTGATCTTCTGGCATGTGAGCATAAGAGAACAAACGAAAATGTACAAAAGCATCTGATTCATGTTAAGCAGTAAGTTTTGCATTTGACTCCCTGAGAGAGTCAGAGGTCTAAAAAGTTGAGACACAAAGTAATTTGAGAGGTTTGCAGTATGATGCCAGTTGTGGCTGGATGATAAAATTTCTGTGTCCAGGAGAATAGCTTTTGGCTGTTGCTAAAGTTGAATAAGAAACCAAATGCAGCATTATTGTTTCCAGAGGTGTAGATAGTTTATTTTGGAGCAGTGCAGGCCACTGTAAGTAGAAGCTGTTACCTTGCATGCTGACACTGCACTACTTCCCTCATTTACACTGGCACAAAAGCACAGAATCTGGTGTGTACATGGATCTGCCTTACTTCTCCACTCCTCCAACAGTGTCTTCCTGTGTATCTTCTTCCTCAATGGTCATGATCACTCAAGCAGTGACTGTAGGAGGTGGCTTGGTTTTGGAGGTAGTTTTGTTAGGGGTTTTTTTTGCTTTTCTTTTCTTTAACTTGTGTTTGGGTTTTTTTCCTTTTGGTATTTTCAGATGGTACCCCTCCTTATAGTCACATGTGCTATGGTTAGAAGAATCACATCCTTCTACACCTTGAACTATAAACCACTCTCCTCATCTTACCTTTTGATAAGGATTCCTTCCAGGTGCTGAACCAAATTAAAATTTAGGCTAAATTTTAAGTATTTTAGTTATTGGTTTGTTGTTTTTTTTGTTTGTTTTTTTTTTTTTTTTTACAAAATCTATCTTATCTGCTAAAGATTTTGAAGGACTCTAAATGCTTATCTAAAAATATTTACTGCATTTTAATCTATTAAAGCAGTTTGTAAAAGGACAAATACCTGGATTGGGCATTGTAACACGAACGACAGATGATATGCAAGTTTCTAGAAGCAAGAGTAAATCTTAATTTTTGTAAAGAAAAGGTTTCAAAAACACTAATCAGGAAACAGCAACAAAACTAAGTTGCTATAATAACTTGATATTTGCTGTAACATGAATAAGAAACTGTTTAAATACACTGGTTCTAATTTTAACAGACATATTTTTGTTTCTTCTCATACTGAGATTGTATTACAGGGCCGTACAAGAATTTTAGCAAGGTTCTCTTTTTACTAGCTGCTTTTTAAAACAAACCCAAAAATACATGAAGGCCTGTACCTTGTCTTAGGGCAACACAGAGCAAATCTCTCAACAGATGTTTTTTTAAAAGTATTTTTTGTAAAGGGATTTGTTTGATTTGCCTTTTAATTTTTTGTGCCCTCTGCCTTACACATGACTTCACAGCATGACTGGAAACCGCCCTTGGATGACTGGATGGGACTGTTTTTCAGACACTACAGTGTAATCGACCCCAGGGCATCCCTGTTGAGAAAACTGCTCGTTTTCAAGCAGGGATTGCAAGACAGATCAAATAAGCAGCCATTTCTGTGTGGAGGGATCTGCTGTGTTGCAGCAGCAGATTTCTCCTGCTGAGCCTTCCCACCGTGTGTCTAGATATTTGCTTTTACAAGCAAAGCTTACAAGTGGCACAGAAACAGAACTGTCTGTGAGCAGAGCTCTCAGGTGCTGTGGTTCTGAAAGAGGCTTGAATGTTCAGCTGTAAAGAGGGGCTTTAAAAAAAAAACCTGGGGCTCAAGGCTAGCTTGATTATGTGGGTTGTGATGTGTGGGTTTTGTCAAGATGATAATTTAGAGTGAAGTAAAATGGATACTTGCGTGTTCTAGCGGATTACAGATGCTGTGTAACTTAATTATGTCAAAACTGTATTAGGATTCCTCCCCCTGACCTGCATCCTCCACACAGGAATAAACATTCATACGCAATTATTTTTGTGCAGTTTTCTGGCAAGGCTTAAAGAGCTGACATTGTGCCTGCACGTCATGCTTAAGCAGTAAGTGTGGAGGAAATCCATGTGGATGAGGGTAAAGGCTACAGATTTTGTGGTACATTTATTTGTTTTTATTTGTGATTTTCAAATCAAGTTTATAGAGGAAATTTTTCTTTCTGCTCCTGAGATCCTTTGTGTCTGCTAGTGATGATAATTCATCTTGTCCTCAGTTGGTTTGGAGAGATGCTGATTAGGGGAAGAGGGAGGGGAGAGGCTGACTGGTCAGACAGATGTGACCGAAGGGGATGCAAGGACCTGCAGACAGAGGCTATCTGTGGTGGATGTTATTTTATTGTATAGTACATATTGACTCCCATGCTCACATTCACGTTACTGCCACTTGACTTTTTATTTTTCTCAGCTGTGGCTGTGAGTGGGAGGCTGTGTTGTACTATGCATTGCTAACGATCAGTACCTAACTTGTCCATAATCTCCCTGTAAATCCCTTTTCCCAGATCTGTTTGTGGAGGTGTTTGGGATTTAGCACTTTTTTTACTCAATCTCTTGTTCAACCACAGTAGAGCTGGTTTTCCCTGTTTTGGGTCATGGGCAGTAGAAGAACCATGTGTGCTATTCCTAAAAGTTCTGCTCTTGAAGAATTAAACAAATGCTTTTCCAGGCCTCCGTAGGCATTTCAAAGTTTCTAAGAGTTGGAGGAGGCCTGTAAAGACTTGTAAGTTATATACATAAGGTTACAGTTACCGTTTACATGAAAATGTTTATGTTCGCTACTTAAGTACTTCAGCACGGCATTTAGGAGGCCCTGTATGTGCTTAACCTGGCTCTTGGAAAAAGTCTTGCAAAACAGATTATGATGGTGAGCATGTGTGACAGGTCAGGTTGGTCAGTGCTGTTGTACATGCTGCCAGGTGTCATGGATCTGTAGTTACTGAAGCTGTAAAGGAGCAAGAACTTGTACTCTTTGTTTTATTTGTGCTTTTGCCATATGTAAGTCTGCAGGTAAAATGAGAAATCTCTGCCTTTTGCTGGTACGTTCAAGAGAGAGAATGGATCATGCAGGACTAAAATACAATTAAGTTTCTACTTTAAGCAATTTTGCATTATTTTTGTGTACCCTTCAGTGTGCTTAAGGATTATAAAGTTTGAGTGACATCTTTTGGCATGACAATTTGGAAGGCCCCATATTCTGACTGAGAAATGGATGGTGTGAATACGTACTGCAGTTTGATGTATTTAATACACATAAACTTGCTCAAGTAGCAAGGCCACCACAGAAAAAAAAAAGAAGAGGAAAGTAAATTAGGTCTGAGAAATCACTTTTCAGAAAGTGTTTTGGTGGGCCCTAGGATATGCTTTTGGGGACATACTTCTAGCTTAGCTAAAATCAAGATCGTTATGAGTGATTTAGAAGAAAATGTTGAAGCTTTGTCAGAAATCACTGCAGGTGTGCAAAAATGCATAGAATAAAACAAATTGCACAGGTAGCATAGCTTTGATTACTTGGTAAGTTTGAGCTCATTTGGACCATTTGCATTTTAGTGTTGTTTGGTGCAAACTGAATTATCTACAGATGTGGATTGATAAAGAGAGTTTGAAATTCTGCTTTTGGTGCTAATTGCATTTGGTTGCCTTTGGGGAGAGGTGCACAGTACCCCTTTGGGATTTGAAGTTCCTCCATGGCAGTGCATGCCCTGTCAAAATTTGCCCAGACAAGGAGAATTATTTTGGAGGAAGTCAATAAAAGACACTTTGCTCCTTTGGAGATGGAGGCTCTGTTCAGTTGCTGCTGGTAAATGTGTATGCAGCTCGTGGGGAGGAAGTGCCTACGCAGCATATTTCTTGTCTTGCTGATGAGGAGAGATTTTTGTTTGTTTTAATAATATTTTTTTAGAAACATACCCAAACTGTAAAGTTGTTACTAGTTAAAAAAATATTACTCAAAGGATAGTTTTTTCCCCCTTGCATTGTGGTGAAACAGTGTCTTAGTGGCATATATCTACTTCTTTTGCGTTTTTTGAAGCTCACTGGCAGGTATGTGAATACATGCATGCCTTTCCTTATGTATGTTTCTGGCTTTATTCAGTTTATGCAGTGATATTTAGTGAACACTGAATTTAGTGAACATCATCTTTGAGGATACTCAGAAATGGGAAAAATCACTCTTAATTCTGTCTTGGTATTCTGGTGATGGTGGAATCAGACAAGAATAGATTAAAAAGAGAAGTCTTTACAACTTAACATATCTTTTTGATAGTGCTTAATATGAAAAAAGCAGTTTAATATGAAAAGAGCAGTTTAGATATGAAAAATCTCTAAAATCTCAAAAGGAAATTAGGGTTAGGAGAAAAACAGTGATCTACCTAACCTTCTCCAGTTGAGCTGAAAATGCTCCTCCTGACTTCTGCTAGTGTATCTTTCACAATTTGGAAGAGGGAAGTGATGCTCAGTGTTAGACCACACTTGCACGCTCTTTCCTGCACCATAGCACATTAACCACATTCTGTGCTGCTCTGCTTTTCATCAGCCTCTTGTTTATTTGTGAAGGACGTCACTGCCAGGCTTTCACGGTGACTAGTCCTGTTTATCCATGGAGCAGGAACAGGCTGGCAGTGTGATCTTTATCACTGCCCTGAGTGATTCTTGGGTGGAGCGGCTCCTTTTGGATGTGGAGAGCTGAGGTAAATGTTTTTGAAGGATCTCTGTTAAGCCAGGAAATAATAACTGGAAACGGTAGGCTCATTAGTCTCTCCTGAAGGCCTGCTGCAGTCACAGGATGATAAGACTTCAGGTGAAGTAAACATGCATACTTTGAAAACCCTTCTAGAATGCCTTGTTTCCGCTAAGAAGGGTACTTTTGTTTTAAGAAGGCTGAATGATCATTGCATTGTACTGTTTGTGGTTTTTCAAAAGTGTGGGATTTCAAGTATGCATTTTGAGCCCAAAGCATTTAAACTTTTGAAAGAATTGGGAACTGGTAAAAAAGTAATCTTAGAGTCAAGTGCAGCAGGGAAAAGGTTGGGGTTTAATCTTCACTTTAAACTTCTGTTCCTGTATTTGTAATAGCTGTAAATGTTTTGATTTGAGGGAGAGCATTCTTTTGTCCTTAAGGTCTTTTCCTTTCCTTTCCTCTCATTAATACTGGTACCTCTGTTTAGGGAACTGAAACACTAAATTAAATGCTCTGTTGACTTCCCTGTGGAGATAACATGCCAGGAAAACAGATGGCTTTTTTTTTTTTTTTTGTAGTAATTTTATCATTTGCTTCAGTGAGTATCATCTCTTTAGTTCACTATTATATGGCAGCTCAGATGCAAATGATACTCATCCATTAAAATATTAAGAGTATTTGTATCAGGAAGCATCCCTACCAACATAGATACATGCAGCAAATCAAGTGAGATTAAAAATATGGAAAAAGATGACGGGAGAATATCTGGACTCAATTATGTGTAGAACTTTTTGAGTTGTCCTTTAGTATGTAAATGACAAAACTTAAGAGTTGCATGCAGTACTTACATGTGGCTTTGAGGAGGAAATAAAAGGATAAAAAACAGTCATAAAAAGAGAAGTTGACATAATGTATTAGAAACTTGTTTCAAATAGGTGTTTTAAATAGTTTGAGAGAGTTCCTTTTTGCTGTGTATGCATTCACAAACCTATTTAGTTGTTTCTTAATAGCAACTGTTGTGAAAATTGAATGCTGTTTTTATCTACATCATTTTGCTAGCATTTAATATTTTGAAAACATAGTAGAGTAGATCTTTACTATTTATCCCTGAGCAATCAGGTAGTCCAGAGCCAAGTACAAGCCAAGTACTTTGCTACTGAGTAATAGCTGCAGCCCAAAAAAGCATGAGTGTTATCATTGAGCAAGAGGAAAATAAAACCAGTGTATAAATGTGAATCAGTTGCATCCTGCAGATATTAAACATGATTTCCACACAATAAGGTTTTATATCTGCTTTATCTGCTGCTTCTTTTTTTAGATCCTAGTAATTAGCTGAAGAGGGTGGAATGTAGAATACACAAACATTACGCTGGTTATTACTAAGTCTTATTCAGCTGACTGTCATCTTCATGTTACTTTACTTTTTAAAAGAACTGTGCAGTCTTGATGTGGCATTCCGAGATTTCTTTTTTCTTAGTCATCTGACTATTCTGAGAGAACTTTGGTCAGTTGTGTGGAGGGGATATTGTATGGTATGCTGTTCACATCAGGCACAAGATGTTTGGATTTGCAAATAAGATGTGTGGGAATCTTTCATGCTGGGCTGGGGGTAAGAGAGCGCAGTCCCTTGTGACCCCAGGCAGTCAATGCTATGGTACATAGGCCATCAGCTCCACGTGTTATCATATGCCATGGCTGTAGGTAACTTCTTAATGCCATCTGATAAATGTACATCCTGTAGCAGAGGTCTTGGGCTGCGTCTTCCAACAGACTATGAAAAGAGAGCTGGAGGGGTCAGGTTTTGCTATGCATTTGAATAAGGATTTTTTTTTCTCAACTCTTTTGTGTAAAGCCCTGAGTTATCATTGCAGAATGTTTCAAAATCAAAAACTGTTCTGTTTCAAATACAAAATTGCCAGTGTCTGTACTGATCAGCATAGTTTTTTCATGAATGACAGATGCTTTGATCAGACAGGTCACAGAAGCAATGGTACAATGATGTTTTCCTCTTGTAAAATACTGTCTCTGATTTGGTTTATTCTTAGATTCAAAAGGAAAAGAAACTGCAGCAATGAAAGCTGACCTACTAAGGGCTCGCAATGTGAAGAGGTATATTAATCAGCTGACAGTGGCAAAGAAGCAATGTGAGAAGAGAATAAGGCTCCTAGGAGGCCCTGCTTATGATCAGCAGGAAGATGGCACTTCTGACGAAGGTGATGGCCCTCCAAGTCAGAAGGTATAAAACACATCGTCTGAAGGTCGTTCTAAATGTGCTAGCACTGAGTCATGTTACCTCACTGTCGTTAATTCCTCCCTTCCCCCAGGAGTCAAGTACAAATTAATTGCTGCGTGGTTTATTTACCTTGGGAAAAGATTACTGAAGTACCCGAAAAGACTCATTGATTGCTCAGCTTGGAATATTGCTCAATATGAAACTTCATAAAGGATTGAGTGGCTTGCAAGCACATGTGATTTTTCAGGCATACCACATGTAGAGAGTTAATCAGGACATGCTTCTTTATGAAAGAAGCAACTTGCTTTCAAATAGAAGATGACCAACGTACGTGCAATATTTCTTTGGCCCTCATTATATTCACTTTAGGAAATGTGTGGGTTTTGAAAATATTAAATTATTCAAAAGTAAACACTTATGGAAGGCAATTGACAAAATTCAAGGCAGTTTTTGCAGAAAAACTCTGGTAAAGCTGCTGGTTTTCAATACCACTGCAGTCTGGAATTAGAAATAACTACCGTTGTGTTGGCCAGCATCTACAAAAATAAAATGACTACTTAGATTTGCAAATCTTTATAAATTTTAGTGACTTCTTTTGTAATCTACTCTGTTCCCTTTGGGCAAAGCACAGTAGCTGATGTATTCAAATGTGAAAGATCTTGCTTTTCATGTAGGTAGAAGATAGCTTATCTCTTTACACAGGGATCTTTTCATGATGTCCTTTTAATAATTGTAACTTAGTAGCATGTTAGGAAAAGCAGTATGATGGAGAAATAGCTCCTACTTTTTGTATTTTGTTTTTCTTGAGTGAGGTCTGAAACAGAGTGATTCCCTACTGCCCACTTGTCCTTAATGCATGGTTTCAGATGGTGTGTCATAGATTGTGCCAAGGCAGTCCTGATCTCTTTCCTGAAGTTGGGTGTAGCGAGAGGTGCCAAGGAGAAGAAGAAAGAGGGGAGCATGTGGCAGCACTGCATGAGCCAGTGATGCCACTTTTGATGCCTGCTGAGATGTTAGGAACTTTTCTGGATAGATACATGGTGACATAAGATTGTTCAAGAATGGAATCCAGTAGTGAAGATGCATTTGATAGGGGCCGGGATTGGTCAGGAGTATAATAAAATATAACATTATAACTAAAATCAAAAGAATTCCCGATGTTGCATGTTTTCTAAACCAATGGGGTTTTTTAGTGGGAGTTGCTGAGATGGGGTTATATCCTGCAAATAAACCAATGAGCAGCTCAATATCGAGTCAATGGTACTATTAATAGTGATAATAACTTCTTGCACAGGCATTTGTTGTGGTGATGGTGAAAACAGTGGGATCTGAGGCAGTTATTTCTTCCAAGCTTTTGATGTTTCTGTGATGAAGCCCTAGAACCCCTCTACAGTCATGTCAGCATAGGAAATAGGTAAACTGCTTCTCTCTTCTGTTGTCCCTAATTCCCCTTTGCCAGGAAAGAAGCTGAGGGAGGCTGATTGAGAGATGGAGGCCATGCTGTCCCCTTCTGAGCACAGAAAGATGCCAGGGCTTAGCTGAGGAAGATGTCTTTTTTCACTGTTGCTTCTTCCCATCCTCTTCTAGCACTGTGGTAGCTGCAGTCTGGGTTCTTATTTCAAGGCTGACAGTGTTATTTTGGATGTTGGCCCCTCCTATTTGGGCAGTATTGACTGAACACTCAGGCTCTTTTCTAAGCAAAAGGGAAAGGCATTGTTTGGGATTTAGTAGATGAGATATATTGTATGTTGCAGCTGGTGACTCCTTAGAGTATGGTTGTGCCAGCTTTTCTGTTAAGGTAGCATCTAAGTTGCAGAATTACTGGCTTTTGTAGAAGGAACTGTAAGTTTGTCTTCCTTTCTTCAACTGGCATAAAATAGGTCAGAAATGGGCATTTACTGATGGTGTTTTGAATTCATATTTTATGTAAGTGTTGTGCAGAAGCTTGAATACATTATTAATTTGGGGAATTTTTGGTACTAGTTGAACAAAGAGTTGACTAGTGAACTGAACTTATATTTTGATTTCACTTATGCATCCTATAGAAAGCTTTTTCTTGACTGCAGTAGTAGGGGAGTAATGGCATTGCTGGTAAAAAGTCTTTAATGCGTGTTCTGATTATGGGCTTATATGTGGAGATGGATTATTTGGAGCTGTCAGGGTTCTGTTTGATTATGCAATCTTGTGATTTTTATTCATTTGATATTGTACATTTGTTTCACTCACCTAATTTTCCTGAATCCAGGTTCTCTAGGGAAATCCTAGATATGTGAATTGTAATCAAATGCTTATAAGCAAACAGACAAACAAACCACAGCTACTCTCTGAATCTGAATTCTCTCATTACCTCTGATCTTGATTTTAACTCTGCCCATCGTGTTAGATTTGTTTTCAGAGAAAACACAATTTGAGTAAGTGTGATATATAAAGCATCTCTTTATAGTCAGTGCAGTTTTAGTCCTTTTTCTTAGAAACTGTGCCTGCACAGTACTGCTGTAATTAGTTGAATTCTTGTTGTCTGTGTTTATTAAGTGAATGATTTTTTTTACCTCTGTTGTGCTGAGCACAACGGCCACACCACCTTGTCTGCGAGATTTGACATTTGGAGTCACAGCATCTTCTTAGTGGAGCTGTTTTGTGAATGTAGGAGGGTGCTAGGAGGAGCTCTGTGGATCTGACCATTAACTAGCTGTGAAATAGCAAGGAAACTGTCTGAGTGTATTTTGAGGTGGAATCAGCTCATGTTCATAATCCAGTTGATGAAGACTGAGATGAAACTCCTGCAGAAGACCTTGTTTCCACTGCATCCTTGGCTAGATGTTGATTTAACTGGTGACTTACCAGATTTTCACTGTGATTTCTGAGCTTCAGGTTGTAAGGTCATGTTATGTCAGGATACATTATGGTACAGAATTTGGGAATATTAAGAAAACAAGCTTCAGTTGTTGCTAGACTATTGCCTGGTGATGGGTTTTCTTATGACAGAAGTATGTTTGTGAAAATGTGAGTCTCAAGGCAGGGACTTTTACATTAGTGTATGTGCAGTAAAATAGTCAGATACCTTACGTGGTTAGTATACACTTCTGATAGTGAAATAATCCTTGTGTTTAGTTCAGCTCTACTGCTGTATGTGACAGAGACAGTCTTCTGATGACTTGCCTCTTTTTAAAACATAACAAGATGAATACAGGCTTAGAATTTAGTCAATATACAGACAAAGTATTAGTTAAGGGTTTTTTAAAATGCAACTTGGAAAAAGATATTTATCAGTATTGGTTTTCACATTCCACTTATTCCTGGCTTCTATAAATTTAAAAAAAAAAAAAAAAAGGAAAAAATCCAAAGCAGCAACCAGAAGTCCCACAGTCTGACTGTCTGCCATTATCCCAGCAGAAAATTTCCTCTAGTGACCCAAATGCTGTTCATCCCAACCATCTGCACTGCTGTTACCAGCTTTATTGGGGTTATTCATTATAGGTCAACGTGGTTGTAGGGAATGGCAATCTGGTGTGTTGCAAAGAAATATAGTACAGTGCATCTAAATCTGTGCCTGTGCAGACCTAAATTAGCTAGTTGTTCCATGTTCCTGTCCAGAGAGAGGTTGTGACTGTCTTTAGGGATTTAACAAGACCAAGTCTCTGCTGTGTAGGGCCAGGGACAAGTCTCTTCTGTGTGCACATGCTAGGGATGCTGTTTTAAGCACCCCGCTCAGGGAAAAATAGTAGAGAAACCTAACCCTTTCCTAGTGTTAGGCAGAGCCTGTGACCAGCTGTGATATGTTACATTCCTGTTGAAGCAGGGAATTGATGTAGCAACAGCAAAGCGTCTGGTTTTTCCAAACCCGGAAGCTGCTCTTGAGTTAACAGGATTTGAAGGGTTCCTGTGGAGGCTGATAATTCTAAGATTATATCTGCTAACTGGGTATTAGATTTGAGGGTGTACACATGCCCTAATGCCTGCCTATGTGCCAACATAGCTTAGAGTTTTGTGCTCTAATCTGTGGTGACACTGAATCATAAAATGATCTTTTGCTGAGGATTGCAAATTACTGCAGAACTTCTTCTTTAAATTGTAACAGAAAGGAAACTCCACAGAATAGCTGGGTGCCAAAAAAGGCTGTGGTGGTTTCACCCGAGGCAGCAGCCAAGCCCCACACAGCCACTTGCTCGCTCCCCTACCAGCAGGATCACCATCAGGGGAGAGAATCAGAAGGGTAAAAGCCGGAAAACTCATGGGCTGAGATAAAGACAGTTTAATCGGGAAAGCAAAAGCCACACAAACAAGCAAGGCAACACAAGAAATAAATTCCATACTTCCCATGGGCAGGCAGGCGTTCAGCCATCTCCAGGAAAGCAGGGCCCCATCACATGTAACAGTGACTTGGGAAGACAAACACCATCATGTCATCCCCCCTCCTTCTTCCTCCCAGCTTACACACTGAGCATGATGTCATATGGTCTGGAACATCCATTTGGTCATTTGGGGTTACCTGTCCTGGCTGTGTCTCCTCCCAGTCTCTCATACACTCCCAGTCTCCTCTCCATTGTGGCAGTACAAGAAGCAGAAAAGGCCTTGGCTCTGTGCAAGCTCTGCTCAGCAATAACAAAAGCATCTCTATGTTATCAACCTTGTGTTCAGCACAGATTGAAAGCATAGCCCCTGCCAGCCTCTGAAGAATGTTAACTCTACCCCAGCCAAAACCAGCACACATACATTTTTATGATTTTCACCTCAAAACTAAAACCCTCTCGTGTCTGTCGTTGTTGGCATTGAAGCTGTAACATGGTGTTTTTAGTACAGCACTTGTAACATTTTTAATAATTCCAGGACAGTCTAGACCTAAAGAAAAATCAAGAAAACATTTGAGCGGTCTCATTATTGCAGGGGAATAAGCTTTTCTGCCCATTAATTAATTTTTTAAAGTGTTTTAGTTTGCAAGGTATCTGTGAGGAGATTTGTGTAACACTGTTGCTAGGCACCAGTGCTTTGATTACCACGGGGCACTGGTGCAATGGGCCCTTTGTTAGGTGGAAGAGATGGTTGCACTTGCCTTGCTCCCTGCAGCAGCACGTACCCCCCGTTACTTTTGACAGGGGGCTGTTTGTTAGTTACCCTCCTTGCTGGCAGCCAGAGTGGGTATACCTTGGATAACAGAGGCATAGAGACCAAGAAGTGACAGCACATGCTCCATTGCTGTGATTTACTAAGTGCTATTATTTACAGAGCTGACAGTCCCTGAGATGGGGAAGACATCTGATCAAGGGGTTGGAAGACCCTCTTACACTTGTATTTTAAATCACTGTCCTTGGTATAATGACTGAAGAGAAAATACGATGATGCACAGCAATGAGGCTAAATCACAGACTGGCCTTTAAATTGCCGTGTCTGTGTTGTTCTCTTTGACAGCCTGACCACCATTTCTTTATTAAGCCTAGCTTGAACAAGGTACTCTTTTGTTCAGTGAGGTTTATAGAGTGAGCTCTCAAAGGCAAATGTTCATATATGTAAATAGTTTTAAAGCTAAGAACAAAGTCATGTCCGGAAGATAATGGTATGGTAAAGGATAAAGAGAAGAATGGCACATGATTGTCAGGGGGTAACTTTGAAGATGTAAATAAACATTTCATATGAGGCAAACATAATTTACTTAAACACTGCCTAAGATTTGGGGGAGCTGTTTCAGGCAAAACATAGATGACTGCAGTTGTTAAAGAACCATGTTTAGCTTGGTTCATTAAGGCATTGATTTAGTGCCAGTAATTACGTATATGCCCATGTAGGTGGTTTCCTCATGTGTAGCTTGAGACCAGGAAATGTTTTCCTACATGTAACTTGGTTGTAGAGTTTCACAGGTACGAGGTTTAGGAAAACAAGCAGTCTTCTCAGAGAGAGAGGTATTCTGATGCTGACTAGAATTGTATTATTATTATTAGGTGTCAGGAAACCCACATTAGAGAAATTATTAATAGCTCAATCTCAGAGTCCACATCTCGCTCCATACCAAATAAACTTTGCTATAAAATGCAAAGTCATAGGAAAATTCATTGGCCCTAGTGTTTAAGGATCTTCTTTTCTTTTCAAAGAAACAAATGTGAGTTGACTGGTGCCTGTGAGAAACAAAGCAAGAGGTTAAGACTACTCTGGGTGGTGTATTTGGATTCCTGGGGATATAAGTAATGGAACTTAATAAATGACATGAAAACTGGTTCAGCTGCAAGACTGAAGGGTTGGAGAGAAAGAAAAGGTTGCTGGGTTTTGATGAGGTGTTTGGAAAATTGGTCCTAATTTTTCAGAGAAAGACACGGTTATTCATTCTGTTCAGTATGGGAAGTTCTGATCATTCTGTCAGGGAGGTGTTTTGTTTTCAGGTGTTTATCTCATAGAAAAGGCCTGGATTCACAAAAACAGTAGAGGATAAGGAAGTGATAATGGCTTTTTAATGCAACTTCTTAATGGGTGCTGCATCTGGGTGGGTATGGGAAGTCTGTGTGTCATTTCCTTTTCTGCCTGATGTACACCCTCCTCTCCCAGGAAGAGTCCTGAGCATTATATCACAGAACATACTCATTCCTGGCTGCATTTCTGATAGATGTTTTTCAATAACAGTAGGAACTGGCCACCAAATGCCCTAGCTGCCAAGGTATTCCATCTTTCTCTGTGTCCCTGGGAATAATTGAGATACATCTCAAAGCTCTGTGGGCTGTGGTATGGAAACCGCTGGTGTTTGAAACAACTAAAGAACAGATCAGTTAGCTTTCAGCTTGGCTCCTCTGCTTTGCAGAAACATTGGAAGTTAAATTTTTGACAATAGCATTTCATGAGTGACTTGAAATGCCATCTTAGTCCTTTGAAATGTGTCCTGATCAGAAAGATGTGGAGGTATTTACTATCTGATGGGAGCATAGATGAATTTATCTTCTAAGCATTTAAAACTTTTTTTTTTAATGAAGCAAAACTATTACTGTAGGAGGTCTGTGTAGTTGAATCTAGGACACGTTTGTGGGATGCATAGTGAAAAGATTTTCCCTATAAGAGAAGGAAAGGAGCTAGAATGAGGCATCTTTCCAGTTTTTATTCTTAGTTTTCCCTTCTTCAGATTCTTCAGTTTGAAGAAATTTTGGCCAACCCTTCATACCGAGAGCACTTCCGGATCTACATGGAAAGGATGGACAAGATGGCTTTGATCGGCCTTTGGGAGTCTGTGGAGAATCTGAAGACTGCTAACAAGGTGGAAGAAATTGCAAGCCTATGTGGCTTTGAACATTGATGACACTCTGTTGTGATCTTGATGTTAGGAAATGTCTTTACATTTTTAAAATACCAATAGCATAGGATGGGCGCTAAGAAATTTGGGGTTTTTTAACTGCTTCATGTCAATATTTGAGGATAATATTGCAATTAAAATTTGTAGGCTGTTGTGATGATGATTTATTGTTAGTTGATGTAACAACATGTGTTAAAAGGAATACTTGATATGCAAAAGTAGTAGAATTATTTCCCCTTCCACCAGAGAAAAAATGTGCAGTAATACATTGGTTTTAGTTGTATCAGTTCACGTTAAAACCAGAAGTACATTCCAACTGGATAGTCTGTATGTAAGCTTTTCATCTTGCCAGTTACAGGTAGCCCACTCAGTCCAAAACAGAGAAAGTGTGTGTGTGTATATGTTCCTAAAATCTTTTTGGAAGAGAGGTGTTGCGTTAAAAGACCTCTCCCTAATCTGTAGCAGCTAAGTTTCTCCAGGAATGCCATGCTACTGATAGAGGGAAGAAACTATGTTATATTGTAATTTTGGCTACAATAAAGTAGGAATCAGAATCTTGAAACAAGGATAGGGAATATCATGTAAAGTTGCAACAAATATCCTGAAGCAATGGTGCAGAGCAAGAATTTGTAGAGGACAAACTTGCTGTTCGTGAGCAGTGTGGTGGATTTTTGGGGGAAACAATTAAACCTTCAAGATTCACACTAGCATGAAATACAAATTTCATTATTGATATCAGTTAACTTTTTGTTCACTTTAATTTTACTGCTCTCTTATGTGTAAAAATTCTAGTCAATTGGAAAACACAAAACAGCCTGTAAACAGAGAGACAATTGTAGAGTGTGAGTAGTGAACGATTAATACAGACTGAAGAAATTACTAACAACCAACTCAGGCTAGAGAGTGTTCATCAAAACGGTTTGTCAGGCACTGTGAAGAGACTTGTGTAAATCAGTTTTGTTTTGCAAACTGCTCATGACTGGGAAAGGTACTATAAATCATTTTATGACCTCTCAGCTGTGATTTCTGTCTTCCCATTCAAAACAATGTTTTCAAAACCAATATGGATATATCTGCCACTACAGGGGCAGCTTACAGAAAGGTAGTGTCCTGCAGTCATGTGGCTGTGATATTGCCAGATGAGGCAGATAAGAACATTGTGCCATACCAAGGGAGTGGATAAATCCTTTTTAATTCTGTTCAGTTTACGGAGATGGTAATTTAGGGAGCTGATCATGGGCTGTGCTGCATTGCTTTCTCTTTCCTGTTCATTAATGCAAGGTTCAATCCTGTGCACTTTACTGTGCTCAGTAAAAATACCCAGCTTCCTGTACTGGTAAATGTCTCTTCAGTTGTGCTTTTTTCCTCTTCTTGTTTCCTTTTTTTTCCCTTTTCCCCTGCAAATTAATTATAATCATGTATAAAGTGAGTTGATTCTGTTCAGCAGAAGACAGGAGAGCTGATACAGCTGAGCTTTACAATCTGAATTTAAAATGGTGACCACCAGTTGCTCTAGCAGTTTTCTTCCTTTTAGTGCCAGCCTTTGGAACACAGATTTACAAGAGTGGGTGCGGAAGCTCTGGCAGTTTTAGAGCACAGCTGTTTCTTCACATGACAAATGTCAATACTTAACTTGTAAAACTGATTGCTTAGCAGAGGTGCACAGGCAGGCAGCATGCTCGATCTCAGTAAGAGGTTTACAGATGTGTTCTCATACATTTGGCTAGGAAATTAGCTTGATTATCTTTCAAATTATGCACCTGGGTCCTGAGTCATCTTTATATTTTCAATATTTTTTCATTATTCTTTTCTCCCTCCCTCTCCCTTGCTTCCTAGGCTGAAATACCTCAATTGGTGAGTGAAATTTATCAGAATTTTTTTGTGGAAAGCAGAGAAATACCTGTGGAAAAATCCCTTTATAAGGAAATACAGCAAAGTCTTGTGGGAAATAAAGGCATTGAAGTATTCTACAGAATTCAGGCAGATGTTTACGAAACTCTAAAGGACAGATACTACCCCTCATTCATTGTCAGTGATTTATATGAGAGATCAGTCAAGAAGGAGGAAGAAAGAAGTTCTGCTCAGCTAACTCCTGAGGACAAAGATGAAGTGGTGAGTCACACAGACAATTTCTTTCACTGTTATTTAAAGTGATCTGAGAAACTTTCCTGAGAAAAGCATGTAGTAGCATCTTCTGTCCTTCAGCTTTGGACTACTCTTCTTTTTTTTTTCTCATTTATTTATAAATATAATCTCATAGTTTCATCTGGTAAAACTTGTATGTTTACATGCTATTTGAAATAAAATGGTACAGAATGACAGACTACTTAAATTTTAAATCCGTTAAAGTAGATATTTCAGATTCCTAAGCCTTCTGTATTTCACATCTTTCATTATGCTCCTTAGAAACAGAATGCAAAATATACTTTGTACAAGCTCAGCTGCTCTGCTTTTGAGTGAAAAAATTCTCACTTAAACATCAGTGTGTTTTTGCCCTGACATTGTCCCTGTTCCCCATGCATTCCTAGGTACTAAATAGGTATTAAAAGTTGCACGAAAGAGAAGAAAAAGCAATGTAAAATATAATCTTAGTGTTTTTAATTAATTAATTGAATAAATTAATAGGCCATGTTGGAAGATAAATCTAGCACAAGAACTCTGAATACTAAAACATTCAAAGAGCATTCAAAATGTCATAAGCAATAAGCCAATGGCAACTCTTCTTGGGGCAGGTTTTTCCCTGGGTTGTCTAAATCAGTCATGTCAGGGGAACTTGTGTTGCGTTTATGCAAGAACATTTTGACATGAGCATGTCTCAGACTACTGCGTGCCTCTTTCAGCCAGGCTGCTGCTTCAGATCAGCATGGATGTCTTCATTTTACATGTGAACTTGCTCAGAACTCAATGAAATGTAACAGTTTGTCTAAAACTGGATCTAAATAAACAAATAAGCAGAATCCAGAAGTGCTGATCTACATTCTGCTATTTAGAAACAATTTTTCCAGAACCTAAGGCTTTTGTATTTACTGCTTAAATGTCTTTAATTTCTGTAGGTGAGTTCTTCTAGTGTTTGTAGTCTGCATATCAGCAAATCTGCAGAGATGAACAGTTATAAGTAAATTACTTGCAATATGTGCTTTTAGAGCTTGCTGCATCTTTTCAGTTTGTTTTTCCCTGTGTTCTTTTCCTCGATAAAATATTCAAGAAATGTTTTCTAGTTTTCTCACTGCTGACTCAGCTCTGTGTTGATGGTGGTAGGTACTTCAAAGACTTTCTGTCCTTGTGCTTGTAATCATTGAGGCTTTCCACAATGGCTCTTAACAGTTTTGTCCAGAACTTCCTAAAGCATTAAATGTTGTACTTTCTAATTTCTTCATATGCTTTATTCAGAGTCTAATTATAATGAATGATTTCTCTAACAAAACTGACACAAGGCTTTAGGGCTAGCTGTACTCTGTCTGATAACATCTATTTAGCTGCCAAAAAATTAGATTTTTGGCATCAGCATCATCTGTCCTTCCTCTGAGTCCTTAGATATGTATGTGCCAGATAAGAAGTCTGTGTCAGCCCTGAAACCTTAAAGACTAATATATTGCCAAGTCTGCTTATAACATGCAAAGTGGTTTGTTTTTTTTTTCCATTTTTAACAACAAATTAAGTATGAAGTTGTATATACTGCTAGAGTATCTCTTGAATAGAGTAGTTCTAATGGTGCTGTGTCATGCTCCAGGGTCTTTGAGGTGAAAACAAATTATAAGAAATTCTTTCTGAAGCTTCCCATGTTCTTTAAAATGTTGGTGAAAATGCAGTACTGGCTACTAAGTGTGTGGAGTTTTGTCCTCCCCACATATAGGAAACGACAGCTTAGAAATTGTATGTTTCTGGAGGGATACATATTGTTAGCAAATATGGATTGGTTTTGGTTTAGGTGGATTTTGGGTCTACGTCTTCACTTCCTGGGGCACTGTGGGCATCACCTGTGTTAATTCTCTATAAATTTCACTGCTATAGCTGAATAGATAAAAAGCCATGTTGTGCACTCACGGAGGTGAGGACAAAAGGATGAGTCCTGATTAAACGTGAGAAAACCAAGTCACAAGATAGGAATCTGGAAGGGCCAGACTGCTGGTTCTTCTGCAAGTGGAACAAGCTCTTTCTTCTTCCCAATCTGTTACCACTTTCTGTTTCCAGGACAAACCTTCACAAACCACCACAAACCTCCAAGTATTTCTACTTGGACAAAGGTCACAAGTAGAAATACAGAAGCAGGCCGTGCTTGCATGCAGCTCTTTGAGGAGAGGTGATGGCATTGGTGCTGCATGTGTCAGATCACTAAAATAAGACTGATGTCTGTATTCTACGTCACTCACAGAAATGGAAGCCATTATCAGTTTACCAATCAGGGGAAGACAGCACAATCTGTTATGATCTCAGCTTTGAGTGAATTGGTTGTTTACTTGATAAATTTGATATTTTGCATACAGGTTACTTGATCTTGTAATTCTAGTATTTTTGTGATAAACCTGGTAATTCAGCGGTAGTTTTTGCTTTAAGTGTCTGAAAAGTTAATGATAGAGAAACCCTGTAGCCTACCTCTAGGAGCACAGCCTCACTGATTTGTAATTAATTGCAATTCTTTGACTGCTAGCACTAGACTTCATAACAAAAGTCTTTTAATTCTTCTGTATTGAAAACAGCATTTTGGCTTCCTTCTTTACCTCCGTACTTCCCAACAAGTGTAAAATTTGGGGCTTTTTTTTATGGTTCTTTACATTAGTGTTTTAAATAACACTGAATATTGTTAATTATTATTATTTGTATTATTGTAGTGCCAGGAGAAGACAACATTCTGAGCTGAGGTCTGTACACATGCTTGGAAGCAAGTTTCTGACCCTAGGAGTTTACAGTCCATGCAGAATAGACAGAAGAAAGGACAGGGCATAGAGCTAATGTTTTTTTATTCTGCCACATAGAAGGCAAATGCAGAGCTGGAAAAGGGCATGAATTTCTTAGCCTAGAACTCCTGACTTCTGCGTTATGTTTATGAGGATAATGCTAAGGAGATTAATTACTGTTACTACTGTTATCTCTTTTCAGACTTTTTTAATAAGATACAAGATCCTATGGAATTTACAATAGGATTGTCTCCTCTAAAACTCACAGAATTTACAAGAGTATGAGAGTTCCTTCTGTTAGCTTTTTGTTCATTATATAAAGATACAGTTTACTTAGTTGCAATATCATTAAATAACATGGAACCCCTGTTCAGGAGAATAGACTCAGCTTCCCACAGATAAATTTAGATCTACTCAGTCACAAACAGACCTCGAAGATCCTTGAACATGGCAACAGTGAAAGCTGAGTGCTGTTTGCTAGATCTCAAGGTCTATTTGGGGAAGTACAGTAAGAAGGGGGCGGCTGAGCTATATGTCAGAAGATGTTAAAGAGAATGTCACTGAAAGGTGTGAAGTTTTCTATTTTTTTGCATGCCTGTAGTACACAACATGGAAAAAGCTATTGGTTTGTCTGAATGAATATATGAAAATGATTTATGAATTTAGGGGGAGGCATATGTGCTTTTAACACATTTTTATTAACACTTCCAAAAACAGCAGTAAAATCTGTGTAGAAAGCTAAAGGACTTGGTTTAGATTGTTCTTCAGGATGACAAACCTGTTTTGTGAAGGTTTGTGGGAGGCAGGACTGTTTGTTAAAAATGTGGGGTTTTTTTGGTTTTGTTCCCCACCGCCCCATCCTCATTATCTTTCTGCTCAGTGCTAAGTATTTGCTTTACTATCTGACTCTGAATATTGATCATGACTACTAAGCTGGTTTTGCTTTTAAAACAAACTTATATTCTACCTCTCATTTACACTAAAGCCTTAGCTTGAAGGTCATTTTACACCGATGGCATGAATTGCCAAAGAACTGTAGTAGAAATGGTAATGAGGCTTTGTCTGTTGGGGTTTTTGGTTTTGGTTGGTTTTTACAACAGAGTGACATTTCATGTTGAATCTGATGGTTGGAATATCTGTTAAACCTACATTTTTATCTCTATCAAAAAGTATTCTTTTATGTAAAAAGCTTATGGAGCAAACAATAACCCACCTCCTTCTTCATCCCTGGCAGTGTTCGAGGCGAGGCTGGATGGGGCTCTGGAAAGTGTCCGTTCCCATGGCAGGGAGACTGGAACTATGTGATCTTTAAGGTCCCTTCCAGCCCAAAAAATTCTATCATTCTGTGAATAACTGTCTCTTTTTTCATATTATTGCTGTAATTACCCCATCCTCTATTCCTAGAGCCAAGGTTGTGAAGAAGCTACTGAAGAATGCAGCACAAGAATTAATGAACAGGCCAGTTATGCTGTAAATAAACTTCGCCAGCTAAATGACAAGCTTGAGTATAAGAAACAGGCTCTAAATTCCATTTGTAATTCACCAAAACCCGACAAAAAGGTACGTACCTTTAGCATCTTCAGTTCTTTTGTTTGATTTTCCTTTTTTTTGACTATGTTTTGACTTCTTCACTTGTGTAATATCCAGTTGTCACATTTTGGACGGGTCAGATGGTTATTTCAGTCAACTTGTTAAATAGAAGGTGAAATCAGAGCTTAGTTTTAATTGGTTTTTTCCCCATATTTTAAAGCTATTGTAACTAAAATTGTGAATGTGATTTATATTGCTTTGTTGGCCATGGAATAACGACCACTCTCCCGTGGTCTTGCTGCTCTGTCGGTGGCAAGGGGTGTTTCTCCCTTGCCTCTCTGCCCCGCCGTGCCCGTGGAACTCCTCGGGCATCCCGTGTGCGGTGCCGGCGCTCCTGCCGCGCTGCCCGGAGCCATGCGCTGGGCAGCTCCTGTGCCCTCTGCTGGCCCTCAGGGGCCAGCACAACTCCCTCATCTGCAGCAGCAGCTCTGAGGGACTTCCTCGAGCTAAGGGGCAAAAAACCCCAAACCTGAGTGGTGATTCTGAGTGATTTCTAACATAGCTAAATTCCTAGAAATGAAATCTATTCCCAGCTTCTTCAGTCAGATGATGTGTACCTGAAAATTTTAGAGAGGTCTTCAGTAAGGTGTATTTTATTAATGGCAATTTCAAGTTTTTATAAAACATACTGTGTGTCATATATAATATCCTATCTCAAGTGTCTTTTATGCTGGTAGTGTGATAGTAGTGTGTACTTCTAATTTGTCTTCTATTTTAATGTGAGGGTTGACCTTTAAGATTGCTGTGTACTCTAGAAGTTTATGAGGCATCATCAATTCCCTCACTTGTGATTTTTGTTTTATCCACATGAATTGTTCTCGCCCTGCTTTTGTACCTTTTCTTCTTTCTGAGCAGTGTCCCTAAAGACATGAAGCTTGTGTGCTGCACAAGCTTTTTCCTGGCAATTGTAATGAATAAACTTTTCTGTGTAGATTGTTTCTAAGCTGAAGGATGAAATTACTCTGATGGAGAGAGAGCACAGTGACCTTCAGCTGCACATTGCAAGAACAGACTGGTGGTGTGAGAATCTCGGCATGTGGAAAGCCTTCATTGTCTCAGGAGAGGTATGGGATTTTTTTCTGGCTTTTTATCTTCTGGGTCTATTCCAACTTGCATGAAAAGCATAAGAAAAAATGTGTAGATACTTTCCTTGTACCTGTTTATACTTAATATTTACTTGTGGGGGAAAGAACCCTAACCTCTTCTGAACTCCTCTTCTGTTTCCCCAGCGGCTACTGTGATGCATACACAAAGTTGCTATTCCTCAGACACTGCTTTAATGGAATTATAAAAATTACCTGCATGTACATAAGCAAGTTTTGGCACTGTGTAAAGTAATTTGCTATCTTAGGGGCACTGTTCTTCATGAGAACTGTCTCTTCCTATATTACCATGCTATTGCATTTAGGTGCAGTTGTGTCTCTGCTGTGTCTCAAAGATGCAGTACTTACACGTTTTGTGGTTTGTATTATTGTATTTAATGGCTGTACAGTTTCAAGGGACTTGAATGCCCAGAAAGAAAGTGCTTTATATCTGTAAGTTGAAGAAGTTGTTACTTTTTTTATTTTGTCTTGTTCTGCTGTTCCATTTGGGCATAGGCAGACAATTGTAGAATGCATGTAAAAAAATTGTGATGAAAAGAAGAAGTATTACTGTCTTCTGGCTCTCTGTTAACACTTATCATGAAGGGAACTCAGTGAATGCTTGTTATTTAGTAAGTGTGGGCCAACGTACATAAGAAATCTTCTTGACAGTATCACTACAGAGAACTAAAGGTCAATTTGGCCTCTACTGGCTTGCCTTTGTATGCCATTAAGAAAACGTTCCTGAAATGAATATAAATAGTTTTCTTGAGGTAACTCTTTGCTGGAGAAAAAAAAATGTGCTATGGAGTTTATTTGGATGTGTCTTAAGCTCTTGCAAGCCAGTGATAGGTCTGTCAACAGTTAAAGTCATTGTAAAAGAAGAAATAAATCCAACAGGTCAAAAAAAAGCAAGGTGCTGTTTTTAAAACCAAATTCACCATGTGGAAACATCTGACTCTGGTTTTGTTTTAATGCTGTTTGCAGGTGACACTGTTGAGAACTGAAAAGTTCTTAAGTTGTCTTCTAAGAGTTATTTGTAGCTTTTGAAGCCTGGTTTTAAAATCTAGTAAGCACTGTGTGCAGAAAAACTGCAGAATGGCAGCTTTCTGCACATATGTCACTATATACAACTGTCCAGCACCTCCCTCACTGCCAGAGAAGGGGGTTTGGCTCAGTTAGAGGGAGGCTTGGAGAGGCTTTTAATTACTTGCTGCCTTAGCTATAACTTATAAGTAGTATTGGATTAGGTAATTAAATGTATGCTTGCATTAATTGTGCTATTTGCAGCTCCATGCTTCAAAGGGTAGGCTGGAGAAAACATGGGTGTTGTAGTTATCTATGTTAATTAATTGCTTGGGAATATTCTAGCTGCAGTTGATGATTTCAGGGGGCATGAATACGTGATATAGTCTTTCTATCTGCAAAATATGTTGTTGCCAATCCCAGAATCTGTGATTCTAGAAAGAGAAAAACTTGGCCCTATTGTTTTGCAGAAAAGCTTAGTAAAAGTAAATTTTGCTATAGATCCATAGCTGAAAGTGTAATAGCCAGTCATTGACCTTTTAAACTGATTTACTACCTCAGCTAACAGAGAATGCATAAAAAATAGTTACCTAAGTCTTGAAAAAAACCATGTCCAGACTCTTGTTTGTAATCTCTTAGCTTGAATCTTTCAGTCTTTATAGTTTTGAGTCATTTAGATACACTAGGTCTATGTGTGTGAACTATATATATTTTAAAAAATCAGTGTAAGTGGTATAATCTCCAGGTGTCTTTTGGTAGCTGATATTTCTGACAAAACTTACTTTGGAGACTCAGTGTTTTGGCTGACTGGTAGAGGTTGAAAAATACTGTAGGAACATGAAGAATGAGGGGGCCTATAATAACAATTTTGTAATTCTGTGACTCTCTTCCCCATTACAGGTGTGTAACTTAGAGCTAAATAACCTAACTTGCTCTGCTTGCTTTAATCGTTTTGGCCTGATATCATTTAATATTGTAGCAGACATTCTGTCTCCTGTGTCCAAAGAAAAACTGTTTCAGAGCACAACATCTTTTAAAAAAGCTATTGCTTTCATAAGAAATTGAGTTTGTAGATCTGAATAAGGTGAAAAAAATTGGATGTTTCTTGTTGTTACCACACTACACACCTGGGCAAGAGGGGCTGAAAAGCTGCTCAGTGGACAAGGACTTGGGGGTGCTGGTTGACAGCTGTCTGAACATGAGCCAGGAGTGTGCCCAGGTGGCCAAGGAGGCCAAGGGCATCCTGGCCTGTATCAGAAGTAGTGTGGCCAGCAGGACCAGGGAAGTGATTTTCCCCCTGTACTTGGCACAGGCAGCACCTGAAATCAGGGCTAGAAAAGGGTTAGGAAGGTTGGGGAAAAGCTGCATGATTTTAGGGTAGGAGCATAGAAGCACAGTGCAGTCTCACAGTGAGGCAGGCATGCAAGGTTTGGTGTTCAGCAGGAGCTCTGGGCTTTGGCTGTGACCCTTGGAGCACTTTTTGGCTGCAAGCAGGTGTGCTGGTGCCTTGTCAGATGTGCACTTCATCCTGAGTGGGCTGCGGGTCTGTCAAGGGTAAATGCAACCCTTGAACACATTAGGAGGGGAGTTTCCACTCAAGGTGAGGAAGTGGTGCAGTCGCTTTGCAGGTGCTGGGCTGTGTCCCTTGAGAAGGATGGATTTGAATGAAGAACTTCTCCCATGAGAAGTGGTTCTGAAAGCACTTTCGTTCTCTTAACTTAGCAAAAGGGAGCATCAGAGGAATAGGGCTCTCTAGTTTGAATTCATTCATGATAGCAGTTGTATGAGATGGTGCCTGCTAACAGCAGAGGATTAGATCTCCTGGTTTAGAAGACCTCCTAGCATTCCATTTTTCCATTCATTTGGAAAAACAAATTCACAAGTACATAAGTTGATAAAAAATTCTGCATTCTTAAGAAGATCCTGAAGACTTTCAGTATTTATATATGAGGGTATTTGAGGGTACTTGGAAAAAAAGCTGTAATGTGTCTACATCTAGTAATTGGAACTTAGATGATTTTGCACATAGACCCTAACTTGAAGCAGGAGTACTAAATCCTCCCGCTTTGTGAATGTGCTTTCAGAGGGATGACTCTCTCCTGACAATTACAGTTCAGATGACCCTACACATGCAAATCCCTGCCCTGGGAACAAATTTGGCATGGAGAATCACAGGCATGACTCAAATCAGCAGTTTCAGCACTGATCTCCCAGTATTCAAAAATGACAGCCAGGAGGCGTTTATGAGTCACCTGTGAGCACAGATCCAATCTAGCTTGGGGTAGACAGGTTGGGGACTGTCCCAGACGATCCCAGTTCTTCTGTGCCATGTTCTCTCTGACCTGCGTCTTGGAGGCTGTTCAAGTATCTGTTTCTGCAGTTGTCTGGCAGGAGATAGGCACTTCTCCAAATAGCTGCACTGAGAACCAGGCACATTTTCAGGCATTGAGGCTGGTGCTTTGTATTCTGAGTGCTGCTGCAGCTTTCTGAGAGATATGTGAAATCTAGGCCTCAGACTTGGCTTCCCAATGGTCCATGTTCAGCTTTATGAGGAATGTATCACAGGGAATATTATCAATGTATAGCTCTGAATAACTTAAAAATATGAAGGTACGTTTCAGCCTCATGGCTTTTACAATGGTGATGTAGTTGCTTGTCAAATTATTCATCAACAGCATTGTGTTGTCAGATCTCTAAAGGCTTCTCAGAAAAGGTATCATCAGATTTTTAAAGGTTATTCTTATCCCAATTAGATTAGTTAAATATTCTTTAAAAAAATCTTCAAAGTTACAACATTCCTCAAAAAGAATGGGAGTGGTATTTTATAACTACCATTTTGTTATTTGCATGTATATAAAGACAAGCATTCTAGTCTTGACAAGAGTCAAGTATTTTATGCATTTCCCTTATTTGCCTTTCATAATCAATTTGGGTGTCTCCTCAAAATAAGTAGATGAAAATTTGCTACCAATAGGACATAAGGATTAAATTCTTATGTCAATCCTTTCATCAAATTAAGAAATAGTGTGGTCACACTGCTGCCATTGTCTCAAAAAAACTGTTTAACTTTGCTGTAGTCTTCCTGTTTGCACAATGTGGTTAATTGCTTCTCCTTCCTCTGGCTGAGGATTGTAGTTTGATTCATTAGTATTTTTGTAAAGTTGTGAGCCCCTCAGAAATAGACACTGCATGGATACCACAAACTGTGCAAGCAGAGCAGCTCAAGTGAGCAGAGAAATCTCTCTGTGACAGCACCAGCTGTCGCAGGGCCCAGCTGCAGAGCTGCTGTGCCCGCTGTGTGGGTGAGCCTCAGCAGGAGCACTGCCAAGGGAGGGTGGGAATAAAGGGAGAACACTCAGGTAAATACAGATAGGAGAGATGGGGTATTAATGAGCAATCAGAAAGCTACATGGTAGGTGCCTTAAAAACCGAAATAATACACTCAGCTGTTTGAAGAAGACACGTCAGGGAGATTTAACTGCTGGCGGATGGCGCTGCAGAAGTGTATGTAAGGTGTAATAGTGGTTAGCTGGAGGGCTGATTCAGGACTGGCACAGCATTTCGGGTGAAGGTTAGTTCATTAGGGGAATTGCTCCATATGTATGTAGCTTTCAAATTTCAAGAGAAGCGTGGGACTGATGACTGAGTTTGCAACCCAGTCATCTGGCAGCTCAAATGTTCCACTGTTTACTTTCAACAGAGATTACCTTACCTGTTTTGGTTTTTTTTTTTTTCCCACAAGGTTTTAGAAGAGAATGGAGAACAAGTGCCCTGTTACTCTGTCATGGTGAGTTTACAAGAAGTTGGTGGAGCTGAAACTAAGAACTGGACTGTTCCCAGGAAGCTCAGTGAGTTTCAGAATCTACACCGCAAACTCAGTGAGGTACGAATCCTGGCTGTGGGAGGGAAAATATACAAATTGCTAAAATGTGTCAGAATGATAAAAATTAATGCTGCCAGTTTTAATGCCAGCCTTTTGGCTTTTAGCCCTTTACAGCTAGAATTCTATCTGCATATTCTGGTCTCTGACAGATGCTTATAAAACTTGTTTACAATTATTTTTTCCCCTTAATAATGTTTTACCGGACTAACCCCATTTCAAAATGGTATATGCTCTGCACTTTCATATAAGAGCCTGCTGTAAGAACTAGATTGTGTGTCTGGCTTCTATGGAAGTATTAGAAATGACAGATTTTTGGGAGAGAGAAGGTTGGGATGTTTTTTTTTTTTAACAGTGCTTTAACCTTTCTGTCTGCTAAGGCATAGATAATGGTGGTGTAAAGGGAAAAGGTGTAGATATGTCAGCCCGTACTGGAAAAGGGAAGGTATTTTCTTGATAGTGGTGTGGAAGGGAGATGAGAACACAAGGGAGTCACTCCCTTTCCATTCTGAACCACCTGTCTTTTTCTCTGCATACACGTTAATTGAGCTCTCCTTTCTCCTACACAGTGTTTTCCTTCATTAAAGAAAGTTCAGTTGCCTTCTCTCAGCAAGCTGCCCTTTAAATCCATAGACCAGAAATTCATGGAGAAATCCAAGAACCAGCTTAATAACTTTCTGCAGGTAAAAAAACAAAAACAAAACCAACAAAATATCTAAAGAAGAGAATTGAGAGGATGGTGTCTCTCTATTGCCTAAAGAAAGAACCTAGAACAAATAGGTCAAATGTAAGGTTTGATGCTATAAATGTCAAAGTTGTCCAAAATGCCTGAAGTTGAGATGAGTTTGACTGATAGCAACCATTTCTCTAGTGGTAAGTTAATTTAAACTGATTAATTAAGAAATCATAAATAATGAATCCCTTAATTACCACTTTCAGCTAAAACTCTTTATTAAAAAAGGAAGTTGTAAGATTAAAAGCTTTATTCTTACTAGTTCCAGTACATTAGAACTAACTTCTTAAAGTATCTTTGTGAGATAGGGACTTTTTTCTCACCCTACCTCTGAGCTGTGACTTAATCAATTTTATTGGATGCCTCAACACATCTTGTTCCTTAACAAGAAATATTTAATTGATGTGTTGCTGTGTTGTGATGTGTCATTATTTTTATTTCATAGAAATTACTCTCTGATGAAAGACTGTGCCAGAGTGAAGCACTTTATGCCTTCTTGAGCCCTTCCCCAGAGCACCTCAAAGTTATTGATGTGCAAGGAAAGAAGTCATCATTTTCACTCTCCTCATTTCTAGAACGACTTCCTGGTGATTTGTTTTCTCATCAGGAGGTAAGTGGTAGAAAAGTAATCTTCCCAAATTTAATTACTTATCCAAAATAAGCAGGGAGAGTCATTATTATTTGAATGGCAGGCAATATTTCCAAAGGTCATTTGTAATTTAGTGTAAGTGAACAAAGAGTCAGAAGTAAGAGCTGCCTATGAATTTAAAAGGGGCTTATTAATAAAATAGGTTTCCTGCCTTTTGGTAAATATAGGCGAACATGTAAGCTATCGCAAGTAAACAAATTGCAGTTCATGTGGGATTGTTTTATTTTTTATAGCAGAATTTGCCTTTTTTTTGAGTTCTGGACATGAATATTTCAGAGGGGTTTTGGCAGTTAACAATAATTTTCACTTGGGAATATTCTCTTGGCAGGCATAGCTGTGTATCCTTAGTAAGTTCAGGACAACTTCTGAAGCAGAGCTAGTTTTGACAAAAAACTGTTGGCAAATAGTACAGGCTTACTGAGGGAATTTGCAAATGCAGGCAAGAGCCTATGTGGGCAAACCAGTTGGGGAATTTGTTATTAAGCCATAAAAACCCATTGTCTATCAAAATGCAATGAATAATAGATTAGTGACTACAATAGCTCATTGACTAAATTGACCATAATTCCGTGGCACTCTGTTCTGTGTTGTTCATATTCAGATAATGCAACATTCAAGGAGCTGTTTCTATCCCCCATTTTAGTTAAAGGTTATACAAAATTCATATGAAATAGTTAATTTCTTACATGCTGTAGTTGTCTGGAGTGGATGGGTCCTCTGCAGGATAACTGGAGTTTGGGGAACATGTACAGTTCTAGCCTTTTAATAGGGAGAAAGGTGGTCTTGCATCTCAGCAATAAAATCCTATATATATCTTTCAAAATTATACTGTACTTGCACCTAGGTGCTGAATGCATGTGCCTTGTTTCAGAGTAGTAAATACAAAGAAAGTTTGAGAAACTAGTTTTACACTTTGATAGAAGTACTGGAGTTCTAAAATCCAAAGTGCTTTCACTAAAATGACAGTTAGGTAGAAGTGGCATAAAAGCATTGAAGTGTGAAGCTATTTGTATTTTGCTATTTAATTGAAAAACATCCTCAAGACAAAGCCAGACTGCATAGATATTGTATTATGTGAGTGTGTAGGAGGAAATAGTTAGGAAATATAGGAGAAGGAAAGTGAATTTTTAATAATAGTGTGTGAGAGGAGAAAGAACAAATAAACAAAGCAGAAATTATGCAACTGATACTGAAAAACTAAAGGAAGTAGAACAAAAAATGCCCACAGAGTGTGGCAACAGAGGAGTTGGAACATAACTTCTTACAGAGTTTAAATTTAATACTATTTATTACTTGTGGGACTAGGACCTTAATTCTGGCTAGAGTGTATTATGCCAGGCATTGTGCAAATGCAGACAAAGACCATCCTGCTTCATATTTGTCTTCCCTCTCTTCTCCCTTCTTTCCTTAAGCTTACACATAAGAGAAGACAACAGAATACAGATGGTGGGAACTGTTAGACCCTCTGAATGAGTATGTCAAATGATTGTCCTAGTGGGAAAATAATAAAATGGAGGGAGAGGGATTGTGAGGCAGTCTGGGATTAGCTCTGCTGTTTCCTGGACTCCCATGTCTTTCAGTAGGAGCTTTGGATCAGCTCCGTCTTGCCCAGCTGACAGCACCTTGGATACTTTCCTAAAGCAGTTAAACTAGGGTTAAATCATTTGGTACAAGGTCATAAATGAAGTTTGTTGTGTTAAACCACACACAAAGCTGTTATAATTTTGTTCTTTTTGTAACTGAGAATTCCTGGTTTAGTTTGTTCTTTGGACTTTGTAGCAGAGAACGCTCTCATCCAGCTCTCTTTGCCTTTACATCTCATCTCACGTTTTCCAAATGTATGTCAGAGCAATAGTATTACCTCTTGAGTGTTTTCAGGATTAGATACTGCAGCAATTTCTTTATATATACAACTCCATGGACAGGGTTAGCTTTAGAATGTATTTCTTAGCTGTCTAGAGCAAAACCAAATCTAAGGAAAAATATAGTTGATTTCATGTAGAAAGAAGGGCTTTTTGGTTTATAAACTTACTGGATAGAAAATGCACTGTAGTGTAAGAATTTACACTTTTTGTTGCATTTTCTAAATGACAGGAGATTCACTGAATAGCAGAAAAATAAACCAGTATTAGATGACCGAATGATGAGGACTAAAGGAAGAGATGACCGATATCTCTGAAAACCAGTCTGAAGAAGAAAATTTGCACATCATTCTGACCATTGCTGATCCAGAGACAGGGGCATTGCACCAGCCTCAGTGGAGGTCGGGTCTGCCTCTCTTTAGCTTTGCTGTAAGCATAGGCAGGCAGGGGAAGATCCAGAAAAGCAAATGGATGTGTCAGCTGCCATGAGTAATGATAGGTGGTGTAGTCCTGATCCTGAAGCAATCTTTGTGACACTGAGAAAAAACCTGCTGTCTGCCCTTCACTCTTCAGTAGATGGTACTGCCAGAACTGAGGTGCCTCAACCCAGTCATCTTCTGGGAGTCTATCTGAGTAACTCTTCTCCTTTTGGTGCCCTGAGCTTGGGTATCCTCAGGCTCAGGTCAGTAAGTATCACAATACTGTGTTTCTGCCTGGGACTGGTTCTCATTAATGTTGCTTGTCTCTGCAGTGGCTAGTTCCCTTTCCACTGCTGGGTTTGGTTCCCAGTTTACTGCAAGGACAACTAGTTAGTGCCTGATCCCACCGAATGTCTTCAGCTGTGACGGCACAGTCTGTTCTCCTGGGGAGCCAGCTACCTGCTTCTCCCTGTGCAATAACCCTTTTCTTCCTAGCTGTTTGCAATGCAAACAGCTCCAGCTGGCTAGCTCCCCACCCTGGATGTTTTTTGTGGGTGTTTTGTCAGAGGAGGCTTTGCAATCACAAACACCTCTGTGTGCCATCTCCAGCTTACAGCTCTCACCCGTTTCCTAGCAGTACATGACTCCCACATCACCTGCTTTCTTTTATCCAGCTGATGTTGGTGGGGCAATATAGGCAGTAGATCCTGAAAATCTGGGCAGCATTGAGGTGCTTACTGGGGCAAAGGCTGCAAGCAGAAGATAGAGCAGTGATGATCATCCCAGCAGTGCAGAGTGTCCTCCTCACTCTGGCCTAATGGGAAGTGCAATCCCTTTTCAAACTCCCTAGTGATTTTCCTGTTTGCTAGATCCTGCCAGCAGCAGTTGTTGGCTCTAACGCTGTTCTTTGAGAGGACTGGCTCTGCTCCTTCCCCAGAGCATGGCAGTAACTAAATCCATTCTGGAAGAAGGATGGGGAACTGCAGTGCATACCCATGTTGTCCTTCTCTTCCTAGGAAGAAACGGAAGAGGACAGTGACCTGTCGGACTACGGAGAGGAGGTGGATGGGAAGAAGGACTCTCTTGCTGAACCGTGTTTCATGCTGATTGGAGAGATTTTTGAACTGCGAGGAAGTAAGCTGTAAACCTGCTCAATTGCAATTGGGATCTCTTGGCTCTGTGGGGCACTTCTTAATTCAGATTTTTTTTGCTGTTTCAATAAGTGGAAACATTCTTGAAATCCATATGGCCAGTTTGTTTGGAAGCAAGCTATTCTTCAGTAGTTCATAACTTTGGAGTTTCCATTCAAAAGTGAAATTCCAGTATGAAATAGCATTAAAAATTTAACTGGTAGGGGGGATCATTTGCATTTAATATTTTTAAATTTTTCATTAAATAATTGGAAAAAAGGAGAATAGGACAGTAGTATAGTTTCTGTAAATACGCTGTTCATTAGATTGTATGAATTCTGAGGAAGGAAAGATGGCTTTATTATAGAACATGTCTCTGACAAAGAAATCTAATTTTAATATCCATTTTAAGTGAATTATATATGCATTTTAGTTCTGCAATTTGTATGATGAAAATAATGCTAGAATTGTGGTATCTTTTAAATACTGGATTTTCCCCCCCCCTTTACATAACTGAATGATGGCAATAAAGAAAACTATTTCTGTTTTTATTTGAATGTGCAGCCACACATGATGCTCTATAAAATTATTTACAGGGTAATTATTACAAAATGTGGAACCTTCCAAAAATGGCAGATGTATTTTCCAAATATAGACTTTATTGTGATGGTGAATAGCATGAAAGAAAGATTAACCAGTAATTATTAGGAAGCACTCACATTTGTTTCCTTTATTTGTAATGGAAAGCTGACTGCTTGGTTTGAGTGAAAATGTTTTCAGAATTTTAATGGTGCTACTGTGTGTACTTTAATAGGTATGAAAAGGGTGGGAAGTTTGAGGACATTTGTTTTTTTTGTAGTAGAAAAAGGGTTTTGAGTAGTTGTATGGCTCAATAAACTTGAAATATTCTTGCATATAAAAATTTACAGTATAAGCTAGAATGCATATTATATGTATGTTTATGTAATCTGCAAGACTTAAAAACCTTACAGCAAACAGTACAAGGAATGTAGTCAAGGAAAATGAAACCTCTGTACAATTAATGGACTCTTAGAAAGGGTTATAACAATGTGTTTACTGTAGGGGTGGGTTGTTTGGGTTTGGTTTGGTGGGAGGTAGGGGGAAGGTTTTGCACATGATCATGGGTTCTGTAATGTTATTAACTTTTGGTCATTATTTCTTATCATTTTTCATTGTTCTAGTGTTCAAGTGGGTCAGAAAAACATTAATTGCACTAGTACAAGTCACTTTTGGAAGAACTATCAACAAGTAAGTAGCTGTTGCTTTAACTGAACATCATCATTCTATGAAAAAAACACTGAGAGCAGACCTGTTAAAAAATTATCTGGACATCTTGTTGGATATGATAATCTGCATTTGTTTTCCATATCTGAATTTACACATATGTTATGTTCATTAGAGAAAACACAGATATGTGAATTACTTTATGTTGCCAAGTGAGGCCTGCATGAGGCTATGAAGTCAGCATACCTGTCTGTACACACCTTCATGTGGAAAGCTGTATCACTGGTCAGAAACAACTTTTAGAAGTATTCTACCAGCATAACGGGCTGTTCTTCGTCCAGTCAGTGACTAAATTTACTCATGCCAGCATGGCTTTTAAAGCTTTTTATGTATGTTATGTAGCAGTAAATTGGACTTGTCTCAGACAGTATCCACTCACTGAGTTTTAAATTGATTGGTTCATTTGTTCATTCCCTGCTGAGAACTGGAAAATGCCTAAAGGAGGACAGAGAGGGAGAGAATGTGTGAACATAGCTTGCATGCAAAGTTCCTATGTAGCTTTTTACATGTAGGTTGACTTTATATTTATTGATTTTAAGGGATTTGACTGTATGGCCCAGTTCAGCAGTACTGACTGGAGCCTGCTCTCTACCTCAGACTCTTGGTGCTGAAGGGTACAGTGAGTGGTGCAGCCACAGGAGGAGGCTGCTATCTCTGTTTGTAATCCCTTCAGTAATGTGCTTTGCTATCCATGAAGGAACTTACTGTGCTTCTATCAAAACTGTCTGTTTTTATCCTAGCAGGCACATCTCTATAGGCAACTAGTTTGGCATTTGCTACAATTAGTTACCTAATTTTCATGTCTTTTCCTGGTGGAGCCTTTGTAGTGCCCATCCCTGAAATGTAGTTTTGACATACATTTCAATGTAGTACTTGTAATTTGTAATGTATGTTTGTGGATTACATTGAAAAGCAGCCTTCTCCAGGTCTAAGTCAGGTATCTGGAGTGACCTAGATCCTAAAGCACCCAGAGCTGAATATGACCTGCTGTGATGCCAATTAAATCAACTCAGGTATATTGGCATAATTACATGAAAAAGAACATCTCTTCCGATACTTTAAGGAGTAAAAAGAGTAAATCTGCATAAAACATGAAAGACAAGCTCTGATGGGCTCCCTCCTACCTTTCTTTACAGGCAAATCCGTGACACTGTACATTGGATGTTCAGTGAACCAATGCTTGTTTACTACATTGGTGTGTTTCGAGATGCTTTTTGGCCAAATGGGAAGTTAGCTCCACCACCGAGAGCCAAGAGCGATGAACAAAAGCAGGAGACAAAACAGAGAGCACAGCAAAAACTACTTGAAAACATTCCAGGTAAGATCACTTTGATTGTGCCTAAAGACAGATTTAATAACAGTTAGGAAATGGGTTAATCAAATTAAGGTAGAACTTGTAGAGTTCTACATTATGGTTATTTGCATAAATGAGGATGATTTTTGGCCTTAGTCTCTGCCTCTCCTGTCTGGTAAAAGGCATGGATTCAGAGAATGGATGCAAAATTAAAATTGCTCTATCTCTGTGCATAATATTCATCAAGGAACCGCAGTCGGTTCTCTCTCTGCTGGTTCTCTGTGAGCAAATATGTGGCTCTGCCACTTGGAACTACTTGCCAAATAGGGAGAGTGCCACCACCCCAATTACTTCTTCCTCTTATGTTTCAAAGTTGGATAGAGATGGATCTACCCATGCTGTCAGTGTTGTGTGTTGTTGTCTATTTCTGATAAGAGGTCTCAGGGCACTGAACTTTAGAGTGACCTGCAGCCTGGGCAGAAGAAGGTCCTAGAAGGAATGGCTTTTTCAGTACCTTTGCCTACCCTTACCTCCCAAGCCTAGGCGGCTTCCTCTTCAGCCAGCACATTTCTGGGGCACCATTCTGAGATGCTCCATCCCGTCCCACTCACAGGACAGGAAGTCCAGTCACATATTTTTGACCCTTCAGAGATCGTGTAAACCCAAAGACACCTAACCGAAAAGATCCAAAATCATTACCTTTAGCACTTGGAAATGCACTTAAACACAGCTTGAATGCTTTTTCTCTTCTCCATCTGAAGAGAGTGAGCTATGTTATAGCTTCACTAAGATATCTCATATAACCCCATGCAGTAGATAGTTTAATCAACTTCTACTATAAAAAAGGGGTAGATACCTACTCCTTTTTTGCATGCAAAATATTTGTCACTTGATGTGTAAACAACCCTCCATTTACTCCCTGTGTTATATACTCACCTACTTACCTAAACAGCCTTCCATTGTTGGTCTGTGGTTTTGTTTGATTTTTTGTTTGTTTCTGAGCTTAGAGCCATATGTCAGGACATAGCTGAATGCACCTTAGATTAATGATGGAGCACTGAATCACTATTTATTCTCTAATTTAATCCAAAATGTAAATAGTTGACTTAGAATTCTCTTAACTGCCTACTTGTAGCAAGTATTCTCTGTGAAGATTTGTGAGGCAATTCAAGTGCTAAATTAGTTTTAAATATTGTAGAAATTGTGTCTTTGTGGCTCAAGGTGTATTTAAGTGAATGGTTCAATGATGTGTGAGATGAGACTTGACCCAGTGAGGCGAACAACTGAAAAGGCATTTAATATATCATGTTAAAACACTTAAAACGTCACCGAGAAGCACATGCTATTATCTGTTGATAACTTGAGAATACAGGTATGTTTTCAAGCTGTGTTTTAATTTAAAAGGTTGGTGAGTAGGGACTGTGTATCTTGTAACCAAGGGCGAATGAAGTGGAGGGACTTTGTTTCCCCTCCTTTATGGGTCTTTGGTTGAACTAGATGATCTTGAAGGTCTCTTCCAACCTTGATGATTGTGATTTTGTGTAGTAGAATGATGATTCTGTGATTCTGGGTGGAGGTTTTGCCTAGCATGAGTGAAACAATATAGACTGGAGTAATGTTTGTTGCAGATACTCTGCAGAATCTTGTTGGACAACAAAATGCCCGTCATGGTGTAGTGAAAGTGTTCAATGCGTTGCAAGAGAGGAAGGCTAATAAGCATCTACTTTATGTGAGTAACCAGAAAAGTAGCTTTTTAACTTCATAATCCTGTTAGTTACCAAGCTCTACTCACTCAGTATTAAAGCCTAGGGGGTGTGTTTTTGCAGAGATTTATTTATTATTAAAATAAGTCAGATGCTCTAGGCTTGATGACTTGACTAAGTTTGAATAACAAATGGCTGTTTAACAGCAGCATTGCTTTTGTCTAAAAGAGATCCTCTACCACATCCAATGTGTGAGACTTCATAAGGTACAAACTAATTTCTTCATACAGCTTAGAAAAATAAACATACCTTGGAGAATCTCAGAGAAGGAGAACTCCAGGACTGGCTCATAATTAGGACATGACAGCCCTCCAAAAGTTCACTCCTCAACTGTTGGGACTAGTTGGAATATGCAGCTGGATCTAAAAATAACACCTTCACAGTCAGTCAGTCTCTTCTGGCACGTTCCAGACAGCAGCCTGTCTCACAGTGCTGCCCCAGCACTGGAGGGAAGGTGCATGCCCTGGTGCTTGCTTATGATGCTATGGAGTCTTTGACAGAACAGCACCAGTTTATACTGGGTGGGAAATCCCCATCTGAAAGCAGCTGCCCTCAACACTTGCCTCCTTTCAGCCTTAAGATGTTTCCTATGTTATCTGTAGGGCATGTCCTAACTTTTGAATGAAAGAAAAGTAGTTGCATGAATGATGAATATAATCAAACCTATGTGCTCCTGTTATCTGTGATTTTCTAAAAATGACAGAAAGGAAGAAATTCTCATTTGGTTGGCACCTGCATCATCTTAACTCTTTTCTGTTTTTCAGGTTTTGCTGGAACTGCTGCTAACTGAACTGTGTCCTGAGCTGAGAGCTCATTTAGAGCAGCTTAATGCCACTTAGGTTTGAATCTGCACAATTGGACCACTAGAGAAATGTCTATGTTCAAGAATAGACATGAAACTTATTTTCCTCTTTTCCATAGAGGGCTGAGGACTATGATTATTTTTAGCATTTTTCTTTCCTCTTGAGTTTTTTGTGAAGTAAACAGACTTGAAAAGATCTGATGCTGTCGTAGGGTAGACAAAAAAATGCTGTATAGCTGCCAATTTTTATTTAAATTGTTCTATTTGACTACACCTCTGTTTCAAATATAGATTGAAAAATAGATATTCGTATATGGTGAAAGAAACCAGAAGATATTTTAAACATTTATGGAAAGAAATTTTGCTTATAGTGGTAAACTAATGAATGTTGTACAGTTCTAATCTCCTCACTGAGGATCTGAGCATTCCTTTTTTTTCTTGTGAATTTAAAAAGCCTTGTCGTGCAATACTACATGTAAAGCTATTGTGAAAATTTTATCAATTTTGGTTTTACCAAAGATTTCCTGTAGTTTGAAGCATTTGTAAGCAATAAATATCACAACTGGATTGCAGTACTTGATAATGAGGCTGTACTGACAACGGATCAATGAGTTTGACAGCACTAGTTTAATAAGAAATACCTACATTGCTTTGAAGTCTGTGTCAAAATTATGTATTGTAAACTGGTATGTCCTAACAGAATGCCTGTGTTAAATGTTAGTTCAGAGATTAGTGCTTATGAATTGCTTCTATGAATGATCAAGTAGACATTTAATTAAATCATTCTGATACCTTCCCTGATATTATTCAGGGCTGTTTTATTCAAATGCCCCAATTTCAAATAACCTTCAAATCTTTCCCTTATTTTATACAAGGAAAGAAAACTGTCTTCAGTGGTTGTTTTTTTTTTTTAATTTATGTAAAACTATGTAAATATTGTGTTAATGCACATCTAAATGATTAAACATCATCAAAAATCCCTAGGTGACACTCATTACTGTCTTCTCAATTCGGTACAGTTGTGCTCTCAGAAAAACTACTTGCAGTTATGACTGCCTGTATTGTAAGGTACATACAGTCTGTATATGCTGTATTTAAATCAACATTTTTTGTAACATCTAGCCTTCTGTTCCAACAGTTTCAGAAAAGTTTTCAGGTCATGGCACAGTCCTAAGAAGCAAGGCAAATTCTGCACTTACAAAGTTTCATAAGTAAGCAGGCATTTAGATACGTGCAAGCTTACCATAGCAATCAGTAATTTTTCCTAGTGGTTAATCAAAGTATCTTTTGATAAAAGATCCAGCATGATATTGCTTAGACATGCATACTCCTAACCAAAAGGTTTCCAACTATTTCTAATACAAATAGAGGCAGTGTGAATGCAATATGAAGGATTGAGGAAAACAGGCCTCATATTGAGGATATATATTCAGTATTTCCGTACTAACGTTTGGGGCTTTTTTCCCACAGTTCTGTAAGGACTATTTTCTAGTTTCAGAAGCTGGTATGGTTTGAATTGTAAAGCTTGGTGTTCTACCAGACAGTTTCCAGCTTTGAGTCTCTGCAATCCAACAGTAAAATATATAAAGATACTTAAGTACATCTAGATGCTTTAGAAAGTATGTGGAAGAAAGTATAAGCACCACTAAGAAGTTAAGCTTTAATAATGGCCATGGCCTGTGAGTGGGCTGTATGTGAAAATGAGAGAAGTTTGGGTTCAAGCTTTTCAGAATATTAAAATTTAAACATTATATATGCAGAAAGGAAACAACCATTTTTATTTGGTTTTGGTTTGATTCATGTGCTGTGTAGCATTATGACATGAAGAAAATACATCCGTCCCAGTGCAACGTCCTTAATAAAGTTTTAAGTCTTCAGTACAATTTTTAAAAAATCTGTCTTGGCTTCATCTGAGTTAAGAGTGTGAGCTTTTTACTGTCTATTTATTTTAGATAAAATGAATCAGTGAATTGCTTTAAATAATACTTTCTATAAAGTTTAAAACCAAGTAGTAATATAACTATTACTATAATTGCTGGAGATTAATAGGGGTTTATTGTAGGAAATACATACCAGTCACAGTTAAAGGAAACACTAAATTGTCCCAAGATTAGCTGCCAATTGAAGGTGAGAAGCAATAGCAGGATCCAGATAGCATGCCTTTGAAAACAAAGAATATCAGAGTTCTAGTTTATAGCTACAATAAAATTGTATTTTATCAATATGACATTAGTCTTGAAGTGTCAACAAAGCTATCTGAGACAGTCAACTTGCTAAAATATTGAAGAGTCAACATATTTGGCTTTGAATCCTTTTTCTGATGCCACATAATAAAAAAGAAAAGTATTTAAAGTTAGCATACTGGACTATAGTCTTAGTCTTGGGTTTATTTTCTTAATTCTTTGTGTTGGCATGGCATGTGCAGCACCACAGTCAGAAAAATAAATCTGCTCACAGACTGGATGAGTTTCATTCACTTCCATCATCTATTTCAGGACCCTCAGGGATGCCCATCTTCTCTTTCTCATTTCTTACAAAACTGACTGGGTCTAAGAATGGTAGGCCAAAACCACAGCTGAGCAGTTAATTAAAACAAATATGAGTTTAAGTAAGTGTAATTGTACAGTTAACATGAGAATTCTCCAGGTACAAAAAAAAAACAAACCTGGACATCCCCACAACTCTTTTAAAGTTACTGTTTCAGGGAGCTTCCTTGTTTATTTTATGTTGCCTCTCTTTTGCTGTTGATTTAGAGATACATGACACCAGTCAATAGGAATTCTCTTTATACCGAGACATTAGTGACATGCCTAGATCAGACTCAGATGTACAGCAAGGGAATTATGAGTGAAAGTTGTAGTCTTCTTTCAGTTATGGCAGTTTTACTACACTTTAGAAGACAGTGGGAAGGGCTACACTCCCACAAAGCCATGCAGAAATTGAATCCTGATGGACCTCTTTGATGCCTTAACTAGGAATACTGGTTACAGTGGTCATAATACCTCAGCTTATGTTCCTTTCCTGATCTCCTTCTCATCCTATCTTCTATAACTTTTTTCACAGTGGGAGAACAGAATATTTACAATGTCTGTATTCAGATCACCTGCTCTGCTAAGCCTTTTCTATCAGTGACTTCCCTGAGTAAGGAGCCACAAAAATTGTTTGATAATTTGTCATTTACATAACTCTCCATTCATTTAGATTGCACCGAGATGGACATCAAAGTATTCCACTTGCAGAAACAAATGGTCACTACATGCAGAGAACCCATAGAGTCTCTCTGAAGCACAGATGCCAACTTGCTACATTCCCTTGCATTGATGCCTTTAGGCATCACTGATATTACTCAACAGATTAATCTTCTAGAGGCCATTATTAATACTTTTCCACAAGCTTATTTCCCTCAATCTTACTCCAAATTTGGAACTTTGAAAAAAGTGTGACTAATTTTTTTTCCCTGTGTATATTGGACAGAGAAAGCAGTAGACCCTCAGCTATCACTGAAAATGTAAATATGAAAATAAGCATGAGAACCAGTTATGGCCAACTTAAGTATCATTAATAAAGGTTGTAATTGTTACAGAATCTAAAGTATATGGAAGAGTTACGATTTTTCAGTTGTGAGAGAATGACTGAAATCAAGTTTATTTGGGATAAAATTATTCAAATTGTTTAGCTAATTTATCTTGCAAAATTACCAAGCTCTTTGCTGTGGTGATTACCATAGAATTTTTTTTTGGTGGTGGTTAGATTGCTTGCTTAAGCAAGTGGGCAGATAGCATCCTTTCAAGGCTATTTTTAGTAGTTTTCAGTGCACTTCTATAATTTTACATTTTCTTGCACAGATTTTTTTTTTACAGTGGTGAAGTCTTTAATGAAATACCAGGCTTAGAGACTCAGATCCAAGGTATCGCTCCATTTCATGAGATACAAACTAGACTGTAAGACTTTCTCAACTTACTTCAGCATAGTATTCCTCAGCAGCTTTCTGGTCTTTCTCTGTGCCTCGGCCAAGCTGGAGGCATCTAGCCAAGTAGAAAGCAGCCATAGCAGCCCCCTTGGCTACATATATTGGATGACAATCAGATCTCTTGGCTTGCTTGTTGATGTCATCATTTTTTATAGCCCTATTGTGGAATTTAGAGCATTACGTTAGATAATGCTAGTTCAAGCAATAATTAAAGTTGACCATATATGACTTTGACAATGCCTCCTTTCCATTTATGTTATTATCCAAAATAAGATGAAATGTACAAGTATTCAGCATCTTATGAGGATTCTTACATTTTGTATTTGATTTTAAGTTAGTCTTATTTGAATATTGTGATATTAAACAGCAAAAAAGTATACAACTTTTGAAGTCACTTTCACTATCGTTATACTAGTTATAAAAGGCAAGATATTTTACACTAATTGTTCCCATTAAATTAAATTATTTTTGGAAATAGAATTATTTTATGGAAATTATATGTGGAAGAAAGGCAAAGCTCTTATTTAATGTATTTGAGCAACCTCATGTAGTGGAAGATGTCCCTGCCCACAGCAAGGGGGCTGGAACTAGATGATCTTTAAAGGGCCAACCCAAACCATTCCATGATTGTCTGATTCTGTGATTCTAGAATTTCCTGTTCTTACAAAGATATTGGCAAATCATAGTAATCTGAAAATCTTGAACATACTTGAGAGCACCTGGTCATAAAACTCAGTTAGGAAAACCACTTATCACTGTCACAGCTCAATTATTTCCTTTCTTCTGCATGTTTGCTGTCATCTTAATTTCAGCATGTTTTTATGAAGAAACCATTTTAAGAATCAGAGGGACAAAGTCAATGTTGTTTTAACTATCAAGCTATAATTATCTAGTATCATCACTATAATACTAGAAAATGCTATACCTAAGTGGGAATTGATTTTTTTTTCTGTTGCCTTAAAACAGGTACCTCCAGACCCATATCCTTTCCAGAAACCAAACAGTAACTATTTGCTTCTTTACACATCACTTTAGCTGTGTCTAAGTCGCAGACTTGACAGAAGAAGGAAAAGTGTAAGTAATTTCAGTTTATAGGTACTTCCTATAAATCAGAATTTATGAAAGATTGTTCTCAATGACCCTCTGCATGCCAGTGCCTGCTAAATCTCTTGGATGTGTTGAGAATGATGTTCTTCCACCTAAATTGGTCCCATTAAAAAACAGAGTAACACAACTGTTCTTATTTAGCAAGAACATTCAAATAAAACAACAGTAATATATTACCTCTCCTATTATTCCTGATACATAACATTATTGCCTTCCTTTCTAAATGATACTCTACAGGATGCTGATGCAAATAATGATAGCCAGTCAAGTCAGGCAAAAATTCTATTTCAGCACAGCTGACTTCAAGAACATACCACAGCAATTGGTAAGTAGAACTGTGTGGGATAACTAAATGATTTGAAGTGAAGTATCAGTATGTAATGTAGACTCCAAATACTAGGCAAGGTTATACTGTCCATAGTCACATAATGTCTTTATGCTTGTACATAATGTAACAAACTATGTAGTTGGTATGAATATTTTAGCAGAAATTTTTAGCAGAAAAGGTATTGGTGCTTAAAACTACTGGCTGAATTGCTGAGATTTTTGCCTCAAGGCCAACTTCAATTCTAATTAAGTGGAACTGTTTCAAGTATGGTTGCAGTGTTTTGTTTCAGAAATGGTTGCCTCTGACTGTATTGTGGGATTTCATTGCTATTTTCTGCAATCACAGTTGCAGCTGATGAAGTGCACTCTTTACTTGTCTGGATAATCCACCATGCAGCATTGACTGGCGGGGATTCATTCCGAGGGAGACAGGCTACACCACACTGAACAGCTATCACTCTACTGACAGTGCAAAAGAAAGTGAAGCAGCAGTTCAGAGAGAAACAATCCTCCTCAGCATGGAGTAGAGCAAACAGCACCCACAGCTGAACTACTGAATTACCAGAGCTTCTGCTACGCAGTGGCATTTACTGAGAGCAGCTTCTGTAAGATGGTAAGTTGTGACATGTTTATTGCTGTGCAGCAGCAGCTATGTAAACATACCCCAAAAAGCATGAATGTTACTGTGTGCCATTTGTGCAAGTAGTCAATCTATCTGCATCTTACTTCTAGCAAATCAATAATCTGATTGACAGACTGAACTTTTAACATACCCTGGTAAGCTCTGGAGGGTTGTCACAGAAATGTGCTGTTTATCAGCCACAGAACACTGCGCCAACAGTGCTCTTGTCCTACTTGACTAGATCAAGGTACAGAAACTCAATGCAGACTATTTTAACTACTGCAGTCTGTAACAGAACCTGCTATTTCTGCAATATACAAACCACTCCAGAGTGTGTAGGTAGAGCAGTGAGTTCCACAGTGACTGCCTGTGAAAAGGCCAGTCAGTGCTGCCTAACTGGGGCTCAGACCAGTACCTCTGTGCAAGCAGACAGTCACCAGAAATCACTTGCATGTAGATGCCTGGTTTGTAGTCCAGGATGCAGTATACATCCTTGTAAGCAGCAGCTCATGGAAAGCTCAAGGGTGATAACTTGGCACTGTGTGCAGCAGCTGCTTCTAAGTTCCAGGTGCTGCTGCTCACAGCGCTGACTGCAGGATCCCCCCCAGTATCAATGCTTGCATTTCCTGTAAAGGACGTAGGAACCAGACCAAACTGCAGAGCAAGGGAATTATGGGGTGGGAGACAATGAGTAGAAATGACATTAAAATGGAGGAGGTGGAGAGTGGAAGACTGCAGTATTAGAGGTGCTGAGATGAAGATGGAGATAGATAAGTGGGGTCAAAATCATATTCCTGTGGCAGACACCACAGAGAATTAGGCACCTTGGACCCCAGTGACATGCAAAAGCAGGACTCTGCTTTCCTCCTCACCCTCCAGCACTACAACCTAAACCATACATCAAGTTTTAATCACTGTAGACACCCAGGAGCAAGGTCTGCAAGGAGAAACTCTACCAGCAGTACAAACCACAAAAAGAAGTGAGCACTCAAGAGTGAGTAACTTTTTGTGAAGGGGCACTGAGGCACCATCTGTCAGCCTGAGGGGGACTCATGAGGGGTGTGTGGCTGTCCAGGAGCTGAGGTCTGAGATGTTGCTGAGAGGGTGCCACAACTTGTCCAGAGCACAGATCCTTTGCTACTCTTTCATATGGGCACAAATGACACCACCAAATCAAAGAGACTACAAAGCCCTGGGGTGCAGGCAAATATTGGTGCCAAGTTACCTTTCCTTTGTTACCTTTTACCAGTGGGAGGAAGGCATGCAACCAAAACCAAACATGTAACACAAATCAACGTCCAGCTTTGTGGCTGGTGCTATCGCGACCATTTTGGCTTTTACGATGATGGGACATTCTTTGATGACTATAGCCTGTTAAGGAGGGATAGGATCTACCTGTGTAGAAGAGGCAAAGGAATCTTTGGCAGCAGGCTGGCCAACCTGCTGAGGCGAGCTTTAAACTGGAGAATTTGAGGGCACTCTGGACCCAAAGTGGTTGCACTTGCGCCATATTGCAACCAACTGGGGAATACCAGAGCAGCAGGAAATGTTCCTGAGCTGCTGCCCAGGATGAGGACCAGAGGAGAACCACCTCAAGTGTGTGTGTACAATGCACACAGCCTGGGGAGCAAACAGGGGGAACTGGAGCTCTGCACCCACGCAGAGTCACACAATCATAGGAATAACTGGAGCATGGTGGAACAACTCACATGACAGGAGGATCGGGCTGTTTTGTAAAGACAGCAGGAAGAGGAGGAGTCATGTGCTGAGTTAAGGAGAACCTTGAACATGTAGAAGTTAATGGCAATTAACCATGGTAATTTTGGAAGCCTTAATGAATGCCTCTAGGCCAGTGTCAGAGGGATCATCTCAAGAGGGATCTTACACTAAGCATCTGTTACTGACCTCCAAACCAAGACAGTAAGACCAACGAGACAATATTTGGGTCACTTAAGTAGCTTTGGGTAACGGAATCTGGATCTTACGGGTGACTTGAACTAGCCAGGCAGCAGATGCAAGAACAATACAGCAACTCCCAGGACATCCATGAAGTTCCTGGAATGGAGCAGTAGAGTGCTGCTGCCTCAACCAAATGTCAGATATGCCAATCAGGAATGAGGCACTGCTTGACTTACTACTTGCAAACCAAGAAAATCTGCTTTGTAGTACCTTAGTGAGTGACAGCCTTATATTGAGGTTCTGGGATCCTGCTGAGCACTCTGAGGGTTAGTATTAAGACAAAGGTTTTAGATTTCAGAATAGTAAACTTCAGCTCACAGCACAGTTGGGAGGGTCTCCATAGGGAGCTTCCATGGAGAATAAAGGAGCTAGTGAGTGCTGGGAATTTTTCAAGAATGCTCTCCTGGAAGCACAATGAACTGTTTGTTCATCCCCTTTAAAGATAAGGAAAGTAGGTGGAGCAAGAGACCTCCTTGGCTTAACTGCAAGTTTCTGAGCCCACTCAAAACCCATAGAGAAGCATACAAAAGATGGAAAAGCAGGTAAAGGGAAGTGGTGGATTCACTGGCCTTGTACACTTTTAAGATTCAGCTGGACAGGGTGCTGGGCCATCATGTCTAGACTGTGCTTCTGCCAAGAAAGGTTGGACCAGATGATCACTGAGATCCCTTCCAACCTGGAGGTTCTTTGATACTATGATACCATGGGAATTAAAGGGAATGGTGAAGGCAGAAGCCTAGAGGAGATTGTGGACAAGGAGGGCAGGATTCCATGTGGACATCTGCTCTGGATTCTAGTTCAAGGCTGTTTTATTTTATAGGATCAGAAGGAAAAGTTCAATCACACTGAGTAATAGAGAACCTTATAGTATTAATTTTGTCATTGGCTATTCTGTTGTTAAAGATGAGTTTTGCAATTCATTATCTCAAACATTTCTTGAGTTTGAAAGACAAGATCATTATCTTATTAATCATTTAAATCTGTTTTATGTGGTCTTGTATGAAGAACCCTCATGAAAAATAAAATAAAAATTACCTTTTTGCTAGTGCAGCAGCTTTTGAGTAAAATTTTCTAGTGTAGTAATATTCCACAAGATGGCCTTGAGCGTAGATGTTTCCAAGTTTTGTTGCTTTTCTCAAACACTCCAAAGCAGCTTTAGTGTTTTGACGTATACCTTGTCCATAGAGATACATAATGCCAAGTGCTCCCTGTGATTCCAGATTTCCATTGTCACATGCTTCTGAATGCCAAAAAAAGGCCTAAACAAGAGGCACAAAGTTGGGGTATATATTTATTTAGCAGATTTTCTTGTATACTGTTTCTATAAAAGCTTTTACACCAACCATCCTGTAAGAAGTGCTTTTACATAAAACAAAGAAGAATCCTTGTAAGGCTTTTAAACCTGCTTCATTTAGTGTCAGAGCTGTCAATCAGTGTTACCTGCTTGATTTCTGAAGGTTACCAAAGCTGATGAAACTTGAATCCATTCTATCATTCTTTCTGATGCTCTCACTTAAAATAAAAAATAAAATCTTGGCTAGCAGTGCCAATTGAGTAAAAATGAGGGATTCTGGCCATCTGTTCACATAGGCTTAAATGGATGATAATCTCTAACTAGTCAAAATACAACTTTCAGAGTCAAATATACCACTGTACTATTTCTGTTAAATTAAAAATAAATTGTGATTCATTTTTATTTCAAAAGGTACAAGTGGGCTTTACCTTCTTCAGATCTTTTAGCATTGGCATAGAATAAAGCATTCCCAAAGTACTCTGGGCCTTTACACTTGCTTTTGGATTTCCATGGTCTGCAGCAGTAAGCCATAACCTAAGAAAATGGGGACAACAAAGTTTAAGTAATACACAATCTTATCATTTTTCAGGAAAATCCCTGACCGCCCTTACCTTTCAGCCTCTTCGGTTGAATGTTTAACACCACATCCTTCATAATATGCCCTGCCAAGATTGTATGCAGCTGCAAACTTCAAGTGACTTGCTTCTGGGGAATCAGAGTTGAGTATTTTATTCATGTATTCCACTCCCCTTTCCTAAAATTGAGCCATTTAAGTTATTGTGTTCAGACTGTGAAAAAGATGAAATATATAACCTGAGAATGCACTAACTTCTGCAAGACAGGTAATTTTTTTCCATTGGAAGAAAGGCTGAGGCATACTGGCAGGACAGCCTGGAAAACAGTGTCATACCAAAGCAGAACTGATCCTTGGTTACTAGACAGCAGCTAAATTTTTGACCCCACCATATTTTTAGTGTGAAACACTTCCTCATAAATGTTCATCTGATAATATATTACTGTTCTTCACTGTTAGAATTTTTCTCAAAAATATTATTGTGCTTACATAAATGAATGTCACATCCTACACTTGTACACATTTTCAATTTCAGAATTCTGACAACTTTTTAATATTAGTACCTAAAATCATAAAACAACCTTAACAAGAAGGCAAAGTGGTACGTAGTACACTTTCAAGTTCCTGCATTTAAAATACCTTAGAGTCATAAAGGACAAAAACTGTTAATGTTAAATAAGCAGATGGAGAACATGAGCAACTGGGCCTCAGAAGTACTTTGGAAATAAGATTTACACTGTTAGGATTTAGCATGGACACCCTGTTTAAATACACTACAAACAGTCCTTTATAAAAGGTTTTTCTTTTATTCAGCATTCATATTGTAATACACAGGAAAGAAAGAAACTCTGCTAAAATATTTATTTGCAAGTAAACACATGTGGTAATTATGCAGGCATACAGAAAAAATAAACCACCTCTAAACCCCACCAGAATATTTTCAGTTCTGCTGACAATGCTGTAAGCACCAGACAGGAGTCCCATTTGTTAATATACTGTTCAGTTCATTTTTTTGGCCTTCTGTCTTATAATCTACCCTTTTATTCCTAATGCTTATATTCTTTCCTCATGCCACTTTTTAAGATCATCTTCACCAACAAATTAATTCTTCTTATTGTAGCAAATCATTCCTTTATCTTCCTTTTTTGTAATATAATTCTTCAGTTTGAATTCTTCAAATTCTTGCGAATGTAATTTTTCATGTGTTTAATTTAAAAATATTACTACCTCATTTGTCTAATTTAAAAATATTACTGCCAACCCTTGGCAGAAGCACAATCATCTCTGGCATCCGTGCTAAAATAATAGAAAGTACCTTAAAAAAATCTATGTGCCAGAGATCTTACACTTTGAAATATAATTGTTTGATTTTCATTTTCACTCACTTTATTTTCATCTACATAAATTGCTTATTAAAAAGTAAAAAATTTAATGCAATTTTTAAACATAGCTTCCGCATGAAGTCCAACCAAGCCCTCGGAATTTAATTTTAAAATAAAAATTACTGTATTTTTCAGATACACCTATTTTATTATAGCTATTTTTGAGAACTTCCTCAACCCAGAGCCTTTGCTCTTTAATGATGCTCTGTAAACTGCTGCACTTTATGAAACTAATTCTAAATGAAAAGGCTGTTAATTTTAAATGAAATAATCATGTTTACAAAGAAGCTCTGAGTAATTATCAGCTAATACTAGAAAAAAAATCTGCAGCTAAATTACTCACAGGGTCTTTTTTAGTGCCAAGTCCATCATAATACATTACACCAAGCTGATACATTGCTTGAAAATCTGTATCTTTGATTTTTTTAAATTGCTTTAGTGCTTCTTCATACAACCCCTGGGAAAGAGAAAACAAACAATAACTCTATGATATATACACCCTTACCATTTTTCAACCTGGAGTATTTATGTCATGAATGAAAACCAAAAAATTGCAACCATACAAGTGCCAGAAAACAGAGATGGAATAAGTTAACAACCACAAGAAAGCTAGGTAACCAAAAGCCATTCTGACTAACTTTTTCCCTTCCCCCAAGCCACCATCTTTTTTGTTTGAGGAGATAAAGGCTAATTCAGAGTCCCTGCCCCATCTATCTGACATCCTTTAACTTAGGGCAGCTGTTCTTACACCTGGAGGGTTTAACAGTCTGCTTTTACATCTCAGCTAACGGTTGATTTCACAAAACTCATAAAACAGATGTCTGAAGACTTTAATGGACTCAGCTGTCTGCCCCACATTTCTTATGGAGGTATCACCTGCAACAACAGAGATACTTTCACTCCTAAGAATGAATCTCAGAGAGTACTTGCTTCTGCATTAAGTCAAAGAAGAAACTATATTTAAAAATAAAGTTTAACAACTGTAATATAACAGTTAACTGAGCCTGGTGTCCTAACTAAAATACTCTTACACATAAACACAAAGTAAAAACAATATTGAAATAAAGTATTCTTCTCTACATTTTTACTTCAAATTTTCTGTGTGTTTTGATTAAAAAAAGGTCAGACTGCTAAAAGCTTAGAACTGAGTAACAGTTCAACAGTCAGTCAAATGTCCTCACAATGACCAATCTTTCCCTGTTAATACTGTCCAAGCTATTATCTAAACTACTAATTGTCTTGGAAGCTTACCCATTATGACTGTGTGGGCTTTGTATTTTTAAAGAACTCTGGAAGAAAAAAGCCAATTTCTTTTTACAACTAGCTGTCACGAATATCAGAAAAAGAAGTACAGGAGGCACATTTAATGTCACTTTTCCTGAGAATTCAGTGCTATATGAAGGAGACATACGGCTGTGATTAGGAAGTGGGTTTTTCTTCTAGCTAAAAGTGCAGTGCTATGAGCATGTGCATTTTTAGGCACTCCAGACATGCATAAAAAAATCTGAAAATTAACACCTGCTCAAAGAATAAATTTAGGGATGTACAGCAATATCTATCATGGATATCCAAGCCAGCTTGTCAAGAAACAGACTCCATGGAGTTAGTCTCAGGTAATTGATTAATGAAAACATTAAGGACAGGGCCCAGAAAGCCTGAGTGAGTTACTTCTGTTCCTGCTGCAAACCCTGAGGCTGATTTATACAGTACCACTGCAGCACTGTAAACAGTACTAAATCCATGCATGTCGCATTGGAAAACACCTGACTTAGTGTTTATACTACATTCTTTTCTATCTTCCTGAACTAATTTCTAATTTTCACAGGAAGCTGAAGTTTAAGTTCACCTGCCAGCCAGTTCTGCACTGTTCCCTGAGCATTTACTTTCAAAGACTTGGATGACCAATTTGAGCCAAAGTGGGCAGGGACAGAAAGCTTGAAGATAATACATTTCAACACGTTCCAGTTCCTAGGTGGGAAACAAAGATAGGAAGCTGTGTCTTGGTCAGGGCTCATTATCACTGTAACTGAAAACAAAGTGTGTTGTATTTGGCCAGTCAGCTGCCCCAACACCCAACCTGGCTTGGAAGCTAGCTGTAAGGATAGGCTGCTGCTTACTTATCTGGTCCTAAGGAGACCAGGGAGGGAACTGCAAGACCTCATTAGATGCTTAGGGAAAGTGTAGGAAAAGCTTATTTAGGGGGAACACCTGGTGATTTTAATGGGATAAAAACAGGCATAGGGCACCTCTTGTAGGTTTTTTTAAGGTGTCTCTTTTTTCACTGAAAAGGCGTTGAAAATTGCCTGCTTTACTTCATAATACTAACTGCTATTTACTTAAAAGAGGGAAAGCTCAACCTGTTCATAGTATCGTTGTCCATCCAGAAAAGGATCTTCACCTGCCTCTCTCCTCACCAGCGACTCCTCTGATTTTGCTAACAACGGATCATGGGAGTGGTTCTCTGCTTAAAAACAGACACACGTTTGGGTTTGTCCCCTAAGAGGTGGAACAGCACCTTTGTAAATACAGTGAAGGTCTGAAGCTGGCCGGGTCCCCTTTTCAACCCATTCTTCAAAAGACTAAGAGGAAAGAGAAGGCTCTGTTATAAAACGGAGAAGTTGAGTGAAGACAGCCTGAAGGAGACGTTCAGTAGATACAGCCTGACCCTTGTGAGCGTGAAGTGGGCCGTGGAGGAGCTTAGCCCCGCACCTAACCAAAGCGGGGCTGCCGGCCGCAGCCGGGCGGGGCGGGAGCGGTACCTGGCAGGGCAGGGGCCGGCGGCAGCCGCTCGCTGCGCAGCGCCAGCCAGCACCGCCGNCGCGGCCGCGGCCCCCGCTGGTGCCGAGCTCCCCGGGCCGCCGGCCCTCGATCGACTCCTCCTGCTGTGCCGGGGGCCCCCGCGGCCCTGCCCGGCCTGCGCCGGCACCCGGGGCCGCTGCATAGCTGGGCCTGGGTCCCACGGCCTCGGGCAAGGCAGACGGTGGAGACGGGGACCGTCAGGACGGCACTTTCCGTTTGGGCTCCGCTCCGCCTCCGGCCGTTGTCCGGCGACAGGACAGGCTGCGGGCTGGGCACCCGCCGCATCTTCCCTGATACCGCCGGTCCTGTCGGAAATTAAAAGCAGAAGCCCAAAATGCTCTGCAGAACGCGACTATAGGCAAAAGGAGCAGAAACTCGGAATGCAATTCAGAAAAAAAGGCACCCGGCCATGACGCTTTAGTCTAGCAGGCGGGACTTCACCACTTCAGAGATCAGAAACTGTTTGTTGTAATGTAGTTTGTTTTCCCCATACAGATATTACAAAACTTAAAAGGATGGCTAAGAGAAAATGCTGTTCGAGGTTTCTCCTGAAATGTAAAGCATTGCTTCCACTTCCGTGGATAGCTTCTGGCTCTAAGCAATAAAAAGGGAGTAATACCAAAATGCGTGAGAGTGCTTTCAAAATAATCTTTAGCTGTGTTCCCAGCTTTTTCTTTTTTACCAGATGATTATCATCCTTCCATTTTTGGCAGTGTGATCTGTTTCTGTAGCAACAGGGACAGAGGCAACAATCAAAATAGGAGAGTGATGCTTGCAGATTTGTGTGGTTAAACCTGTGCACTCAACATGATGCTTTCCAGCAGTCCCAAGTGACTTTTAGTACCAAGAAACTCCTAAAATTAATTCTGATTCATTTTGTGTAGATGATGCAGGAAAATAAACTTTTTAAAAGCATCAATTAATTACTTGATTTAACAGAGTGAAGAACAGTCTGTGAAAGCAGCAGCACCCTTCACCAAAGACAATTAACACAGGGCTGCAAGGCTGCTCTTGAGGCAAAAGGGTATGAGATTCACCAGCACACGTTGGTTTATCTGTCTGCTTACACACATTTATTAGAACCATTTTTCCAATTTAATTTTGTTACTACCGATGCAAGATGTGTGATCTGAAATACAAAGCACAGAAGGATTTTTGCTAAGCTACGTTCCAGAATAGCTGTAGCCAGGAAGCCTTGTCTTTAACTGGCACTTGGGGCTGCCCCATACAAAATAATGAGAATTGTTACTTCTGTGTTTATACCAGTACAAGTACAGGTTATTCAGAGGCAGAAGAGTTTTGCAGGCACTAATGAGGTGTGCAAAATGTGACCTGAAGCTCAAGAACTAATTAATAGCAGGAATTTGAGGAGAGTTTTGGCTGGCAAGATGTAAATGTGTGTATAGGTGGCTAGGCTGGAAAGATGGGATTCCTCGGGTGCAGCTTGAAACCTCTGAATTGCTGAGGTAATGTAGGAAGGGAAGATCTTTAAAATAAAAAACAAACAAAACACAACCTCTTGTCCAATGCAAAATTATTTAGTCTTAAACTAATTCTGGATATTTGTGTTTTCAAAACAGTATTTATAGTTGCATAAACAATGACTGTGGATTTCTGGCATCTGTGCAGAGGTGTTTCATCCCTAACAATGCAGAGTTAGAAGTGTAGGAATTTTATTTGTTTGTTAACTAATTTGCTTGGCTAGCTGTTCAGGGAAAAAACCCAACATAACATTTTGTAATAACACAAGTATATTTCTTTCCATATAAAAGAGAAGTGAAAACTGTCACTTACTGAAATAGTTCTGCTGAATTGATTCACTGCCTTTCTACCTGGATTTCTGCACCTTAAAAAATTGCACTGTTTATGCTCATGTTCCACTAAAGTAATTGATATTAGCTTTCCCAAAGAAGAAGCAGAAGGTAATTTCATCGTGTTTATAAATTCATTTCAGAACTATGTATACCCTAAAGGAACACTGTTAGGCTTCTTTTTCCCTAACTCTGTTTATCAAAACCATGCCATTATTATTAGTTTTTTAAATATGTGACTTTCACGTTTTTTTTCTAAGTCATGGTAGTGATTGTGAGGCACTTCCATAACAAACGTGTAGGCATTTGACACAGAAGGAAATACCATAGTGCTAAGCAAACAGAATTGTGCATCTTGGGCAGTCACCCTCTCTAGGATAGTTCAAGCTCATGTTAGTGACAATCAAAGTTCTGTATTTGCAAATGTGTTTTGAGCAGAGATGTAACGACAGGTGGCTGTGCCCAGATCCACCCCTGCCAATTCTAGTCCAGCTCGACTGGTGATGAACTCGCTGTAATGTCTATGCTGAAGGGCAGACCTGGGTTTCACAGCGTGGCACGTCTGGCCAGTCTCCCTGGCCTAGTGGCAAGAGCTTGAGCAGGACCATAGCACGGATTTCTTTTTACTGACTCCGGCTTTTTTTGGAGCAAAATCTAAATTATTTCTCTATTGTTTTCTTTCCTAGATGCAAGTCTGCCTCGGTCTAGCCTGCCCAAACCAGCGTTAAGGTCCGCTGGCAGAACCCCTCTGTAGGCTGCGCCTGGCAGCAGCACAACCAAGCACCCACCAGGCCGCGCTCAGGGCTCGTGTGGGCACCGGGGCGTCCAGCGACGCCCGCTCCCGCCGGTGCAGCAGCCGGTG
>VZRO01005012.1:1525897-1684610 GCA_013397915.1 Daphoenositta chrysoptera
AAAGAAGGAGTCTTCAAGGAACATGAAGGTGCAGTGATTTGCAAGGGGAATGATTTTTGCTGTGATGCACTGTTCTGAGACCTGCCGTGGCTTACACTGGCAGTAACATTTCTTTTTTCTTTTGACATCTTGTTTCAGTCTGGTACTTTCAGCAACTTATTTGAAACAGGAACCGGTGTGAACGCACCTGCAGATGCCTTTGGTCAGTCTCCAGCTCACTTGGCTGCTTGTGGTGGTGAAGCTTTTTTTCTACTTTGGCAACTGCAGACAGGAGCAAATCTGAACCAACAGGTAAAAACACATACATTTTATTCCTTCCACTTCTAATCTGGCATGGCAGTAAATCCATTTAATATTATTTACATACTTTTTATCTAAGAGAGGGTTTTTTTTATACTCAGTTGTACTGCATGAGGTATCTGGGGTTGCTTATTCTAGAGTAACTTATAGCATGAACCAGAAATCCTGTCTATATTGCATTAGCAATTTCACTTGCAATGGATAATTCAATTTTCACACTTAATATGCTGCATGCAGATGTCCAAACAACTCAATTCTTTTACACAACTGAGTATTTTTCCTCCAAAATTCTGTCCCTACTTCCAGTAAATGTAAGAATTCTTACTCTAGTTGCTTAGTTTAATTCCTTATACGTCTGAGCTGGTAGCGAGCTATTGGTCACAGCAATCTCTGAATGGTGCTAAGAGATGCTGTTAATCCATCTAGAGAGTACTCTATGTAAGTTATCTTTTAGAAGGCACAGGTTAAACAATGAGTACTGCAGGGGACAGTGCTTCTACTTTGTGGCGATGAATACACTAGACATTAAATGGCAGTTACCAAGTACACTTTACTAGCTATACTCCTTTAATCTCTCAGCTCACAACTGACTGGTAAACATAAACAGTCATTTTGGAGAAAAAGACAGCTTTATCCTATTCCTCTTCTTTCAAATGACTGTTAAATTGTGTTTTTAGGATTGCCTTGGAGAAGCCCCGATACATAAAGCAGCAAAAGTTGGGAGTTTGGAATGTCTCGCTCTCCTTGTTGCTGGTGATGCTAAAATTGAGTAAGTTGAGCTACATTTAGTAAGTTCAGTAAGGGCGTCAAAGGATGTGCATTTTACGCTGTGCATGTAACTTGCTCAGAACACGCGTGCTAAGGCTGCAAATACAGCATGACTGTAGCCCTAAGAGTATTAAACACTGACATAAAGACCAAAGGAGCACAGACCACGTACTCACATGCTGTTGTTTAGCTATATACCTCTAACAACTGCTGAGAGACTATTCTTGATCATAATCTCACCTTCTTCTTGCCTTTCTAATATGCTAAGCCAGTAACAGTCTGATGACAAATTTATTTTAAAATAATCATTCCTTTTTGTATTTAATACCAGCTCCCTCTATGAGCCCTATACTATCCTTGATAAATCTTCTTGGTACTGATTCTCTGTACTTACTTTTATACATCTGCCTAAATTACCACTTAATCAGTGCTTGCTCATTATTCCAGTTAAATTGGTTATTGTTAATTCTGTGTTTCAGCTTGTGCAACAACAGTGGACAGACAGCAGCAGACCTCGCATTGGATTATGGCTTTCTGGAATGTGCCAAGTTCCTCAGGACAATTCAGCACACTCAGACAATGAAACTGAGAGGACAGTGGGGATACTCGCTAAGTGACAAACATGGCTTGCAGAGAGAGGAGCCAACTGCACAGAAACAAGAAAGTGAAACCAGCAGATCCATAAACAGGAAGAGGAGAAGATCAGATGGTGTGTAATAGTGTTGGTTTAATACAATTCAGAGTATTTTAAAAAATGTTTTTAGCATCTAAGTAAAACAAATGTGTGTTAGACACAGAGCAGTCAGATTTAGAAGCCTGCTAGTAAGGATGAACTTGCATAGGTAGTTAAGGTTAGGGTCATCTTGGAAATGGACAGTACACGTGGAATGCCACTTAAGAGGCTACTTTAACACAGAAAAAATAAAAATCATAGGTACTCTTATTGATGTACTGATGAAGTGGCTACAGACTTTTATTTTGTTTGTTTCTATGACAGATCTTGTCTCCTAGCTGCCAGAAGAAACAGCTTGTAATCCCAACATGAAATAAGGGGAATCCCAAGTCTGAAGAACCATGACTAGATGATACACTGAGCAGTCAGATGTGTGTGCTGGGACATTGTCTCCTTCTGAGAAGGAGGAAAGCGTGTTTATTGTTACTTCTTACAGAAGAATGTTGTGAGGTTTTTTCCCCCCTAGAATACTTGTATTCATATGGCTATAAATAAATGAGCATGTAAAAATTCTCTTGCATTTTTTTTCTATGTAAATATAAGAGCAAAGTTTATAAAACTCGGTACATATAGCCATTCTTCTCCCCCTCCTAAAATGCATCATCAAGAATATCAGCAGCAAACAAGGCCTTTGAACAGATTCATAATGGACATGACAGCTGGCTAAGTGGAACTTGAAAGGCAGAGGACAGTTCATCTTTTTGTCATGAAAGAATGCCATAAAACAAAAGGATTTGGCATTACATCTATAAAGATTTTAGCAGAAGAGAAAATGCTATATAAACATAAAGCTGTCCTACGGAAAAGTACAGAGTATTCATTGCCTAATAATTACATTAAGGAATACAGTTCAAAGCAGGTAACTCTTACTTCTGGAGGTTTCATTTAAAAACATAGTTTCTTAATTTAAGTTATTCAAGCAACATTTCTATTTCAACTAGGTTTTGACTTAAAGCATTATTTTGATAAATAACAGGACAGTTTTATCTAGATCAGCTACTATTCTGTCTCAGCACGTTCAGCATAAGAGAGAATTTAAATAGCTTTTGGTCGTTGAGGTAGGCACAGATTATAATAGGCGTCCTTGTTCCAAAAGTCCGGGCCCTTCCATCCACACCAGCCCTGTCCAAGGAAAAGCAAGATAGCTTTTAAATCTACTCTGAATTCTGGTTTTCCTGTCTACTACTATTGGATCTATTCTTATTTTACTAATCATACTAATCTAAGTTGTATGAATTATTTTCAAATGTCTACAGAATGTAATGATAATTTTCAGAAAGTTCTCCACATGCCTGGAAACACATTAATGGAAAACACATTACAAAGACACTCTCCCCCTTCCTCCTTCCCCAGCTTAGTTCTTAGAAAGTATCATCTCCTCCCCATCCCCACCTCCCCACTACCTTCTGCTGCTACAGAGAGATTAATGTTATTCTGAAACCACCATTCTCACTATTTCCTTTTTTTGTCCTGAATCCATGCCTTCTTTGGTAATAGATGGTATTTCAGCCCCAAACAGAGCTCCTAATATTAGAAATTGTGCTGTCCAACCTGATTCAGCAGAAAGAAACAGTCTAACAAAAGCTTTTAAGTTTGCAGAGTACCATATAATTATTAGAGGTGTTTTTGAAGAAAAAAGCTACACACAGTCCACCTCAGTTCCTCCCCAGATATTTCTGATGAGGAAGGTGGGTTCTGCATGTATTTTATCCTCCTGGACCACTGGACCATTCTTAACAGCTAGCAGCTGTAACAGTCGTTGGTCCTACATATTCTTTGGAAATCGTTTCTTCCTGTATTCATTTCAAGCTTTGATCATTGTAGCCCAGTAAAATGTTTCTTAAACAGCTTGCTTTCTTGTTTTGGTTTTTTTTCTGTTGTTTTGTTTTGTTTCTGGTTTTTTGTGATTTTTTTGTTGAGCCTACACAAGGGTATCAAAGATTATAAACAGAAGTTGCTATTTGCAACTTAGTATGAAAAACAGAAAAGACATTGATTACCTAGCACAGGATGATTTAGCTGCTTTCAGAGTTTACATTTCTGACACTATGTTTACTGGTTTGTAATGTGCTCTGTCATCCCTGTTGGTGGCTTTAAATGTGGAGATGACATTACATACCCTTGAGCTCTTTAGAGTTTTTCCATATTTTCAAAGCAGTTCAGTACCTACTCTCTGAACACTGTTCAAGGTCTGTTGGATTTTTAAAATAACTTAAAATTTAAAATAAATTATCTTCTCTGCTTCATTTACAGCATCTTACAGCCTGACCAGAATTTTCTGTTTTATTCAAAATACAAAACACATTTATAATATATACTCCTGGGTAAAAGGGGAGATGGGCGAATTCAGATAAAATAAAGAACATTGCTTTATAGTATAGTAAGTTGATGTAGTTGCTGATCTGATACATCTCCTCCAAAGTTTCAGAAACTGACAGTCCTTAGCATATTGTAATATGCAGGTTAACTGGGGTCAGCACTGCTTCCATAAGGGATGGAGAAGCCATAGAATGGCCAATTTGTATTTAGCTGGACATTATCTGTTTAATGCCAAAATACATGCATATACATATAAGTGTGTGTATATATATGTGTGTATCAAGCCTCACCTTTTCCAAAATAACATGCAGATCTTCTCCTCCAGTGTAATGTGGGTCTAGAATCAAGTATTTTATGTGCCCTGTAGTTTCATTCCAAGCCACTCCTAATATCGTGTGAGCCAAAACACCTCCACCTAAAATAGGAGAAACACAGATTGCTAATTTTTTTTTCACTGAGATTGACTTAATGTACAAGAGTTAAATAAAAGTACATCAAAACCTTCTATTAACAGATTAACTTGGTTATCAAGATAATTCTGAAAGTGTCTGACATAAGATTCTTCACATTATTAAACAACATATCTTTACTACATCTAAGAAAGATTAGTCGTAGTAACTAAAATAAATAGAGAATTTATTTTCCAAATTTGTTCCAAGCAAGGCAGGTTAAATCCTCAACACTTCTACCAGATGAAGTCAAGAATATTTCAAACATCTCTTTTGCACGTTTTCTTTAAAGAAACCTAACTGTAGAAAAGAAATCTGCAAAATTTCCTGGTGGTAAAAGGACTAAAATTAGAACAGAAATCAGAATTTCTGGATAAGGTTTATCTGCTGTTTTCTCCAAAGTTACAACAATGAATATCAGGGGCGGAATAGTAAATTCTCATTTCCAGCCTGCAAACAGGAAAAGGGGATCTTTTGATGAGATGGGCACAGGTGAACTCTTACATGTTTCTTTCAGATAACATGCAATACTTTACGTCCCTGCAATATTGTAGCAATTGCTCCACACAGCAGGTAGGGATTGCAAAATCCCTGGAAGAATACAAGCAAAAACAATCCCCAAACCCCACCCTCAAAAAGCCAGTCTCCAACCCTCCAACAACAACAAAATTAAACCAGCCTACAAAAGAGCATTACATGGATGGATAAGTTATAGACTAAAAGATTTTTCAAAACAGGATTCTACATTCTTGAAATTCAGACAAAAAGACTGCTGAAAGGCCAAGAACATTTAATAGAATCATAGAATGGTTTGGGTTGTAAGGGACTTTAAGTATCACCTACTTCCAACATCCCTGCCATGGGCTGGTCACCTCCCACTAGACCAGGCTGCTCAAAGCTCCGTCCAACCTGGCCCTGAGCCTTGGGCCATGCCCTGGCCGTGGGGCATGCAGAGCTCCTCTGGGCAGCCTGTTCTGGTGTCTCACCACCCTCACAGGGAAACATTTCTTCCTAATATCTGACCTCAACCATCACCATACCAAAGTCTGGACTCCTGGCACCCCTATTTTGAGAAAGTTACACTGTATTATGTAATGCAAAATACAGGTTGCAAAAAATGCTTAAATTAATGTTAATGAAGTTGAAAATAATAATATCAATATTACTAATTTCCTAAAACACAGCATGGAAATAGTTCAATTAATGTCACAGTATTCTTACAAATGGCACTTCTTATCTTACCAATATGTCAGATTATTAAAACTAGTCTTAAAGCAAATTTGGATAATACCCTTCTCTTCCAAGCCAGATAAACAGTACTCTTCTCTGAGGGGAAGTTTTGGGGAACTCTATGAACTTCTGCTCCTGCAGAGAATGAAAGCCAGCTCAAGTTCTGACTTAACAGCAATTTATAAAAACACCATTTAGACTGACTTTTTTTACCATGTTATATACTGAGCTTGAAAGAAATACTGAATAAAAAGATACCATCCAGACTAAATTGTATAATTTTCAAGGCTACCTTGGGAATACTGTAGTTTTTAATTCATCTACAGTTTTGATTAACTCTTGTACACTAAATGAAATGGGTTCTAATTGAAATGAAATTCAGCACAGGGAGGCCATGCACTTTCATTATCATTCTTCAACACTCAAGCACTTACCAATCATAATTGGAGTTCCCTCAGTCTTGAAATGATTAGCAAGCTCTCTTCCCTGCAGCGCTAGTTCAGAACCCTGGCTAGGTAAGAAGAACAATAACAGATTTGTCATTCTCACTAGGCTTACTTCTCTAATTATCCATTAGAATATCCACTGCAGAGATAACCAATTAGAAAGTCACTTGGATTATTCCAGTGTAAACTTCCTGAGACAATCTGAAAAACGTTTTCTAGCACAAGGTCTAGTTGCTAGGCAAGGAAATTAATACAGACATTTTTAATATCTTGTCTTTATATTTCTTTATATAGTGGCTAATCTTTTTAAAACCCAATGAAAGTCTGTGTGCCTACTTCCCAAGCAGAGAGAATGGATTAAATGAAGAGAGAATACAAAACTGGAACTCTGGGAAATGGTGCATTTATGATAATGGACCCAGTACTGGTGTTGCTGGTGCAGCTGTGAAGTCTTATTTCCATAAAGAATTAGAGATGCTAGCTGGAAATAAGCCCAAGACAAAAATGCCATCCACTGCCAGCGACCAGCTGAAAAAGCTGCATAATTGTTTCTTCTTCCCAGCATGGTAGTGATGCTGGTTTTTCATAACACTGAAAAAAACTGGTGCTTCCTTGTGGCAGCACTATGAGCAATTCTACCCAGTTCAGAAAGGAGTGTATTCTATATTCTCATATGCAGGAATAAAAATCCTCCTACTGGCAGGGCCTGTCACAGCTGCTATAAATACTAGGTGGATGATCTGCAAGTACAAGCTCTGGAACAAAAAAATGATTAAAATATTGAAGACCTGAACTATTTTCCTAACATTAAGGATCCCCGTCACCATGCTCTTTTAGAGTATCTACAGTGTGAATTTACTGTAAATAAACTTAACACATGAGAAGTATTTTGACTTGTATTTTCATAAACGTGGTTGGTATATGCTCTTAATTTCACGATTGTATTTCTCACAACATATTCAAGGATTTGTTAGTCTGCTTAGTGCTGGCTTAGTGCTGCCTAGATGATAAGAATATGGTAATTTTGCTTCTGATATATGCTAAAGATTATTCTTTTTATCCCAAATATCTTCATAGTGTCCTTCATTGTACATGAGAGCAACAGATTGCCAGAATGGAAACAAATTCCTTGCTTTATTTGCCACACAAATGCAAAAAAAAGAACTTTATTTTCCAGACTTCTCAACAATTTGCCTCAATCCTAAACTCAGAAGTTAGGTCTGTGGCCGCAATAATAATTTATTTGTCAGTGTGCATTCAGTTCTCTGTGGCCATCAGACTGTGTGCCTGCATCAAAAATTATGTTTGTGGTGCAAAGGAATAGGTTGAATTCCAGATCAGTTTGCATATCATTAAGCAATTTATAGGTTAAGCACACCCAATGGGAGCCACATTTCTTGTGGAAGCATTAGACCATCGCTTTATAAAACTGGGCAATTTGCACATTATTAAGCAATTTATAGCAACTGGAAACTGGAACCCCAAGCTCCCAAGAAATCTAACACTACATTAATCTGTAAGCACTTAGCACAACTAAAGGTGGGAATACAGGCTTTATGAGCAAGAAACCCTTAAAAGATTTATTATCTCTTCAATTAACTCTCTTTTCCCATGTACTGTAATCACGATTTGCATTTTAAGGCATTCAGATTTTTTAGCAATTACCAAGCTATTAAAGAGGTAGTGATTCTTACCTGACAAATAATATTTTGGATGTTATTCCAAAAAGCTGATTCAAAACAAGCTGTACCTCAATTGAACCAATCCATTGCCGTGACCCAACAAATGCTGCAGGCTTGTCTCCAGCATCAACCAGTGCCTTTGCAACACCATAAGGGGGAAGAAACCCAAATATTAACAGCATGTAGTAGGGAATTCCACCACTTTTTGTGAACAACATTGGTTTGTATATATGGGCATGTATTTTGAACCTAGACGGTCAAAAGCAGACCAATGAATGTTGAATTCATTCACAGCGGTTCTGTTTTGGAAATGCCCCTTGGAGCAGGAATGCAGAACTGTGTCCATGAGCAGAGACTACAACCCCAGGTCCACAGCCAGACTTCAGGCTGGGAGGGTGACCACTGAGCTCCTTAATAATGGAGAGTGCAATTTGTACGCTTAATAATGGAGAGTGCAATTTGTACACTGCAGAAGCCGCTTCACAGACTGAAAGGCTTGGATTTCTATTTAAAGCACTCAGGAAAGGATCCATGAAATAGTGCTCTGAGGAAGAGGCCACTGATACATGTCAAAGGTTATGGTTTATTTAAACTCTTTTTCATTCTGAGGCATATATGTTACATGCAGCACTAGAGAGGGGCCTTTTCTGCTCAGGACACAAAGCCCACAAGGTCTTCTGCAGGCTACTGCCCTCTTTTAGACGCCTAAAAATACTACAGGAGTGCACAGACTTCAATAGCATTCAGGTGCAGACTGAGAAATGTTCAGGAAATGCAGTTTTACCTTTAGTGTTCACATCCCTGCTATGTATGATAAAGATCTTTTATGGAATGAATTAAACTTTACTAAAAATGTTCAGTAAATAAATGTAACACGAAGAATTATATTTAGAAGACTGAAGGTAACTGCAGTATTCCTTAATAAGCATACCCATGTATGGGTATTAGCTACAAGCCTACAGTTTTACTTCAGTGCTGTTAACAGAAATGAACATATTCAAGCATGCATTTGAATTCAAAACAGAAAAAGAGGTGAAGGAGAGTTCAAAAATCAGGAAAAGTGCACTACTGTCAACGGCAAAGTTGCAAAAGGTGTCAGTAAATTCATGTGTAGCATCTGGGAACCAATCCAGCTGTCACTTAATGTGACAGCCAGTTTTAAAACTGATTTTAGCACGACACATTGGGTTCTTTGTTCTCTTTTCATTTGACAAAAACACTGAAAATGTCGTATCACAGCTTCTCATAGAATATTAATACAAAAAACATTAAAAAGACTATTTTAATATATCTTATTTGTACAGATAATGTCACCCAACATGGGTAAACAAATCGGAACCACCAGTTCAATTTAAGGGACAAAAAAATCCCACAAATCCAAGTTCTAAAATATTTGAATTTGACATTTAAAAAATAACCTACACAAACCTTTCTAGAAAAATATGGATAAAATAATCTTAAATGTTCTGTACCTGTTGAATTTCCTTGTGTGTGGGTATAGGTCTATCCATGTAGCCTTGGTGCTTGAACCAAGAACAGATTGTCTGCAAGGAGCGATAGGCACAGCCCCAGCCACTGTCATCAATGCGATCCTGCATGTAGTGGTGGTAGCTGTACACACCTTGTACTAAACAAACCTGCAGGGGCAGAGAACACAGAAGCATCTGAGCACACCTGCATCCGTTTGCAGAGGGGTCCTATGACCTGCCACTTGCCCTGTAAAGTTTTCAGCTGGGGACTGCAACTCTTTGGAAGATTTGAAAGGTCATTATTCACACATGATTACTCTGCCTGTTTTTGTCTCCTAAACTTCTCTATTCATAGTTTTAGTTTCTTGTCCTGGTTTTGAGAAACTTTTTAGAATATATGCTAGAAACATGTACATTATTTTCCCAAGAAAATCCAATTTCTTTGGGACAAATACAGCAAATTAAAGCAATGCCATTTTGTGCAGAGTAGACCTTTTGCTTAAAAGGTCAAACCAATTACTTCACTTTCTCATCTACACATCATTGACTATCTAAATTACTTCTTTCAATAAAAGAAATTCTCAATTAAAATAAAAAGGTACTTTCTGCAAAATGTTTCAACTTAAACTTACCATACCAGACTCCATGCCAGGTGAACTAAGATGTAAATGTGGATTTCTGAGATATCCATCTTTATATGGTTCATCTGGAAAATGATAAGCATTTGCTCTCTTGAAATATGGTCTGTCACAAGGCAGATTGTATAACCCATGCAATTCCTACATGCAAGTTCAAATAAAAATAAGAAACACAATTCAAATTTTGGATTAAAAGAAAGATCACATTGTAAGTAGCAATAAAGACATAATTTTAACAGCATATCTTAGCAAATTATTAAAATAAGCTTAATTGAACATTCAGCAGGTATGTTTACTACTAGACCTCACCTCTCCAAGGAAGCTCATGCAGGCTTACCTTCCATCTAAAGGGCCCACTATTTTATGCTGTCCTGTTACATAACACCTGCTGCTGGGGCCCCACTGAAGATACCATTAGTGACAGGTTTGTTATGAAAGTATGATAAAATACACCATCGGAGAAAAGAATTACAGTTTTATCTACACAGTAATGTAGATACACACACCAAATTATAATCTTAACTGATACTGGAACATACAAACAACACATACTGAGACAAGGATATTTGGCTTATAGTTCAAGCAGATTCTGTCTATTTTTAAATTTCTTAAGCTGTTTGCCACACAGCAGCCACATTTAAAGAGATATATTGTCTTATTTCACAGAGCTTAAAAGTGAAAGGAATGATGAAATCATCTAGGATAATGTGTGTAACATGGGCAATACATTTTAGGCAGATGACCCAGCACAGAACCCAGCTAGAGGAGCTGCAGTGACACTTCCCATCAGTGGGTAAGAGTGAAGAGCAGACAGAGAGCAGGAAACACAGACAGCGCCACCAGTGCCTAAGGCCTCTGCAAACACAAGGCTAGACTGCATTTTATACACCAAGTAAGCTTTCACACTGAAAAAGAAAATGAAAAGTTCCCACAGCTTCTACACCTTTAAGCTGCAGAATATTCTTTCCCTGCTCTCAGTACATGAAACTGTGTGACCTGGACTGGTATCAGTCTCAGTCTGAAAGGACTACTGCATCTCAACATTCTTCCATCTCATCCATAGTCTTCTTTCTGGATGTGCCAACTCAGAAGGCAAAAACAAGCCAAAAACTAGCTATACCTGGTCAGCTGTGAGCTACAAAATGCAGCCCACTCCAAACAGACAAAAACCCCACAAAGTCACAAGAAAGAAACCAAAACAAACAAAACCCCAAATAATAACCCTTTCAGGACATGTGTTAAAACCTGAATGTAGTAACACACCAAAAGTAAACTGATGTTCTACCATAGAAGTGGAGAAATTCAAAGAATACTGTACTGGAAGTATAATTTAGATAAAATCTTTATCAACCATATTTTATGCACTTCTAAACTTCTAAAAAGTTCTAGAGTTTCTAAAGTTCTAAAGTTTCTGCTGTTCCCTTACAAAAATGAGATCTGGCACATTTTATAAAATAACTTTTAATAAATTTGAGTTTCCACGTTCAGTATACTGCTTTGCTTATAATAAAAATAAATTTTAAAAAATAGCAGTACCTCCTAGTATTTATTCTACATTGACTAAATGGAAAGCTTTACCACTGCTTCAATTACAATAATTAAAAATAACAATAAAAATAGAAGGTCAGGTTCTGTTACAATTTGTTGGCTTTACCTTTCTGTAACTTTCCAGCTGATCATCTGAAATACCTGTAGGATATGAGATTGTTACAAGGTGATTTTTTCCTGGTAACATGAAATGAAATTGTTCTGGTACCACGATTGATGTTCCCTTCACATATTTCATGATACATCTTTCCATGTCAGTTAATTGCCCATGAATTGCTTTCACTAGAAGATTTTGTACCCTGCAAAGTACAAGGGAGAATATTTAAAAGTAGAGCAGCGATGGTGAATCATTTTTTCTCACAGCTGTGAGTTATACAATACCTAAATGCACGTCTGACCTGGTAGTGCAGATGACTGCACTACTTCAATGCCTCTGCTCCCACAGGGGAAGGCAGAGCCCAACCATGCCTTACTCAAAGCTCGTCTGCACAGAGAAACGAGTCCCTAGTGATTCAATTCTCCAAAATGCAGCTACCCTGCTTTCATATCAGAAACACAATCAGTATGAGCATTTGCCAAAATAAATGACTAATTTTTCTTCTTCTTTTTTTTTTTTTTTGCATTTTATCCACTCCATTTAGTGTTGCTCAGAGCCTAATCCTAGGGAAAAAATGCAAGGAAAATACAGAGGCAGACTCAAATGTTTTCCATCTGTACCTACCCAGCTGCAGCCCCTAATGTAGGGCTGAGATTACACAGACTCATCAAATACACCCCAACTCTCACTTTTATCTCACATACAAGAATTTCTAGAACATTTTCCTGACTTTCTAATTCCTTGCTAAGCAATACTTATGGTTATCAAATCTGCCAGACACTGATAGACTGAATTTTTTATAGACAGCAAAAGGATCATGTCTCAAGAATATTAAAGTTAACAGCTGTCTACATGAGCTTTTATTATGTACACAGTTAAAAGTATATCACAGAAATACTATATACTTTTCATTAAACTGATGAATGATAAAGTTTTACTTCATTATTTCAAGAAAAAGCAGAAATGAAGCTGAAAAATTGCAAGTTCAGGATAGCGCTTACTTTCCCCATGGTTCTTCTGGAGAAACAGATACAACAACATCAACTGGTAACGTCATATTTATGTAGTGGTGTTCCTTCTTTTCCCTTTCAATGACTGGAGCCAAAGCAGCTAATGAAGATGTCATTTCCAACATGAGGTCTACATTGATTATCTGCTGCTGCAGAGAATAAAGACACCAATAGTACATCTCCAACTACACATGCACCAAGAAGGGAATAGTAAGATTGCAGGTATTTGGTGTCAAACTCAGTAATTAAATACTTGGGTTAAAAAAAAGCTGGTAAAGTTAAAGACAAACTTCTATGTGCTGATCTACCATAGGTGGATTTCTGCATTCATGTTGAGTCTCAATGACTTTAAAAGCACTCCTTTAAGTCATGTCAAAGCCTATTTGTGTTCAGAAAAGCCTAGGGAGGGCAGCTTTAAAAATGTTTAAATTATTATTTGTCTTATATAATTTATTAGTGGCTGAGAAACATACCGTATCCTGTAACTTTTTATCCTTTTTTTTGCCAAGCTTTCGTTTGGTCTCATCATCTTGATCAAATCTGAATTAACAGAAAGAGAAATTTCTATAATATGAAATTAATCTGTTAACCCTCCCCCCCAGTTTTTAAATATACTCACTGTATAAATCGTCTTATCTCCTTACATGCAGACTCATCAGTCAGCTCTGGAACTGTGGTCATACCATTGTTAGGCCACACATAGACTGGACTGTGGCAAATTCTGAATACAAGAACCTCTGAGGACAGTTTGTTTTCAAGATCACTGAAAACATATCCTAATGCCTTTTTTGTTGATGCCTCTGAAACACAGTAAGGATATAATTAGCCTAGAAAATCACCTCACCATTTTTTAATAGCTGCTGGGTATACATTTAATAAAATTGTTTTGACTTGGAACAAAGATGCAAGTGCTGTTATGATCAGAAAAATGACTGGGTAAACAAAAACTGAGGTAAGATTTCACTTAGCAGGTCTGTCTCAAACGTTCACATTCACACCTCCCTGAACAAAAGTGTACTATTTCTCTCAGATGCTGTCAAATTTACAGAATAACCTACTCTGTAGTCACTTACCACATGTAATAACTCTTAACCAAGCCTACAGCTGCAAACAAGCTTCTACATACAGACAAACTTTTATGTATTTTTAGGCTTTTGAAATAATCCTGGAAAGATTCAATCTGAGTCACATGTTTCTGAGTTTGTATCACTGTTCAGAAATACAAACCAAAACCAGACGAAATCTTTGGAAAAGCACGGCCTACATTTCAGCTGAGGACCAAATTTTGGCCAACATAAACCTGTAAGCCACAGTCTCTTTTGCCTGAAACTTTATTACTGGTATATACAGTTATCTTTCAGTGCTTGTAAGGTGTTTAACCCACACTTTACAACCTGACCCAATACTGGATAGGACACTATTGGGTACGACAGAGTAACTTTGGCACATTCGATACATTTTTTTCTCACTGTGAAGGTTAAAAACCATTAGTTTGAATACAGTAAGTTTAAAAAGCCTAACAAGCTATCAAAGACTATGCTGTATTTCTCTGATGCATTAACTTAAATTTGGTCACGATTAGATAACTTTTGTACCAGAAGTCTGTCAAAATAACATTATTAGAAAAGTCAAAGGAAAATTGCTCCAAAAGAAAAACCCCACTGCCCTTCAAAAGGAACAGTGTGCTGTATTTACACACTAAGAGGTGTGAATACCATGCACTTGGACAATTCAAACACCAGTCTGCTTCACTGTGGTTACAAATCACTGTAGACAATGTCAAATAAATAACCCTTCTCTGAGGGTGCAACTCACAAAATGCTGCTTTGGATTAGGTCAATCTATTCAACACTTCTGCTCCACATCATGAACTCAGATAAGCCCAAGTTCCTTATCAAGGTTCACTAGATGGAATTCAGAGTTTCTGCTAGAAACATATCCTTTTAATATGCAGAATGACCGAGAGTTGAGCTAAAAACAGCCTCCTTCCCCGTTTTGCCCTGTGACAACTCAATGGCCACTGACAGCCCTGAGCAGGCTTTCTGAAGAGAACAGCACTTTACTGTAAAAGTGTGGGACCAGAGGAGCCCCGTTATGCCATATGGACTAGAACCTTGCTACCACATGGAACTGCAGTAGCCAATCCTGTGTAAATTCAGTAGAGTGACTAGTTAGCTTGTTCCCCTCCTCTATTTCTCTAGAAAGATTGGAGCACAGTCTCAAAATTGGATTATTAATACAGTCCTGTTATAACCAAATTCATTACCTTTAAAGTTTTAAGTTTGCTTAGAATTTCAGGGTCACCTTTGGCTTCAAGCTGAAAAGTGGTCCCAGTAACATATCCATAAGTAAGAAGCTTATGCAAATAAAATTATTTTAAAATGTCAATGTAAGTTTATTTCAAATTAAAACAAAAAACATAAGATGGAAAAAAACTCAGAAAATTTATGGAGATAAAGAATAACATCTTTGGTACTTAATCATTACAGGTTTGTGAAGAAGCACTTAACACCTGGTGAAACGTTAAGAAAAATATAATAAATATTTTCTTAATAGAAGTTTATATTAAGAAATCTATTAGTCTTATAGACACACCATCAGTAGTTGCAAGCTGAAATGCAAGATCCAAGCCTCCTCTTATTCTGAAGAGTATATCCATAGCTTCTAGCATTACCTAAGGAGAAGAAAGAAGCAATGAAAATGAACAGCTGCTTCCACATGCCTTCTCTCAAGCCACAACTGACTGCTGTTATACCACAGTGTGCAAGCACACCAGCAATTGCTGCAGCTGCTCAGGTTACAGAAGGCCAGTGAATAAACAGGGAAGTGAGTGGTGCAGCAGTGCACACTCACTGCAACCAGCACCTCAATTACATCTTGGAACACATTTCCTACCTAGACAAAAAAGCCATAATTCTATACTTCTACCACATAGAAATACTTTAGGTACAATGTCATTGTTTCTCATTGTTTCAATACAGATGTCATGTTTCCCGTAATAAAGTTCTTACATATATATATATATTTTTCCAGCTCAAGCAAGGGAAGGACAGAACTGAGCAGAAAGGTAATTAGGCACATCTGTAAGTATGCATTCATTAGTTAGGAAATCACAGTTTCAGGGCAATGAGGGAAAAAAAGGGTGGGGGGTGACATACACAACCTCTAGAACTAAGGCTGAATTTCACATTTGACAGGAGAGCTACTTATGCCACCATAGAGACCACCCAACTGTTTCTTCCCCCTTGCAAAGTCCCCACCCTGTGTCCTCATAACTGCTCACTGCAGACATTTTAACTTCACCAGAGAACTCATGCAGATGGAAGAACACCCTTCTATTTAGAGAGGGCTTTTTCAGACAGGTCAATCCCTAGTAAAGTTCAATGTACCAGACAAAAACAGCTGTGGCAGTACAGAGAGGAACAAAAAGTGACAGATGAGTGTGGGTATTGCTCAGTCTAATAGTCCACAGAAAGAATGGTTAACAGCTTTAACTATTCCAAAACACCACGAAGCACCTGTAAAAATAATTATACTAGGACCCTTTGGAAAGACTTATTGCACAACTGTTTGCTTACAAAGTACGAGACACTTCCGAGAGCAATGCTATTGCTACTCGTGAAATAAAAACCCCAAAACACAGGACTAATTTTCTTTCCATTAAAAGCATTCTAAAGAGAAATATGCAAAATATGCATGCCTTGAAAATGTAATCATTTACTACAGTTTATCTGCTGGTGAAGGATTTGCAGGTTTCAGTGATTCTGGAGTGCCAAGAAACAGTTTGGTTTCTGAAGCATAATCCTGAAGTGTTTTAGATAACTGGGTTATCTGCATTAATAGGGTCTTGGAGTGTGGGACCCACAAAAATGTCAGCCAGAATGTGAAAAAATGTTTGCCTGGGTTGATGTGAAAGACGGGGTTTTTTTTAATTATTACTATGCAAGAATAATGTTCATGAATAAGAAAAAGAGCTCTGCAAAAGGAGCCACTTTTGATAGTGGCTCATCATGGACATAACAGAATTACAGAACGGGTGAAGCTGAAAGGGACCACAGTGGGTCACAGAAGCACAGAATCTGAGTTGGAAGGGAACCACACGGACGATGAGTCCAACTCTTAAGTGAATGGCCCATAATGGGGATCAAACCCACAACCTTGGTGTTAAGGTCATCTGTTCCAAGTTCCCTGCTCAAACAGGGTCATCCTAGAGCACATCGCACAGGATTGTGTCCAGACAGTTCCTGAGGGTCTCCACTGAGGCAGTCGCCAGAACCTCTCTGGACAATCTGTTCCAGTGCTCAGTCACTACACAGTAAAGGTAGTTCAGGTGAACACCTCGTGTTCAGGTGAAACTTCCTGGGCATCAGGTTCTGCCCATTGCCTCTTGTGCTATTGCTTGGCACCTCCGAGAAGCGCCTCGCACCACTATGATGACCTCTTCCGACAAATCACTGACTAAAGCCAGGCAAGCCCAGTCCCCCGAGGGCGAAGGAGAACGGCAGGGGACACAGGAAGGCGTCAGAGCGGGAGAGGCCACTGCCCCCCGTGTGACACAACCCGGGCCCTGCAGAAAGGGGACCGAGTGACCTCCGCACCTCTCCCCCCGAGGAACCCCTGGAGCTGGAGGCCCACACGCGACCGCCGAGCACCCAGCCGGCAGCGGGGACATCAGCCCCCAGCCCGCCCCGCCGCTAGCTCAGCCCGAAGGAGAACGCTCCCCTCACCGCCCAGACAGGACACCCACCCACCTACCTAGGCTTCCACCCATCCATGCGTTCCCGGGGGACGGGGAGAGGGGGCCGGGCAGGGGAGGNGCCCGGGTGCTTCCCGTTCGGTCGGGCTCCAGTGTGGCTCCCGGACTCACCCGCCTGCCCTGCCCTGCGGTGCTGCCGCGCTTGCCGGCGGCCGGCGCGCTGCGGGGAGTGCGTGGGGCTGAGCGTTCTCTCTGGGGTAGCCATGGCTGCGGGCGGCCCAGCCAAACGGTGGTGTTATTTTCTCGTCATTTCTACAAGTCCATGGGGAGCCGCTCTGGAATCCCGCTTGCCCGGCTGCTGCCTCGCGTCACTGCTCCTTCCAGGCCAGGCTCTTCCACGTCCACCCTCCTCAGGAACACTGAGATGCTGAGGTCCAGAGTCGTCCCCATCAATCCCTTGATCAATGCTCTGTGTGTCAAGATGTAGAATTTAACTCCAGATCTGTTTATTTCCGAGAAATTGTTTCTATCCTCCTCACAAATGATGCTAACTAGCTTCATAACAGTGAACCCACAAAGTGGTTTCCGAGGGTCAAGCTTTCTGTCATCTCTGGTTGTTTCTTGTCGCCTGCCCTTTGGGTCCTTACTTGATGGCAAGATCTCCCAGCAGGCGAAGAACTGAGGTTGCCTGATGAAGTGATGGTGCATTTCACACAATGTGAACCTCCACACGTTGCAGAAAACCGCTCCAAAAATCTAAAAAACATTGAGCTTTTTAAAACTCACGCATACTATCTGTTCCACATGCTGAGCACAAGTGTAATATGGCTCACCCTTCCATTGTACACAGTGTTCCAGCATATTGCTTTTAATAATAAAATTAATAAAATCTGTTTAATTAGATGTGTTTCCACTGCTGTGCTGCTGCAGCTTTTCTACTCTGCATCCACATGCCAGACAAGGCTAATGTGTGATACTAATCTCTCAAAACTTTCTGCTGGAAATTGTGGTGATTTCACCCAGGCAGCAGCCAAGCCCCACGCAGCTGCTTGCTCACTCCCCCACCAGCAGGACTGGGGAGAGAATCAGAAGGGTAAAAGCCAGAAAACTCGTGGGTTGAGATAAAGACAGTTTAATAGGGAAAGCAAAAGCCACACACACACAAAAAAGCAAAACAAAGAATGAATTCCATGCTTCCCATGGGCAGGGAGGTGTTCAGCCATCTCCAGAAGAGCAGGGCCCCATCACACTTAACAGTGACTTGGGAAGACAAACACCATCACTCAAAACGTCCCCCACTTCACACACTGAGCATGATGTCACATGGTCTGGAACATCCCTTTGGTCAGCTGGGGTCACCTGTCCTGGCTGTGTCTCCTCCCAGTCTCCCATACACTCCCAGTCTCCTCTCCATTGTGGCAGTACGAGAAGCGGAAACGGCCTTGACTCTGTGCAAACCCTGCCCAGCAATTACAAAAACACCTCTATATTATCAACATTTTGTTCAGCACAAATCCAAAACCAGCTACTGGGAGGAAAATTGACTCTACCCCAACCAAAATCAGCACAGATATATATGTGATTCACCTTGCTGGCACAAAATCAAAACAACTTCTGTTGAACACATATGTATTACTAGGATATCATAAAGCTTCATCTCTGCCACCATCTTACTTATTTTTTGTCCATAACACTGTGCATGGAATTGATGTAATAGATGCGTGGACAATGGATCTGATTGCTTTTATATTTAACTCCTGAGTTGTAAGTATTATTTGGATCTTCTACTTACTGTTGTTTTGGCACACTAGATATGGAAAACCTGGGATATTTGCAAACATTATTTAATGTGTTCATTTGCTATTTTAGATGTGGATTTGGCAGCTCTTATGGAACAATAAGAGGCTTGTATGTGTACTTCGTCCACAATCAAAACACAATGAGAGATAGATTCCTCCTGGAAAGAAGTTCTGTACTAATCCAGGAAAGAAAGGAACTGTATATGGGTAACTTCACAATATTGCTTCTTGCAGAGTATTTTATTAAAGGTTTCTTGAGTTCTGAACACCTAAGTAATTAATTTTGTTTTTACAGTTATGCAAATCTTACCATAGGGGAACAATATCTGCATGAATCTGGTGAAGACGAAAGAATAAATGTAAAGGTAAAAATATGTCTTTATTATGTATTAAAAATATGTCTTTATTATGTATTAGTGATATATGATTATTTATTGCAGTTTACATGAACTTTTTGCTCCCTATGGTGTTCCCTTTAGCTTGAAATTATTTACAAAGTGGAGGAAGGAAAACAAATTAATGACCCTTCTGCATAAAAAAGGTTTAGATATTGTTCATCTAATGGTTTTGGGGTTTTTTTTTTGAGACATCTGGCAGTATCCCATGCAAGTTTTACCATTCAGGATTTGACCTTCATTTTTCATTTGGAGATCTCAAGCAAGAATGCAATCATGAGCAAACAGCGCCAGTTGAAAGCACAGTAATACTTTTATGTTGTCAGAAGAATGGGACCACATTATCCTAGATGCTATATAAAAACCCCATTGTTCCTTTTCTCATGTAAGTTCATAAATCTAAGAAAACTTGTAAATTTCCTTGAGCTGGCTTTATTTATCCTGGATATTTTCATCACGTGTAGTGAAAAATGGCAGCCAGAGGACATTTTTGGTCTAGGGTAAGAAAAAGATTAGAAGAAATAATTCAGCTGCCTGCAGTTGAGACAAATTCAGAGTCAAAGCTAAGCCTTCATTGCAGAAAATGAAAACAGAGAAAAGGAGGAGGTAGAATAGTTTCCTCTGGGAAAAAAAAAATAGAAAAAAAGGAGGAAAAGGATGAAACAGATAGGAATAAATATCTGTGAAGGGCTTAGAGGGCATAAGAAGTAAAGCCTGGAGGTAGTATGAGGAATATATAAGAACACACTTCATTAGTGGATTAGTGTCATTATTTCTTAAAATCTAAATGGCTGATATTCCATTCCACAGAGCATTTAATCTTGGTACAGTTGGGGGTTTTTTTGAGATGCTAAATTTATGCCATTCCCTTTAGACTAAACTTTAATTTCACTTTTAAATGGGTTTATGATGCATAAATATCTATTCAGTGAATCCAGATAACTAATACAGTAACACCCCTTAGTCTGTCACTTTCTAGCTCTTCAATTTGGAGCTCAGTCGTCAGTCATTTAGTACTGTCTTCTGCTAACCACTATTTTCCTTTTATTGTATTCTTCACCCTTGATTTATTTGACTGATATTGATTCAACTGAGGAAGATTATGAGAGCAAGGAAAATGTAACTATTCCAAAAGAGAAGCAAAAATACTTACACACTTACAACTGTGTTAGGTTGTTGGCTTCATAGATGAAGCACCTGAGATCTTTCAGAATGGAAACCTCTTCAGAAAAGTTAGCTGCTAGAAAGTCAGGCTTGTCAGGCTGATCCCATGGCTCCCATGGGGAGCTCCAGGCTCCTTATCCTTCACACTTTTAAATGCTTTTCCTGAACACTTAAATTACGTGTACTTCCTAAGCTACTGCACATTTCCCCTCTCTGCTATATAAATTATCATGGGAAAAATTGCTTTATTTTTGATTAAAATGCTTACAGCTGCACTTCTTAGAAATGCAGCCTCAGCAGACTGGCGTTTAGCTGTTCTTTGAGACTGCAAAGAATTAATCAGATCCCTGCATGCATTTTAACTAAAATTGCCCCTCTTGCAGTATTGGTGGACATAATGTTTCAGGAAAAGGCAATGCTGTGTTCAATCCTATGTGTTAGAAAGCTTACTGACAACAATGCCCAAGGTCTGCTGTGTGTAACAATCCCCACACCAGTACTGGACTTGGAGTTTACCACTATAAACTGCAAGTGACATACGAATTTCATTATTTTTTGCCACAACGAAGCTCACTTTAGTGTAATGTTTTTACTTTTTCTGTGACATTTTTAAGATCCTTTCTTCAAAATCCAGACTTAGGAAAGAACATTTAAAACTAAGAAGTCCTCAAAATAATAACTAAAATTTTCCTTAACATTTCTCTTGGAAACTGAAGGAATATTTGGGGGTTATATATATATATATATATATATATATATATATGTAATGTGATGCAGTCTGCTATTCAATATTATTACTTGCTTCTGCATGAAAAATATTTTCATTAACTCAGTTATATTGTAAATTGGCACTCGGAGAAGGTATTTTTTTCAGTCAGATAGTATGAAAGGAGGCTCATTTGATCCTCACTCAAGGCATTCTGCTGACCCCTGTGTAATTAAAGTGTAATTAAAAAATCTAAAGATGTCACAAATAATAAAGAACGACTGATTTTGTATCATCCTCCTGGACCAAAAAGCAGACGTGTTACAAGCATAATAACTTTAAATGTGATAAAGTAATCTGCTCTTGAGTTCTTGTTTTTTATATGCTGTCTATCAGAAGTGATTAGCACAGTGGTTTATTACTGTCTAAAATAATTCTAATAAATGAAGAAATTAATTATTTTAAAAAGGGGAAGAAATGTATAAGTGATGCCACAAGACTTGGCTTTCAAAATTTATTCCTACTCTTATCTGAACTTCAAATTACTTTATAAGGCTATATGGGTCACAGAGACCTTCAAAATCATGCTATACAGATGTCACTGAAAAATTATTATATTTTATTCTTTTCTGACTTGATAAATGTAAAAAGACCAGGAATGTTCCTGTTCAAAAATGTTTTCCCCCCTATGTTCTTGGAATAAAATTGGCTCCCTCTGCTGGCAGACATAACATTTGGGAATTTAAACCTCTGAAGCTTTTGGACAATGGCACTCGAAATGAATTCTGAACTACAAACAGTGCAATGCTAAAAGAGATTGTAGTGCATGCATATAGGTAGATATGCACGTAATTTTTGTCTTTTTTTATCTTACGAAGCTGTTCAGCCTTGCTGGCACGGGACGGGATCATCTCCAGGAGCGATAGTGCTGGGAAGGTCCCTGGGGGAGCAGCCGGGGCTCCCGCCAAGTGAGTCTCTCTGGGAAGGAGGTGAAGCAAACGTGGCAAAACACGATCCCCGGGGGCGTTCGGGCACCACCGGCCAGGGGCAGGCGGGACAGCCCTCCATTCCAGCACAGGCTCTCCTCCGCCCCCCTTTCCCTCCCCGCCGGCGGCTGCTGCGGATCTCCGGGCCGGGAGCGCGCCCGCAGGGTGGCGGAGGAGGGCAGGGGAGGGAGGGCACGGGGAGCCCTCCCCGCCTGGCCGCCCTCAGTGGTGGCGGCAGCCTCTTCCTGCGGCCCGGCTCGGCCCTCAGCCTATTGCATAAAAACTAAAGCTCTGGCAGGACTTGTTGGTGAAAGAACAAGTTCAAACACAACCCGTTAATTTGACGTTCAAATTTAAAAAACCCTGTAATATAATGACTTGGGACATGGAGACTCTCCAGAGCGTTTGCGGGACCAGGACTTGTCTGGCTACAAGGCAGGAACAGGGAAGAAACCTTTCGACGGAACGCCGGTGGTACAGTCCCAGGCTTTTGCAATATAATTGGTTGACTAGTTAAGTGGTGGGAGATGTTGAAGAAATCTGGGCTTTTTAATATTCAGTCATGGGACTTGTCATTCAGTGCTGATGCTAAAAGTTTACATGTGTTTATAGCAGTGGAAGATCGTAGTTCTGCAGACTGACAGAGACATCGATAATTCTCCATTTGAGCATCATTTTGGATGGGTAGTTTGCAGTTATGTAGGTAAGAGAGTCAAGGTGGGATCATGACTCTCAGTCCTTAAGAATGGCATAGCTGTAATACTCAAGGTTTTCAGGGTCTCTGAATAGATCTAATGTGTTTTTGCAGAAGTACAAAGTTAGTGAAACCACTTTACACCTGTTGAGGGACAGCTGAAGAGTTCCGTGACTGGAATTAGGCCAGCAGTATTACACAACACCAACAACCATAAATCTTATATTTAGCTACTTACCAACTGAGAAATAATCTATTTTTGTTTTTCATTTTTGTGGCATCACAAGGGGAAAAACAAATTTCGGTTTACGTGTGCAATCCATAATTAATACAACGTAAAATCTGTTGCTAAAACCTGTCTCTTGCTTACAGGTTTGGAGAGTTTTATGGATCCTGTTCTAAGATTAGTGACAATGCTGTCTCTAGAGGTGTTTCTTCAATGCTCTTCTGTTCAATAGAATTAGAACCTTTTTACTGGGAGTCGCTGATGGGGAAATTTGCCCTTAAAGTTTCAGGAATGGCTTTTAACAGTTACTGGGCTTGATCTTCGAATCAGGCATTTCAGCTTGTCCTTAAGCTATGCTAGCAAATCAAGTAGGATTATTTTTGTTCTTATATTGGGCTGTTTTGTCAAAGGTAGCTTACAAAATGTTTGTTAAGTTGTAAAAAAACGTACTATACCATGAAAGGTCTGGGAGACAGCAGAAAGCATTGTTTCCAATGAATGCAAGAGCAAGAAGGATGAACTAATGATGCAAGAATAATTCACCATTTGAATTGAATAAATATTAAATTAATTTATCAACTCCTGATATAAGCGGTCCAAATTGTGGAAACTTCTCAGAATATTGCATCTTCGTTATCAATGAAGATACAACCTTTAAGAGCAGTGAGTTCTGCCACTACACGTGGCAGGAACTGACATACACATCAAGTAGCATTACCAGAAGTATGTGTGTGAATCTCAGCCAGGGAGAGTCAATCCTGTGGTATACTATCAGTTTACAGACCAAATGAGGGTTCTAAATAATGAAATTATAGATCTAGCCTGAAAAAGAACGTTTACTTGGAAAGTTCTTCATGATATTTTGCTGCCTGCTTGTGCCCTCAGGGGGTTTGTGTGCAATGGAAACTGTTCTTAGCTTATCTGTGTTGTGATCTTCCTGGATTCCTGAAAAGTCAGTACGACCAGGAGGGACAACAAGAAAAACCTTCTGGAGTTGTCAGCTCCTCTTTGCTGTAAATAAACAAGTTGAGCTCTTTGAAAGTATGACAGCTTCCTAAATAGAGAAAAGTGTTTAGTCCCAAATTTGAGACAAACAGAGAATGGGTATGGAGGTCTTGACCTGAAAACATAATGGAAGTCTTGGCTTGAAAACAATAGAATCATTATAAAATTCAGATGTACATGTTTATCTGAAACAAGACCAGTACATTGCTTTGTTTAGAAATAAACGACATTGTGCACTTCATTTTCTATAAACACACATCCAGATATTGACCCATGAGAGACCCTCTGTATTTCTTCAACAAGAAAACCAATGAAACTTAACAGAATATTTTTTTTGAATTTCTTATGCAAAGTACAGGAAAATTGTCCAATGCAGAAAGACATTCCAGGAAGTTAGACACTGCACAAAATCACAGAAAACAACAGTGGGGCTGTTAGTTAATTATCTGAAAATGAAGAATTGGTTTAGCTAGTTTTAGTTCGTTCTGTGTTAGCAGTCAGTGATGATTTATGTAGGTGTCCTTCCTTCTTTCATGAGCTCTTTCCCATAATATGATAGTTATCTGTTGTTAACATAAGGACTCATCTAATTTGCAGCGCCGTTACAACAAGCTTCCTATTAAAAACCACCCAAAAATATTCACAAGAGGTGTGGAGGGAAAAGAAACTGAAAACCAAGCATAGGAGTAGATGAAATAGAGCAACACTGCGCATCAGGAAATTGACAGAAATTTAGCAATAAGTGAGCAAAAGTCAGGAAGTATCGGCAAGTAAGTGAGGAAAGGCATAGTAAGGATTCTGAAATACAGGATTTGTTTAGTTGCATGCAGTTATCTGAGTAAAGACAAGGTAATTAGTTATGAGACTGTATTACTAATTTTGAGAAATAATATGGTGCTTGGGGAAAAAATCCCAATCCCCAAAAAGCCCTCTTCCAAAATATATCAAAGTTATATAGCAGATTTAAACTGTAAAGAATTTTTGAAGCATTCTTAACAATTTTTGGGCTGTTGAGCAAGCTTGGAAGAGATTATACACATGATAGTTCAGCCTCAGATTTTAATGGTGATAAGAGAGTAAAAAATGGAGAAAAAGTCGAGAAGAAGAAACATAAAGTTCACTTCAAAGATGCTATTCTGGAATTTCCTAGGCTTCAAAAATTAAGTTTATCAGTAACTTATTAGAAAAAAAGAAGAAAAAATAAAAGCTCCTGGAATATACAGGGGCAAATCAAAATTAAAAATTACAGGGAGGATATGATAAGATGCCAGCATTTGCATTGCAAGGAAGAGCTAGGCGTCCACTAAATGGAAGTCAAGAAAAAAATGCAGTGACCAGTTGCTATGTACAAGAGCAAAAAACACTATAACAAGGCCAGCTATCAGGGACAGTAAAATCTGTGAAGAAATGATGTCCAGCACCTTGTGTGATGAGGAGTATTTTGAGAGTAACTTTCAAGACTTCCCAGTTGCTTTTGTTCTCTTCTGACTTGGGGCATGCAGGCTCTTCAGAGAGCTTGCCAGACCAGGACTTCTCTGGCTACCAAGGCAGGACCAGGGAAGAAATCTCTGCAGAACCCTGGTGGCACAGTCCAGGCTTTGTGTACAAGTGGTGGAGATCCCCTGTGTGCCCCAGAAGATGGCTTTGACATCAGTTTCTGAATGGGACGATGTGGATGTCATTGTGCTCATGTGGTAGCCAGAGTGGCCCCCTCATCCCATTCCCCACCACTTGCCTTAAGAGCTGAGGGCAGATGACTGGATCACTTTTAAGCTGGGAATTGCTGCAGGAGGTTAGTATGAAACCTAACATTAAAGGTTTTGGTGGAAAAAAAAAGTTTTGGGAAGAAAATATGTAATTGTTTGTTCACTTCGGAGAAAATAATTTCTGCTTTGTGAATAAGTGAATTAGATGGGGAGGTAAAACCTGATCTTGAAAAGATGACAAAGTAAATAACCCTTTTTCCCCTTTATTTTTCTTTATTTTTCTTTATTTTTCTTTTTTTTTCCTTTTTTTTTTTTTTTTTTTTTTTTTTTTTTTTTTTTTTTTTTTTTTTTTTTTTTTTTTTGGAAATAGTATCTATTCCTGGCCTCAGGAAGAACATATAAACTGTAGAACAAATTCCAGTAAAGGAGAAAGATCAATTTCAAAATGTCTTTTTTTGGGTAAGTCTATGAGTTAAGGGTTTTTCTTACTTTTTAAAAGGTAGTAATTTTAATGTGAAAAAGACATTCTCTGAAGATGAAGGTGAATTTTTTTCCTCAGAGATATGAGGAGAATTGTCCTTTTCCTTCCTTGCTTTTTTTCCTTTAATTTTCTTTTTATGATGTTTCCAATAAGTAGGTATGATTATAGGCTAATAGTTTTAATAAAATCAGAACTGATATATTTTTAAAAACTGCTGAATACATTCCCAATCCTTAGAATATTGCATAGATACTGATTTATTTTACAAAATGCTTCAACATTATCTAATGCAAAGCTTTAGAAAAATGTCTGGCATTGCTCTTTCAACATGAAGGTTCAAGAAGTGCCAAGGATGACTCCTATTTTCCTCAGCTGGTGTTTGACATTGATTGTCTGTTCCCTAAAGAAAGCTTTCACAAAAAAAGTCAGCAACAGTTATTTGCTAACTGGTTTTAATAAAAAAAGGAAAAAGAAAGAAAAGAAGAGAGACATATTCAGAAGCAGTCCATTGTTCTCATAACTTGCCATATCAGATGCCAATCTTGTCTTAAGAGTGCATGACTCAGGTCTTTATAGCCTCATGAATCTTCTTAGGGAAATACGGGCTAAATATGCACAGCTAATGAAATTTATGCTCCCCATTAAGATAGAAAAGTTAGAATCAGCTACAGGCACAGCTGTCACTTGTTGATTATTGTGAGGTGATGAGTAGACGTGTTCCACCAACCTTTGAACAGGTGCAAGGTTGACAGGCTTATTGAAACATGATAGGAGTGAATATACAAGTATGTGAGACATTGGGATCTGACCAGGGGGTCATAGAGGCAAAATCTGTTAAATACTTGGAAATGTCAGTTTGGTTCTCTAGCTTGGGAGGCAATGTATGAGTCAGAGCTGCTGTCGGTATATGCAAATTGACCTCTCCAGGGACGTCTGAGGTATCAAGGGCAGTCATTTAAGAGATAAATTCAAAAGAGGATTCTGGTATCACCACTGTTGGCAAACTTGCCCACTTTCATGTAGGAATCTGTATGAGTGTAACTATTCATACTGTTCTGCTCTACTAATTATTTTGTACCATGTATCCAGCATCCTCTGCTATTGGTAAGTTAGATATAAAATTAGACACAACATTTTTGTCTGACCTTGGAATTTTGGGAAAAAAGAGATTGTCCTACTTTCAGATTACTGTATTATGTCTTGTATTGTGGTGAGAACAGGAATTTGAGCTCTTTCAGCATTCAGGAGGAGGCCTTGTTTCCAGGAAATTTAATTGCCATGAAAAGCCTTTTGGCAAACAGCAGTGAGATCCAGTGCAACACTGTTCTGAATGCCTCAAAGGTTTTGCTTTTTTTTCCTTAAAAGGTACAGTAGGGCCGTGATTGATTTGACGGCTTGTTATTTGCCCAGATGTTACCAGTGTAAAGCATATTTTACTCAGTCCTTACTTCTGCCTAGAGCAGGACAATAACTGCTACAATTTTTGCTAACAGACATCAAAAACCCCATCTGTGTTTTGGCATGTTTTTCCAGGAAAAACATCACAGGGTCATTAGAACCTCACACTTAGTAAGGGAACTCACCTCTATGGCATGTCTGTGGACTTGTAAGGAAAAACAGCACTGTGTGTCAGTGCATAATTTCTGAAACACTACACTTTTGTATTCTGTCAAGGGTGAGAGTAGCTCTGGATTCCAAAAGGCCAGTTGTTAATAAGCAATGAGGAGGAGATATGTAGGAAGAGCCATTACCAGAGCTGGGTTGTGCATGTGCTCATAGACAAGAATCTTGTAACAAGCCAGAGTGAGAATGGAAAAGGTTAGATGAATGATGAGTCAGAGAAGTAACAAGTAAACATTTTTAGAATTACACTCTGGTGTTAGGATGTAGGAATCTTCTGAAGTTCCTGAGACTGTGTAGTCATACATTAATTTATACTCAAGGAGAAGTTTAAAAAGCTAGTCCTGTTAACACAGTGCAGGATCCTTACCTGGCTTCTCTTTTTTCCAATTCATTTTTCTATAGGGAAGAGAGAAATTGTTATGAGCCAGCCAGTAATTGGATCAGCTGATAAAAGATCTTGGTGGTGTCTTGGTGTATGACTAGTTTTCACAGTCTGTGTGTTCTTTCTTTGTGCCGACTGATTATCTGTGAATTTTTTCTCACTTGGCAGTTCTTACAGCTTCTTTGTTTCAACTTCAGTCCACCAACCTTGTGTGAAAAAATGTTTGTGTCATCATGCCATTTTCCCTTCCATGCTGTAACTACCTTGTCTGCTTAGTCTGAATTTTAAACTGTGGGCTACCAATTATTTTTAATTCTCAATACAGTGGCTGATACATTTGGACCATCTCTCCTTCTGAGTGATCTTGTAATATACACTTTTCTTGTAGGATGAGGTGAGGTAGACAGTGGAAGAATTTAATTTTGAAACAAGTATAGTTTTAATCTACTTGCATTTAGTTTTGAACTGGCTTGCTGAAAGAATTGCAGGAGATCTGGAGCAGTGAACAGAAGCTCTCTATAAACATGACCATGATTTGGAACTAGGGATATTCTTGCTGTGAAATTAAAATGAAATTGAGGGAATTTGCAACAGTAAAACAGCAGAAAGGAATGCAGTTCTTGGAAAATACTAGAAAGCCAGAATAAAAGTATCTTAGTTAAGTGTCTCATATTTGGCAGTTTTATCCCACTCCCAACTTTCTTAAATGTGCAAGTTACAGAAGTAAAAACGTTAGAAGTCCAAACTGCACAAAGTAAAGCAGTGGTGAGAATTATTTGTGACACTGCCAATTACAATAGAGAAATATCATTCAGAAACATGATTATTAAATAGGTAGCCTTCAGTTATTATTAATGCATTGAATGAGTTCTATACAAATGGAATAGTCCATATATGAAGAGAATATTTTGCCTGTGAGTAGAGTGAAAGACTGATTGTCATTTGTGCAATCATAGATCCTCTTTGGGATTTACTCTTCACAAAAAACTACCTATTCCTGTGCATTCTGTATTTGCACAGCCTGTGAGCACCTTGTAATTACCCTGCAAACTGGTGCTGGGAAACTCAGATTCCTTTCTCTATGCAAATAAACTGGATATTCCTGTGCTTTGTGCCAGGAGTGTAAAGTGTTGCTACTGACAGTCTACAGGTTTTGCATAAAATCAGAACATTGCTCTTTGTTGTAATACAGAAACTTGGTTTTGGTCTGAATGTGTGGAGGCAAATTGGCTGCATGCATCAACTGTTGTTTTCCTTCTTTTTTTTTTTTGGTTGCCACTGGACATATTGTTCCAGTCATATCTTCTTGGTATATCTGGTCTAATTGATATTTAATTTTTTATAAACTCGTGTTTTTACAGGATAATTAAAAACTTCTCAAATCAAGAATATACTATTTTTAAAAATCATTATACAGAGAATAAGTAAGCTATATAAATCTGGTTTTGAACAGTAGCATGAAAAGAAAAATTGTGAAAACCTTGCAAGAAATTTTTCCTCTCAGAATCCTGTTGGTATTTAGGGAAGATTTTGTTTTCTGAGTAAAAATAAGAATCTTTAACTATTCTACGGTTTCTGTGTTTTGTGATTTGTCACTCTTAACACAACTGTAATTTTACCAGCCCTGTACAAAATAGTATTTCTTTAAAGTTTTTTTTTTTTTTTTTGACAATTGTTATCTCCTGTGCCAAAGAGAGCATTTTTTTCATAGTATTATGATATGCAATCTTTCAAGACTCTCCTAAAAGCTTTACTGCTCTTTGGATCATGCTCTGGTGTGCAGAGAGGGAGGATTAGGTATGATGCATGTAACTAAAAACACTCACTGAGAATGCTAAAACAAACGTGTGCTTTACCATATATAGAAACAAAATCCTTTGTGAACTCATTGCGATAACATTTTTTATCCAGCATATGCTGTGGAGGCAAAGATTTTAGTTGATGGCACTGACCATCAACTGAACACTTGCATTTTTTTTCAAAACTTCATGCACTCAGAAAAAAAGAATTAATCTGCTTGTGGAGATTTCTTGTTAACAGTTTCAAAAGAAGCTATCTGAATAGCTTGGATGAAAAGGAAAAAAGAGAAGCAGAAATGGGTAAATCTGCAGAGTACAGTTACCTTCAGAGATAAAATTTGCTGGACACATGCCAGAAAGCACGTTTTATTTCCCACCATTTTATTTATAAATGTATGAACCCACTAGGGAAATAATGGCCTTGTCCTTGTGGAAAAGATCCCTAAAATGGAGTTTAAATCAAGAACATGTCTTTACAAGCAAATGAAATCTATACCCAGCTGCACAGTTATTCTCTTTGATATGGTTTGTAGAAATTTGAACCAGAAGTCTTGATCAAACAACTCTGAGCTTTGAAACATCTGAAATCAGGCCCAGTTTCTGAGATTGCATAAGCAGTCAGTAATTTAATTTCTGTTAAGAAACCTTTCCTCTATGAAGCTTGCAAACAATTCTTAAAGCTATGTGTGCTTTAAAAGGCAGCGAGATGCAGTAGGAGCAGGTAAGTTGGTATTGAGGACTTGGCATCTACCTTAAGAAATGTTTCAGGCATGGTCTATTTATCTCTAGTTTGATTATATGGATTGAGATCCCATTAGTGGTTGGTGTGCATTAGCAATGCTTCTAGAGAACAACTGGTTGAATTTCATCCTAAAGGAAACCACTTCGTGCACTCTGAAATTTTTGTGTGATGTGAACCAAAATGCAGTCAGTGGGAACAGTGGGGGGAGTTTACTTTCAGTAGCCCACTTCTGATATGAACAAAAATGCTAGTGTAATTTTTTAGGTGATGAAATGTAGCTGAAAAAATGAAGGAAGCTATTTAGTTGATGGAAACAACATGGTTTCTTTTAACTACTTTGGTGTACTTTTTTAGATTTCAGATTGTTGGGAAAACTTCATTACTTAAAAGACCAAAAATATTTGTCTTGGAAGAATTGCTTCAAAAGTACCATATAATATAATCTATGTATTTTCAGAAGCAATTCTTACCTTCCTCATTTGGATATTGCAGTTTCATATAAGTTTTTAACATCTCCCAGAACAGCCCTGCTGTTTATGCAGCAGTAGCATAGCTGGGGGATGCTTTTCACACTTGTTGATCAACATCTGAAGAGTTTCGATTAAAATCATGTGAGTTCACACTTTCTACATTTTTCTCCATCTGAAAATAAATTCCATGCCTGCCTTTGGCTTGTAATACATGTGAGAGTCTAGGCACAGCTGAGAGGCATAGTAGCATTAAGCTACTATCATGATTGAATGGCTACACTGTTCTGAAGCCAGAAGATAAAGTGGGTAGATCTTTAGCTGGACACCTTGTGTGTCAGGAACCAATGGCACCCTACTGAGATAAAGAATTCGACCTTGAGCATGCAATAGAGAGAATTGGTGTATCTTCCTCTCACATTTAAAACTATATTCAGTTCTCCCAGACTGAAGTGACTGTGGGATGAGATTCCCTATTTTTGTCCTCTATCAGGATAAGGGATTTCAGAATCTGCTTTAACTGAAAGTCATGGTTTCCTTGATGTTATATTGTTGCACAGGTTTTCACATAGGTCAGTACTTGCAAATAGGTAGGCTTACCTTCTAATTCTATCAAAGCCACATCCAGCTTCAAACTTACCAAAATAGCACTACATGATGGTGCAATACCACTGAACTTTGAACCCAAAGTTTTAGCATCAGGTCATGTTCTGTGACTTCCTTGCAACATAACAGTTCTTGTATCTGAGTTTCCAAGAGTTCCCTCACATTTACAATTGGTATATTTGGTGTGTTAAAGAGAGCAGTTTTGAGTCTTTAGTTTTGAAAGCACATGATCCCATTCTGTTTCAGACAGCCCTGGATGTGTACTCAAATGCCTAATATAAAAATCGTCTTTAATTCTTGCCAGGGATTTGATCAATCGGAAGCATACTGCTCTGTCAGACTGAAATCCAAACCTCTGTTATTGTCAAGTCACTTGACACTCACACTTTCTCATTTTCCATACCAGATGAAAAGAAACACAGAATAATTATCATATGTAGTAGATTTATTTTAACCTTTAGTACTCCACAAAGACATGAACATTAAACAAACTTATTAAAAGACCAATGACATTTTAAGTTTGTAAAAATAGACATTATGCACACTCTTATTTTCAAAAGCATTCTCAGATTTATGGGCTTTATCAATGGAAAAATATTAATACTACACATAGTCTCCATGATACCTGAGGAGCAGAATTATGTTTTTGTGCCCAAAAATAATTTAGGAACTAACCTTGAAAAGGGTGCAACACTTTTTTAATCTCTGCTTTTGCTATAGAAATGTAAGTGATAAATGCAGTGACACACACATTTTTAAAACTTTTGAATTCTGAAATAATACTTTAAGACATTTTGAAAAGTCTTTGAATATGGGGACATTTTATTTCAGTCTTTGGGACTCATGAATTTTTAAAGTATGTTTTACATACTTTAAAATATTTTTAAAAGTATGTAAAACTTCTTTTGATTCCATATTCTGCTTGCATTATGGCCTTCTTACATTAGAGAATGGGAAAAGTATATAAGATTGTTTGTCACTGGGTTGTTATTTTTTTGCTAGTCTTGTGGACTTGATATAAAATTTTGTAAATTTTTCTACTTTAAAATGGGTTCAAAATACCCCAATAAAAAATTTATGACTTGTTTTGATATTTTCTAAAAAATGCAAAGTTTGGTTTGTCCTTTAGGTGTGCTTAGGTAGCCGGCACCTACCAGAATGCAATGTAGCCCTTGACAAGTTACAGAAATTCATTACAAACCCATATTCTTTCAGCTTTTTAGGTTTTTCTTCCTTCGGACTTCCCTAGTTTTTTTTGATAAAAGACCTTGCCTTTGCATATTTTAATTAAAATTTATTTTTAAAGTTGTCCAAGCTTTAATTTACTGCACTAAAGATATTGTGGTGATATTTCCCTGTTATTTCTATTATGGAAATTGAAAGAGGGAGATACAAAAATCTAGTATCATTTTCTGCAGAAAAATTTAAAAATTTTCTTTCATTCTCAGTTCGCAATGAACTGCTATTAGAGTGTGAGAGTTTTTTTTCCAAAAAAGCAATTTATGTGTGTGCATGCCTCAGAATAATTTTCTGCAAAATGATGTGAAAGTTGATGTCATTGCAAAATCATTAAGACCACGTGGAACTTTTTCTTTGCTTCATACTAACCAGTCTTTATTATACTAACCATTTTATTGCATGACTTGACATTTGTTCTTTATCACAGTTGCTGCATCAGAAAATTAAGGCAATATAACCCCAAATTCAGAGCAAAGTAAGCAAAACATGTTTGGGGTATACATTAATGCTAGTTGAATAATAGCAGACATGAACAACTGCTTGTTTTGTACTACCCATGTAAAATAGCTGCTTTCCTAATGATCTGTCAAGTTTCTACATTTGTAGCGGCCCAGCCTGTAAGACTTTCATGGTGTTGGTGTTTGCACAAATACTTAATTTATGTTAAAAATTACGTCTTGATTACAGCACTTATGTATATGCTGTAGCATTCATGTAGTACCTCAGCTGTCTCATTCTTGTATTCTAGGAGACCTGTTTTAATTTATACTTCCTTGAGTTATATTGACAGTTTCAAAAACAGTATTTTAGCAGAATTTTGCTGGTATAATATGCTATTGCTGGCTAATAAGGACTTCCACCTCCTTCAGAATCCCACAGGGAAAGGTTTAAAAGCTTCTACTTCAGATTTAGGCGGAAGTCCCGACACTTGTACTGCAGTTCTAAGCTGGTAAAGGCTGTTTGTGTGCATGCGTGAATTTGTGTGTTAAGCCAAGACTAGCATTTTGGGTAAACCGTAACTGTTTCGTATCCCTCTGGGGGCCTCATGCGGGCGCGGGCGTGCGCTTCGCAGTACAGCTGGCCCTCCACGAAGAAGTAGCCTTTTTGCTTCAGGTTGAGATCGCAGTCAGAGCACACAAAGCACTCTGGATGCCGGTATTTATCACGTGCCTTCACCACTGTCCCTCTATATGGAGACAATGAAAAGAAAAAAAACCCGGTTAATTACTGTTAATTTAAAATGAGAAAAGAAACTGCAGCAACCTGGTCTATCAGAAGGTGTCCCTGCTCATGGCAGGGGGCTTGGAACTAGATGATCTTTAATGTCCCGTCCAACTCAAACCATTGTATGATTCTGTGATATAAATTATGTTCTAGGTATTTATTTTAAGGCTTTACAGTTGTTCATCTTGTGGTTTTAGAAACTAGTATATAAAATTGGATGCTGAGTTTCAGTAGGTGACATAGAATGCTGTAGAGTTGATCACATAGTTCACGAGCATTGGAAAATCAAGAGTTTGAAGAAACATGTTAGTTTGGTTGCAAGACAGAAATTACAGCCTAACCTATCAAAAGGGTGACAAAAAGAGTTTCAAAACCACATTGTTTTTTCTTTGTGTCTGTGTTCTCCCAGTTCATCATTATCTGTGTTCTTTTCTGCAGTTAGTGATGTCAGTTCGGTAGAAATCTGATAGTTTTAAAATAGGTGCACAGAGCTTTCTGGATACTCCCACGGGGTTGGGAGAAGGATGTTTTGCATTGACAAGAATTTTTTGAGAATTCATGGCTTGACACGGCATAGCATAGATAACTGCTGGTTTCATTACATATGTGTTAATGGTTGACTTGCAAAAGGTCCTGAGAAATCTCAATTAAAACCTTGATGGTACTTTGTCAAAACTTATATAATCTGTATTGAAACTGTTGAAGGTACAGGTTATAATTTGACATTTAGAACAATATATTTTTATATCTCTGTTCCCTAGAATGGGAATGCACTTCTGTAGTTTGCAGTGGTGTTTGAGGATGACATGTTCTTGAGATGGGGATTTCTAAAACTAAAAAGAAACAACTTACAGAATCCCACTCCCACACTTGTCACACAGTGGCACTTTCTGGACACCAGGCATGGCAGTAGGTATTTTTGTTACAGGTGCTTTCACACTTCTTGTTCCCACAGGGCGCCCATCTGAGAAACAAAACAATCCTGTTATGTACAGGCTAATACAAAAGCATCTGATGCAGTTAAGTACTTTTCTACACTTTTCTGTACTTTCTGTACTGTACATACACTCCTGGATATATTTACAGGCTTTCACTTATATGAACAAACAATGCAGTCTCACTAGAAAATTTAGTAGGCCAGACTCCACCTCTTTGGAATCAGGGGAAATGTTGTGTAGCTGTAGCCAAAAAGAAAGTACAAAAAAAGATTGTATATGCAGAGCTCTCTGCCCCATGGACACCACCAAATTCTCAGATAGTAGGTCTTGGATATAGCAGAGAGGGAGGAGGATTGGGCTTTAACATAGAAACATAACATAATCAAGACCTATTGTTAGAAAGCTTCTTATTTATATAACTAACCATAGAACAAATTGGAAAGATTATTAACGTGATACGAATACAAAATAATAGCAAAATGCTAACAAAATGCTAAGTCAAATCCCACAATGATATTTTTGTAGACAATTAGATGTGTTTATTCCTTCTCTAGAAAATGTTGACATATAAACATTAAAATTTAAAATAATTACCTTTTAGTTTAATTTTGGTTGTATTTTACTCTTTATGCTTACTGTAAATATAACAAACTTGCAGGCTTTAATAATTTTATTTTCAAAACTTCTTTATTTGAAGGAAATATGACTGTAAATTATATTGCCCTCATCAGTTTTTATTTAGAATGAAGAGGGAATAGGTTTTCAGGGGATTTCAGGAGTTGGTCTAAATTCGTCTTTTCCGGGATGCGGAAGAGAGCGCTTTCTTTCTTGGTGTCATGAGTACAAGCAGCTTGTCCCAAAAATTCTCTCAGATAAAACTTTTTGTCATTCAGTTAAAGTCAACTTTGTATACTAAAGATCTTAAAATCTGAGAAGAGATTCTGGAAGATGTGATCAACACCTGGGTTGTATTCACAGAGGAGACTGCCGGTTATACAAGAAAGGAGGGGAAATGGGAGGAGACTGGTGTGGTAGCTATAAGGTCCAGAATGATTTGGGCTTTCAGAAATTCTTGTATCTCTAATCTCTCTTATTTTCTTCTCAGATTCCCCCCTCCCACAAACATTTTAAAATGATGTGAACAGGTAGAATATGTTGTTATTAACCACCTTCCTCGGAGACTAAATTCTGGAGCACCTTAAAGGAGCCAGACTGGCGCGGCTGACTGGGCTCCTCCTGGTTGGCGTGCAGCATCTTGTACACGTCAGACTGAGACACTGAGTTGGGAGATGGGTCACTGTAGTAAAGACAGGAAGAGCAGATGAAACAGTTTATCAAACATAACTTTAAAGCAACAGCTCTACCAGGCGTAGAGTATGGTTCAGGAAACAAACATAAAGACAATGTGTTCCTACAACTACTGAAAAACTCTTTCTTCCAGGGAGCATTGCTTCATATAGCCTCCTTTGATCTAAAAAGTGCTGGAAAAAATTAAAACAGTGCAATTGTTACAAAAATAAATATAGAAACTCATTAAAATATTTCCATAATTACATTTTTGGCTCCACTAGCATTTGAGAATATACCACTTAATCTCAAAGTAGTTTCATTCCTGTAATCATGTGCTGTATACCAGGTGCTCTTTGCTATGGTATCCAGAAGTTCCCTTTTTTGCAGCAGCTGCCCTCAAGAATGTTGTTAAAATCACAGCTCATGCCTTTACTGTGTAAAGGTAGCTCAGCCAAAACCTAACCAGTCAAATCTTTTGGGAGAATATGACTTCTAAGTTAGCTCGATCACTATGTAATATAGTGATTATCTGGCTAAGATAAGTGTTATTTATTTAACTTATGGAGATGACAAAAAGGGTGGAATAAGTATTGCATAAAGGAAACATTGCAAGCTGAATGCTGACAAATAGAAGTTCTATTTCTTAATGTAATAAAAATGAGACACGGCTTGCTTTTGCAATGACAATTTTATGCTAAAAATATAAAGTAAATTATTGTCCAAACAGCAGTTAATGGTTGACTCTCAAATGACCTGTGAGACAAAGATTTTAATGAGACTGTTTCATGGCATTTTAAACTGTGCTAAGTATTTTGAATCGCTCATGATAAATGACATCCTAAATAGTCAAGAGGAAGAGTAGAGGACTATATGCACTGACGGAAATGAGACTGAATCTGTGGCATCTGTAAATTTCAAACATCTACTGGGGGTAATTAGAAACATCCAAATTTACTTTGATGAAGTCTGTTATCTTACAGCTACACATACAAATGTCCAGTTTAAATTTCCTGTTGCAACTGGCTTCCTGTTGTTCACAAAGAATTAGACTGGGTTTTGCTTTGAATGGTTTGGTTTGTTTCTCAGGGTAGCATCCAAGCTGCCAAATGGCCCAGTAAGAGCAGCAGCAGTTGTGACCCCTGTTGCTTATGAGAATTTTTTGATCTTTGTCAATCAGTAGATTTCTTTGAGCCATCTTTAAGCTGGTGAAAAAACTACCAGTTTCTTGTCTTGTCAGAAGTTTTTAATAAATAGAAATAGCTTAGTTTTTACAATTCTTGGCAGTGTTTAATTAAACCCCTGAATTCTCTCCTCTTTACTAAAATATGTCTAAATATAAAAGAAGTGATAATGCAATTACATACAGAAGGCAAAAAAGCCAGACACTAATGTGTCATCTTACATTTCTTAATGCATACATAGTGAAAACTATCCCAGAGCAAGAGACATTTCAAACCTGCATAGAGAGTAGGTTCTCAAACTGGAGATGTCACGGGCCGTGTGAAATCTGATAATCTTGGGCTTAATCCATTAGTTCGCAATAATGAACCAGCAAATTTTTCTTTCACTGTTCTAGAATTGTTCTGATTGAGCATAAATATTCAAGCACTAGAGTAACTTCATTCTGCAAAGACTTCATGAACTACAGTTTTCTTTTCATCAAATAAAAAGACCATAAATACTTTTATATAAATATGTTTTTTTTGGTTAGTAGCAGCCAAGGTGCTGAAGAAGGCTCATTGGTGCCAGTGATTATTGCTTATTTAAAGTATTAGTAATTAGCTTTAGTTTATACCATATGTGTTATGAATTATTAACTTTGTAAACTGTTGTAAAACAGGAAAATAAGTTACTATTATGCAAAAGTAAAGATAAAGCAACTTGAATGGTGAATTGTCTCCTGAAAATAATGAATAGTGCTTTAAAACTTTTTATTGTATAATCATAATTGTTATCCATATACATAAGGTTCCTACATGACTTTCAGTTGTGGAATGGATAAAATTTGTAAGTCAGACATGGATTTGTAGGCCTACAGTAAATTCTGTGGCTTTTTGGATGACAGCTAGTTGTACTGAATGAGTTGTCTAAAATAGGAATTAAGTATCTAGAACACTATAAACATCTGTAAACTTTCTTAGTCTTCCTAACCTGAATTTCAACAGTGGAAATAAATTTTATTTGTTATTATTTTATTAATTAATAATAAGAGGGAATTATTAAATCGTTATTAGATAAATAATTATTTTAGTAATAAACAGTTTTGAATTTTGGAGGGAATCAGAATCTTGATTTAGAGTGGTCAGTCAGGTAATAGTCCAGGTAGTATCATCATTTTTTATTCATTAGCTGCAATTCTAAGATCATTACCTATGAAATATTTATTTGTAAGTTCTGAAGGACTCCTTTATCACTTTGGGTTAAAACCCAGAAATTGCTAGTATTTTAGTGAAAATATTGAATGGTTTTAAATTACTTAGTTTCTCTCTAACCCTTTTCCCCTTTTTCATAGAAACAGTGTGATATTATTAAAGCTCATTATTTTTTATATATTTTAAATCTGTGTAATTATAAATACTATAGATACTGCTCTAATTACCTTATGACAGGTGCTTCCCCCAGAGCTGTAGAGACTTGGCCTTGCAGTGTTTCCATGATATTGTCATCTGAGTACAACTGCATAGGTGTGTTAAACTGAGCGTGTACAATCTTGACACCGGGAAGCTCCATTTCCAGGGGGACATTAGGGGCCATCTTAGACACTGCTTTCAGCTCGGTGGGGCAGATGGAGCCGACCGTGCTAATTGAAGAGGGGGTGCTGCGCCCGCTGCCGCAGTCCAGCCCCGAGGGAGTGCTGCATCCGCTGTGTTAATGGCCAGAGTGCAGGGAAGTGTGCGGTGTGCAAGGGATTACAGAGGACAAAGACAAAAGTACAGGGATACGGTGATGTTAGCAGGGCTGAAAAGCACACACGGAACAGGCTCGAAAAACCAAAATTATACAAAGTAGAGAAAAGCAAAAGTATTTGTAATCATTGAAAATAGATTTCCTGTAAAAAGTATCAAGGCCAGCTACAAAGCAGTCCTTAAAATTCTGGCATGCATTTTCTTTAAAGATAGTAAAAATTCTTTGATAGATGAAATAATTCAGAATATACCATTATTTTACATTTTTAATGCTAGTTTTTATTGAGGAAAAATTAAGCCTCCTTGAAATTCTTTGTTCTAAGTGAGTAATTCTTATCATCTATAAAAAGGGTACCAGACAAAGTTTATGTGAGTTGTCCATGTCAGAGACAGAATAAACACCTGCAGCACTGGAATCCTAGACTCATCATTCCAGTTCTATACCTCACAATCATCTCACTCCACTGCTGAAAAACTGCTATGAAGTAGTGTAAAATAATGAATGTGACATTTCCTGGATTTCTTTAAATTCTAAAGTAAGATATTTATTAATTTTTAAAACTAGCTTAACAGGGTTTTTAAAAAATATTTGTTGATCATTGCAAAGAAGAAAAGTTACTAAAATATCCAGGCTTACTTTTGCTTTTCTAAATCACAGTGTTTCCAGTAGATTGTAAAGTGGTCCTTCACAAGAACAATGGGTACATATTCAGATAATTAATTTTACTGCTTTTGAAGTAGACCTTACATATATTTTATATATAAAAAATGAGACGTAAATTAAAAAAAAATATTAGTGTTGCTTGACGTTACTGAAGTGAAGTTACTGTAAACCAATTCAACGTATCTGGAAAAAGATTAGCAAAAGAATGTGAACATTAGACCTGAAGTCTTTTTCAGTATCACTATTTTGAACACTTCAATCTTCTCTCAATAGTACTTCAGAGGCTTTCTTTTTTATGGGACATTTCTTTGCTGTTTCTGTGTAACAGCACATAACCAAATCTTTCTACAGTCATTGGTTACCATTTATGTGATATTCTGAGCTGTGGGACAATAAATGCTTCATCTCTGTCCTCCAACCTGATACCAGGGTTCTGGTTAGCTCTTTCCAAGCTGTGTAAACCTGTAACAATGCTCTGTTTCCCAGTTTGATAGTACAGAATTCTGTCCAGTAGCTACTCTTGGGTGGAGTTAACAACCCAAAATCCTTTGATTCAGAGGGGAATTTGTGCAGGACCACTTTATCAAAATTTTAAAGGGAAAATATACTTTTTCGTCAAAGACATGTCAAACAAAAGCATTCCAGAAATGGTAGGCAAGCCTTAATGAAAATATAGTTGTGCATCATCACCAAGCATGAGCCAGCCAAAAAATTCACACAGCCAACATACATGTTTGCAGTATTTTCTTTTAGAAGAAACAATACCACCTTTACATCCTGCAGCAGAATAAGTTTTGTCAGTGCTAACAGTGTTAGTAAATGTAAAGTAGCAGGAAAAGACTAGAAAAAGCACAACTCTTGCTCTCACTATGTGAAGCCAAAGTAGTATTAAAACAGAATAAATTATAAGTAAATAAATAAATAAAATATATTAAGAATTAAATAAAACTTCCAGTTAGTTTCACCATAGTAAAGTCCAAAATTCTGTCCAATGTCCATTCCATTAGCTCAAACCCACAGTCCACAATCATGTCTTCTTTTAGTCAAAGTCCTGTTTAGCATCAGCTGTCTGTCCTAAAGGGATATTTAGAGCCAAGGTGATGGTTTGTTTTTTTCTGTGTTTAGCAGTGGATTAGGCCAAACTGATGAAAATGTAGCAGACAAACTGTGACAACCAAGGTTTTGTAGATGTCACACCTGTGTCAGAGGTTCTGCTGTTTGCAAGTGCAGGCCTCCCCAGTGCTGGAACACTGGACAGACCTTGCCTGACTGAAGTTCTGAACATTGTTGCATTGCTGTCGGTAGTTTTTGCAGTTTATTTTCTTCGTCTTATATGCTGGTAAATGGCCATTTACTTCAACATTTTCATGGAAAATACTGTGTAATTTTCATTTCTGAATTCTGAGATTAGGCTCTTGATACACTCATTTGAATCTTCATAGATCAAGTAGGCACTTGTAAAATGGTACCTAGAGGTCCCAAAGCCAGTTTTAGTACAGTATGTAAGTGCTGTCTGTGGTTAGAGGCCAGGGATGTTAGAGGCTAAGGACTGTTTTGTCCTTGAGCAGCTTTTCTTCACTATGGTGGTGTTCTACACAGTTCTTATTTGCAGGATGGGACCATCTTCTACAGTTAGGTGACTGAGAAATATAAAGCATCTCTCAAAACTGATGATCCATATGAGATTGTCCTTTGTACAATGGAATAATTTATCATCCTGTTTTTCTGCTCTCATTTTTCAGACTTTAATTAGTATAACTAAAATGCAGGAATTTTTGATTTTCAGAATTAAATGTAGAACACTAATTCCACTTGTAAACACTGCTACTTCTAGAAAGGATAAAGGATCATATCACAATATATTTCATCCCTCAGGCCCTTTTGAGCTTCCTTGTGTTTTTAGCCACGCAGTTTGCATTGTTTTTGGTCCCTCTGTAAAAATGAAAACAGTAGTGAGGAATTTCATCACCAGTTAAGATAGAGGAGTATTATACTAAAATGATGGGTGTAAATATGTAAGATTTTCTGCATTGGAGCTTTACATATCGGTGGTATCAGTTTTCCTATTTTTAGCCGAGCAGTAGGTTGCCCTCTGGAAAGAGGTCTGCAGAAATACACATTTGAAATTTCTGAATGGCCTAGCTTATAACTCTCTATCTTTAGCTATCTTTTATTTATATGTAATATGTAGCTATCTTTTATTTAGCAAGTTAAAAAAGTGCATTGCATTTGGACAGAAGAAGTTCACAGTGTCAAAGATCTCTAAGTGTACAATATCTGGTGCTACTCTGTAAACTGAATCATGGCTGCAGTTACTTCACACTCTGATCAGTATAACTGAGATGGAAGTGTAGATCTGCTTTCTTTTGGAAATAGAAATTTGAATTTCAAGCCTGAGCTCTGAAAGTCAACCATTTAATTATTTTTGTTTGTTTGCTTTTAATTTCAGCATTAGGCTGTCTAGTACTATAAGTAAATTTCAAATGCATCAGAATGCTTAATTAATGTCAATGGTGAGTATCCATCCATTAAAAAAATAACACCATGCATCAAATCCAGCACAGCACTCAAAGTTTATAACCTGCTTCGGCCTGAGATTATGAAAGGTTTGGGCCGAATATTATGCTTGTGTTCAAAGTAGTTGATATCCTGTAAAGAAAAAAGAGATAAAATATCTTTCTTTTGCCTACAAATGCTCATTTCTAGTTAAAACATAGCTAATAAACTTTACAAATTTTAACCATGAAGTAACCATGTTTAGTTTGTTCATTCCTGGTGCTCAAAATAGAACTACTGTAGTGTTCAGAAACATTCAGAGTACAGTGCAGTTACAGGAGAGAAGGTTGGAGGGTAGTGTTGCACGCCAGTGTAGAGGGAAAATTTTAGCTACCTGCAGCATTGCTACTAGAAAGCTGAATGGATAGTTCTCGGTGTTGGAAAAAAATGTTTCCTTGATTGCCCTTTTTTTTGGATGATGAATAACCTCATTCTGAGAAAAAACAGCAAGAGCTGGACTTTTAAATTGAAAACAGAACAGATAATGATATACCACAAATGACCATGTATTATAAGTAAATACTAATACTCACTGTTGCGATGAGTTAGGAATGAGACCCCTCAGTTGTCCATGAAGTGCATCTTGAATATTGCCAGATGAATAGAGCCCAATTGGAGAATTATAGGAGGAGCTCACTACCTGTCTTTTGTCATCAATATTTGCTGCTGCAACAAAAGGCTGGGCCCTTCTGTTGTGAGCTGTACCAATAGGCTTGAATTCCTGTACATGATAGGCAGACAAAACACACAGAGCTACAATGCACACCAAAGCTAGCAATGGGTAAAACTGACAACACCAGTATTGTTAATCTCTGCATTTTTACTTTTGCAACTCTGTTATTTTTAACTTGTGCAAGCATATTGTATTTTTCCATGAAATTTGTATGTATTACTTGCGCCACACACATTATTTTCCTACCTCCAGGCAAGCAGAAGGCTTAGAAGAAATGGGAGAGATAAATATTGTAGTGACCTTTCATATTGTTCACTAGATTTGACACTTTTTACATTTTTCTTTTAAAACACTTCATGTATACTTATCTTAATTGCTTTGCTTTAGTGCTAGTCTCTAGCCTCTGCATTTTCATTACATACTGATAGAGGGACTTCCAAAAGTATGATTTTATTATGTCTTGCCTAGAAAACACATAATTTTAAATGCTTATTTTAACTGAAATAAAGCCTTGAACATATTTCAGATTGAGGACATTCTTCTGAATGTATTTAATCTTTAAAGCATACCTGTGTATCAAAAATTGCACTGCTCTGTAATTTAATGTGAAATCATAATAAATAAGTAAAATCCAGAAGTGGCTAAATTTGAAATAATCTACCTATGTGCCTATATTCTGCCATACTTTTTTCTGTCCTTGGCCAGGATAATTTCCTCACTTTGTGGAATTCAAAGGGATAGCGTCTGGAAATAAAATCTCTGATGACCTTTGAGGTACCTTAAAATGTCCTTCTGTAGTGGTTGGTCAGGGATGATAAAGACTTCTGACTGCATGAAAATTCACTTATTTGTATTCTGGGTATTTATTGCAGTGTCCTTTGAGGCCCTTCCAGCTCAAGTCCACTCCTAAGCCTCAGAAATAGAGACACTGAAAAAAAGTAATGTTGTCATCTGCTGAGGGTTTTTTTCCTTTTACCCTAGTGGGTGAAGGACATTAACTGCTGCAGTCCATCACCTTGTCCTGATGGCATGTGGCACTCTTTGGAAACAGTGCTGTGAGAGCATTTGAACTTCTATCTATATGGAATCAAAAGCTTTTGTTTCTAAAAAATAGGTTTCGAAAACCTGAATTGGTCTTTTCTTTAGAGACTCGAACTCGCAATGTTAAGATAGCATAGGTCATTAATACTTCAATTTTCATAGAAATCTTTTCCAGTTCTCCAATTTGGTTTTGTTTTTGAGTATGATTGTTGTACTACAGTTTCCAAAATATATTTCAGATCAGACTGATGAAAAGTCATGGATATATAGAATATGCAACCAGAAAATGCAAACAGTAAAAAGCAGTTTTATTAAATGAAAATGTTTAGCAGCATTGCACTTTAAGAGGCTACTGAAAGCAGCAATCAGATAAATGAGCACAAAGGTTTTACTTGCAATTCCTTCTTTCTGTCTAATAGAACTGAGTTGAAGTTAACAGAATGTATTAGTAAATGGAAATAATCTAATAGTGTTTAGGTTCATGGCTACTTAATGAAAGATATTAATGTCAAAGTATTTAAAATTTATTCCAATCCATGTATGATACAAAACGAACAAAACCAACTGAGAACATTGTAATTTCATCCCCCTTTTTCATTTCTCATAGAGAAATGAACAGAAGATGTGGCACTGTAACAGCATGTTTACAATGTAACAGTTGCAAAGCAAGTATTTGCAGTTAGTTAGACTTAAATTCTGCTTTCTTTATAACTCATCTATTCATATAAAATGTCAGTGACAGAACATACAGCAGCAAAAATAGTCCAGCTCTTGTGTTTATTTGATCTCATTGAATCTGTGAAAAGTCCTCTTTTAGTTCAAAAGCTAAATGAGAACTGGAAGTTGTTGAAATTTCTAATTAGGAATATTTGAGACTTACAGTACTTAATTTATTAATTTTTTTTTCCAACTGACTGATTTTTTTTGCAGGGCTAGCAACATTTTTGCACTGATACAGGAATCAGGAATAGAAATAATGTAGCCCCAAAAGTCTGTAGAAATGCATCCATCACAGCCCATATGATGGCATTCCTTGGGTTAATTGCTGTGACAGAACACAAATGTGTATATTTTGGAGGTGTCATGTGACTAAGATCTTTATCTTTGAATGCTGTTATAAAGAGGGGTAGGTCCTCAAAACTAGCCCAGTACAATTATATTGTTTCAAAAGTTGATTAAAAATTGTAATAGACTATAAGCTTGCGTCTTAGAACAATGGCTTATGTTTTTCTTAGATTTTTATACTTATCTATGTGCATAATATATCTTCCAGGAATGTATAATCTCCTTCACGGCCAAAAGTCTAGTCTCACTGAACAAAATGTTCAAAGGCAAAGACAGAAGTAAAAAATAAAAGTTCAAATAAAAACAATTCAAGAAATTGTGGTAATGAATACAAAATTACTTCCAAAGAGGTTAAAGGGATTGTAACAGAAAACATTTACAAGTCATCATATTCTTTTACATTGACAGTGTAGTGGAAAGCATTTAAAAATAATTTTATGATACAATTTGCCATTTAGATGGTTTTGTTTTCTCTTTCTAATTATAGTCATTGAGCACCTTATGGTCTAAATTGCTTTTATTTAGAATACAATGTGATTGTATTAGTAATTCTTCAAGTGGTCTGTTATTTCCTGTTATTTATCCATAACACTATAGGTTCCTCCAGACTAACAAAATCAGGGTGGCTGGTTTTTGTGTGTAGCTTTCAAGAGTGACTCTCAGTCAGCCACTTATTGCTGTAAGTTAGAATACAGCCTCAGTTTCCTCTTCCCAGTTTTAAAAATAGTGATAGCTTTCATTGTGCTCTGACAATTGCCTGTATCAGTCTCCAAATGGCTCTTGGGAGATTCTCAGGCTGATACAGAAGTTTGCTACAGTGTGAAGGTTCCTTGTTCCACAGCTATAAGTAGGCACCGTATTCAGTTGTTTATCAGGTTTCACATAGCCATGTCCAAGCATCTGTAGAATAATTTTCATTCATTGAAGCTAAAGTAAGCATTCTTTGGCCAAATATTTGGCCGCTTTGCTGAACAATTTAAAATAGGGTTTACATTCATTTGTAACTTTCTTTTGTTAGCTTACAAACTTGAATTACATACTTATTAAGAAGATTGTGTAAGTTGTCATTTGTTATTGTTATTTAATTGGCTTATAATGTATTTTAAATAACTGACTTCTCTTAACTTTCTTAGAGAATTTTAAAATGTCTATTTGACAAGAGTGAAAAAAGTCTGATGCATTTATCAGATCTATGATCTTTTGAGTAATTTTGGTTATGATATAAATAGAAGAAATAGAACTCAGTGGTTTTCCATTTCTGCACACCAATAAATGCATGCAATACTTTTGGATAAAAGAGCTTTACATTTGAAGTGACACATTACTGCTTTTGGATTTTTCTTCATTCATCTGGGCTTCAGTGCCTGTATTTATGGTTAGAATTCAGCAAACTCTTATAAGACTTGGACAGCACAGGTTGTAGTTGTGCAAAAATTTGTCATTTGAGATTTAAGAAACTTTGTATCGTTTTCTCTACTGGTATACATGCTGCTGGGTCTCATGCAGTGACTAAATATGCTGTAAAATTTAATTTTAAATTACAACAGTTGTAGAAAAATAGGCTATATGTGTTTCTTTTTCCACAGGGAGTGGTGGATGTTTGGATGGAAGAATTTAATCTAAAATGTAAAACATTCCAGGAATGGTTTAGCATATTTGTTTGCAAGCATTGCTGCTTTTCTGGTGCTTACTATTTATTAAATATACTCAGTACTGCTGAATTTACTAGGAACCAAAAAGAGATATACTAAATTAAAAGGCTGGCTGTTTAATCTAGGAGAAACTGTTTTTCTGATTGCCCAGTGAAGGCTGCTTTTCAATAGTCTGCCAAATAGCACTTAGTGAAATCTTGTGATCTATTTTTAAGGAACTGTCCTTTTTAGGAATGCAGCTTTCATGCAGAGGGATTACTCTTGTGTCATGCATGCCTGCATGGTTTTCTCTAAAGCTTTTTTAGTGAATTTGTCCCATTACTTTACTTCAATTATTTTGATTACTTCCATACTCATTTAATGTGTATCCTAGCTCTTCCACAAGAATATGCATTTAAAATAGTTTTGTTTCTTCTCTATAGTATTCCTGCTGCTGAAGAGGCTATATTATTTTTGATGGAGTTTGCTATATCACTTAATGCAAGTTTTAGATCAGAAAGAAGTTTAAAAAAATGCAACACTGAAATGCTGTATTCAAGTTTGGGAGTGTCTCCATGAAAACAGAGTTGGTAGAAGTATTCATTGCACAGGATTTATTAAAGTGGAATCTGCACTTGTATATTTTTTTCCTAGGGTATCACAGAATAAATACTTTGACATATTTGCTTTGAACCTGGCCTTCCAGGATCAGCAGAATACTCTTCCCTCCCTGCTCTTGAGATAACAGCAAATGGTCATGTAGGTTAAAGAGAAATTACAAAGAAATAAAGGACTAGTTGTAAGCAGTAGCTAGCTAATCAGCCAATAGCAAGCAGTAGCTAGCTAATTAACTATAAGCAATATGAAGACTTTGACTCATAGTAGCTTTTTTTTTTTTTTTCAGTTTGGAAAGAGAGATGGCTGTCGATTGATTGGATTGGCTTTGGTCATATACAGCGATCAAGACCTTGCCTAGTCAGGAGTGGTGAGTGATTTGCTTATTGACCCGTATATGGGTCTTGTGTAAATTTGTAAACTTCAGTTCTGTGGCATGGTATAAAAATGTATGGAGGTAACGAGATATAGCATTTATGGATCTCTGTTTAACTGTTACATCAAAATGAATTTTGTGATCTGATGAGTTCATCACTTAGGTACTTGATGTTTATTCCTGATTGAACAACTTCCTCGTATGATGAAGAATCTCTAAAAGAGTTAAAGCAACTTAAACTTTATCAGAATAAAAGGACATATTTTATTTCCATAATAAAAATATGATGATAGGGAGACTCTTAAAGAAAAATGAGGATGTGTTGTAGCTTCTTAAAATTTCATTTCGGTTATAGGTGAAAAATCAAAACATTGAGCCAGATAAAATGGTGTTCCTATATGGCATAATCATGGTGGTTCATATTAGCTTAAACTGGCCAATTATGGATGAAGTTCTGGTTAAAGAATTTTAATGACCACAAGGGAGATTATTTGGAGTGTAAAAAGGCAAATGGAAATGCTTAGGTAACTTTTTACAGTTCATACCTGAGGTTCAGCTTCCAAATTTATCTTGAAGGGATGTGCTCTGCCATCTTCTGAAACTTGTGGGGACCATAGTTTAGTTCCTGCCCTAGAAAGAAACGCAGAATTTAAATAATTTGAATTCCTATAGAGTTGTGAATGTCCCCATAAAATATAATGCAGCATGGAAATCTGCAGGTTTTTTCTATGCTTTTGTAGTGTTTTGACATAAAAATAATTCAATTATATGTAACCAATATATATAAAATGTATCTACTTAAAAAAAAAAAAAAAGTATGCTATTAACAATGGGAAATAGCTTCTTAATAGTTACCAAATTCAAAAGGAAAGGGAAATTAGTGCCTTTCTGATCTGAGCTGATCAAACATTTTAGTTTTATTTTTAATGGTTCATAGAATTAATTTTGGGTCCCCAGAATATTTTGTATGAATAATTGAGTATATTAGCAATAATCCTAAACATCCATTTCTTTTTCTTTAAAGACCATAATTTCCATGTAAAGCCTGCTTTTCAATGTAGAAGTGCAATCTAGGTATGCAAAGTATGTGCAAGGGGAAATTGAAGTTGCACAGATGATTCTTTCAGTCACGTAGGCAGAAGTAAACATGAAAATATCAGTTACAGTTCTGTTTTCATTGACAAAGTGAAATGTGGCAGCTAATTTTAAAGTAGCATAATAGTAATGAACCTTGAATTAACAGAAGGAATTTTTCACCATGATGTGTTGTCTAGTAGTTCAACAACACTCCTTAAAAAAAAAAAAAAAGGAACACTTTGTTTATTTCTAAAGAAATATTGTGGTCAGCTACAATAACGAACTTTGCCTCCTTGAGAGCTTCGGGTCAATTAGGCCTGTCAGTTTTGGACAGCTGAAAGAGTGAGCTAAGTGATTCTGATTACAGACTGAACAAATTCAGCTGGAGATGTGAAGCTGCAGGTTGTTTCTCTTCCTGGCTCTAATTGAGAGAAGTGAATAGGAAAGTTTCTGGATGGCTGCAGTTTAGGTAAGACAGTGTTTCTCAGTTTTGTTTTGAACACTGCTTTGAGAATCCTGTATTAGGCCTAATATGCTGTGACCAAATAGATTGATTTGCTTTAAACTCACTCCTTTGTCACCCGTTATGAAAGTCTGACATGATACTGGTTTGCCTAACTGGGATGATACAGTAGCAGCTTTATGTGTGGCTGAGAGGAGGCAGTGATAAGCACCTGTGGCTGAGGGAATGTTAGAGCAGAAAGGTCATTGAACAACTGACACTAGGTGAGGATTTTATTATTTCCCTAAAACATGAAGGACTGCTTGCTTGCTGACTGTAAACAGAGGACTTATGCAGTCAGCAGAATTATACTGTGGATAACCTGAGGGAAGCTATTCTTTTTGTGCCTACAAAGATGAGTTCTGGGGAGTCTTGCTTGATCTGGTTTAAGAGGTAGGTCTGGTTGATTGTAATTTTAAGGATCTTGTGAACTTCTTCAAACTATTTTAAATAGTTACACCATATAATAATTGTACTGTTGAGTAGTGTCTTCTCTCAGAAATAGACAGACATATACACGTACCTCTCTATTTTCAAACAAAGCTGATGTGTAGCTGCTTTAATTCTCTCCTGGGCATCATTATGTGTCATGTTCTCTGTGCCTAGACCATCAATAGCTATAATAACATCACCAGGGCACAGGTTGGCAGCTGAAGCCTTGCTTCCAGGTGTAATCTGAAAAGATCAAAATGTACCTGATTAATCACCATGCATGCCTGAAAACTGGTAGAGAAAATAACCTTCACCACACTTCCCTATTTCCTGTTGCATGGGGGAGTTACTTTTCCAGAGGCTCTGTAGTTCTATTGTCAGGTAACCATATAAATGTTTTATTCATCATAACTCCAAATTAGATGGAAATTATCTTCTCACTTCTACATTGGTTTGCACTCTGATCTCTGTAATTACTGTACCTCATCTTTAAATCTTCTTTCTCAACTGCCATTATATAATTTGCTTGAAAAAAAGTTGTGTTTTTCCCTTAACGACACCAGGAGAAGAAAAGAACTGTTAAGAAATTGTATTGCTGAACTCCTTAAAGTGCTTAGCTTTAAGTCCCTTGGCATTTAAGTGACAGTGGCCCTGATCCTTCATGGTGGTCTGTGTGGTGCAATTAATACCTTATGTAAATGTACCACCATCTGTGACACTCACAGAAATGGCCCTAAGCTTATCTTTCTATGCTTGCTTTTTTTGTTGTTTTTTTGTCTAGTTGACATCTTCTGTATGGTTGTTAAAATAATTGAAATGCAACACAATTTTGCTTTAAAATAACTATTGTAGAGAGGCCATGACCTTAGATGTTACTGAAGCTTGTTCTAGAATTGCAGGCCTCTATTTGCAAAAGGTGACTTCTCCTGCCACTACACTTACACATACCACATACACAACAGGTCACTGAGTGGGATTTCAGTCCCTTAGTATGTATTGCCATTTTAGGCAACTCTTGATTACCTAGACAGCAACATGAAGTTGATGCGTGTAGCACATAAACTTCTGAAATTCAGCTCACAAACAGCAGAAGGGACAAGTTGAGTCACACAAAGTAACATTAGCTGCTTATTTGTAAGTAAATGAATCCCAGTGTGAAGGACAAAAATGTCAATATAGTCTTATTTCTAAAAGCAGTTCTTTTATCTGTGGCATGTATTGAATGAAAAAGCTATTGGAGAGAATTTTTCTCACTATGAGTTCTACTACAGTGAAAGCACATGTTATCTTGACCCGAAAACATGCTGTGGAGACATTCTTCAGCTCTGGTGTTTCACAGTTTTCCAGCAAAGGAAGAGAGTAAGCTGCCCAGTGTGCTTCCAGCATGTTCTGAACCCCAGCTTTTGGTGAAGCTGGCAGACTTGTCTCTGAAGGGGACACTACTGTTAACATAAAAGCAAAATAGAAATTCTTTTTTATATGAGTTGCACTGTATTAGTATTGAAATAATGGCAAAAATCAGTGAAAGGGAGTTGTTCTCTCCTCTTTCCATATCCGTTAGGTAGGTCTGAATGACCAAAGAGATTGTTTTGTGAGCTCTCTTTCTGCATTCCAGCATGTAAACTTATTTTTAATATCACTGTAACAAACTACAATGCATGTGTTATTATCAAGTCAGGCAAACTTTCCAAATGGATGCTTGTAGCCAGCTGCAGGCTTTTACACTCTAACCCTTCAAAAGAATGGACTAGTGTATTGTGTGCGTAACAAAGTGTTAAAGTGCCTGAATAATCTGTTTGAATATGAATCAAGGAAGTTTTTCATAAATTCTAAGTCTGAAATCTCAAAAATTGTCTGCTTCTCAAACTCCAACATCTGCAAATGCAAATGATCAATGCTGAGACTGCTTATACCACTATAATGAGACAGGGGTTAGAAGTACGATCATTCTTCTCCCTTCAATGTGGAATTGCTCCTAACTTGGCTTAGCATGTTGTGAATATGTCTGCAGTGATGAACTGCAGCAGAATTCCTCGTGTTTCAATGTGACTGGCTCTAATACCTAACTGGGCAAACCCAGCCATTCTTGGTTCCCTCTCAAGAGTAAGTTAGCTTGTATAACCCTTATAGAGATTACTCTGCAGATTATGTTTTTTACACATCACAAGGAATCATCTGCTGTACCTGTGACATACTGCAGCAAAGCACTGAGATAATGATCCTGCCTTATAAAGTAGCGTATCTGTCTAGCACAGTACATTCCCCTGCAGCTGTACTGCTGGAAGAACATGCCCTGCTCTGTGCTGCTGCTAAATCCCTTGGGTTTTATAAGTTGTCAGCTGCAGTGATACCACTTTCACATTTGAGTGGGGTTACTATCATTTGGTCGCAGCAAGGACAGAAAGGAAGTGTGTATTTCTTATTCCTTGGCTGAATTGATTATTTCCAAGCTTCTGAGGTGTGTCTCTTGGGCCTTGCCACCTTGATGGGGGTGCTGAGTTCTATGTGCCCAGGCTGATAGGGTGCAGAGAAGGCACCGCCCTGCAGACTACATTTTATAGAAAGGGACCATGTTGTGCAGTGCAAAATATCATGGGTATGATATGGATATTGTGGGTACCTCAATAATGTCAGTGATATTGTTTCTTAAGGACTTATTAGTGATGCATTAAGTGTGTATTTTGAACACTTAGAATTGTGTTATGACTGTAGTGTTTGTTGCTTGCTCACTGTGGCTTCATGAGGTAGATTCTACTGTTGCTTTGGGAAAATTTTGCCTTGCTCTTCAGGCCATGTCTGCATGGTGTGCCTGCTACTCCTGTATCCTGGGTATCCTGGATTTGGATAAATACAAGAAAATGTGTTGATCATTCAGATGTTGTCATGGACTAACTAATTAACCACATGAGGGTCAAAGTCTCCAATGAAACTTTGAAGAAAACCTCTCTGCATCTGATAGTAGACTTGTAAAGCTTGTCACATTATAGCACCATAAATATTTCAGGCTCTGTGTTTTCTAAGGAGAGCTATGAATGTCTGCAGCCAGAGTGGCTTAACGTAAAATTGTGATTGGTAAATGTCTATAAAAATAAAGTAGAACTTAAATCTTGAGTTGATAATATTTTACCATTCTCTTCAAACTGCACAAGTTTCAATGGTTCCTGTAATCAGTTTCATTAATGCAATTTCTTTGCATCTATGCAAAGTTCCAAGGATTTAAATGTTTTCAGTATTTGTAGTTAATTATTTTTTTCTGACCATAATAGTATTTGAATATGTCGATTTTTAGTCCCCTCCTGTTCTTCCTCTCTCCCAGTGATCATGGTCTGTAGTTTTTGCATTTCCTTGAAACAGTCAAAACAACAGAGCAATTTGAGCTTTTGAAGTGACATCTGTTCTTTAGACAGGTGGGTAATGGTCTCTTACATCGTCTGTCTCTCTTGATAAATCCTGATTAAAGCTGTCTCTCGTTGAACAAGGGCATAGCCAACCAGTCTTAACACCTGTCCAATTATTTTATTCAGAATATATTTTAAAATATATTCTATTTATTGCTTAGTTTTTTTCTTGTTAGGACAGTTAAGCCTAGTGTGAATGGGCTGCTTATGATACCTTTCACAAAAGGAACAGCTAGGCCCCAAGAGGCAAGACTTTTGAATCTTGTGAAATGTTCTCTACTTCTTAAGGGGTATTGAATGAATACTTATTGAGGAACTCATCTAAATGTATGCTGTGACAACAAAATACCAACTTTATACAAATTTACTGTTCATATTCCTAAGCCTGAGCTAAGGAAAGGTAACCTTGTTTTTATATATATATATTTTTTTTTTTTTTCATTGTACTAGTTGAAGTGTGATTTTGAGCATTTCTGTAACATGCCAGAAACCAATGGTTTATGTCTTGTGAGGCATTTGGTAGGTATGAGTCAACTGCAAAGTAATTTATTCTTTAGAAAGTTATATTTATAGTAACATCCTTTGTTATTGCAGTTTTAAACTTCATTGCCCTTAATCTAAACACAAAGAAAATACAAACCAGACACTGCTAAAATATTTTTCATTAGAGATAATGGAAACTATTTTTCTTTTAGAGGCCCATAAAAGGCAATGAAGGCCCCAAAACATCCAGAGATTACTTTTTTTAAATTCAGTGTTTTTGTCTCCTGTTTCCCCAAAGGCTTTGCTATTCTATGAGTATTTGTTATGTAACTACATTCAGTTAAATAATAGCATTTTGATTAACTTCTGTTTAAAATACATAAAATGATTTATGCTTTTTTAAATCTGGAATGAATGACTAAGTTAATTTTTACTAGTTAATATGTGAAAAGATCGTCCTTAAACTTTCTACTGATTCTTGTTTGGAAGCATATTTACTGTGAGACATCACTAGTGGTATCCATCCTTCAAGGCTTTTGACGTTTACTCAATGCCAGACATAGTGTATATAGTGAGTCATGGTGTAGGGCTTTATTAAAAAAAAAAAAGAAAAAAAATCAAACAAAAAAAGCATAGTGATTTGGAGGCTCATGGAACACACATTTGGTGTGTCTAAGGTCCTGAAAAGCAGCAGAAATATAAGGAAAACGAATTCTAGCCAGATGTGCATTGAACACAATTTTCAAAATATAGAAATTAACGAAATATGTATCCTGTCTTTTGAGTAGATCCACATCTGTAGATGCAGGGCAGTTGACAGTGTGTTGTATGCTACATTGATTGAATAACTGGTTTCTTAAATTGCAACCAATATCTCAAAATCCATGAAAAAGAATGAAGGCTCAAATTCTTGCCATTTATTGGGGGAGGGGGGTAAGGTAAACTTTCAGTTTCTAATATGGCAAAACCCACCAGATAACTGTCTCTTTCATATGCAGGACAGGATGACTTTCTAATAACTCACTCATTTAACATTCATGAAAGTGAAAACCATTAGATTATGTAAAAAAGGTATGGTTGCCTTGTCTGGCAATAAACAGAACTCGATTTAATTAAATAAGTCAGATTAATCTGCAAAGCACAAACTCCCAGACATGAGGAGCTGCTGCTAAGCAGTCTTCTCCCTCAGTGATCAGAGAGGCTAGTCATGGAAAGCATAAAAGTGAGGTCTTGCTTTTAGTAGGTTTAAATGTAATTTTGAAAGCCTGGAAAATCATGCCAGAGTTTTTCTGCTGCCAAGGCACTTGAATTTTATTTTGAGACGTAAGAAGTGCAGTTAAAGTCTCTTAGACCAATCACAGAAACACGTCACACAAAACTTGTAAAAACTCTTAGTATTCAGCTGGCTCTCCTCAGAACTAACAGCTACTTTTTAATCTACTCACAGCTTTGTCTGCATCACTGTACTCCAGAAAAGTAAAGGACAAAAATCTACAGCAACTATTAAATGGAATAAATAGAAAGGAAATGGAAAGAGTACATACCCTGGTTATGATTAAGGGTTGGTTAAAATCTATTCCTCCTGAGAGCCTGAATCCCCAGGGTGACGGTCCTTGGAGAATAACATTTTGTGGCATTGTGGATAGCTTTTCCTTGGTTACTGTTCTTTTTTCCTTGGGTCTGTGTGAAGAGTTGAGCGTAGGAGGAAGGTTGCTGTCAGCAGAGCACCTGCCGGACAGGGCAGCCGACCTTTTATACCTCCTAAGAAGTTTTACTCATTCCAAAGCTGTGGGCACTGCACTTTATCCCTACTCTTTGAGTGACGTCAGCCAGTCCCTCGGCTTCTCCACCCACAGAGGGGAGTTTCAAACTCGGACAAATAAAGCTTGAATGCTGGAAAGTTTACAACAAATGAATCAACTTTATCTGCTGCTTTAGCGTCCCCCTCAGCCCGATAATCAGTAAGCTTCAGGATGCAGTGTCGTTCCGGTTTCTTAAAGCAACCTTGTTGCTCACTTGATATCATGCTGATTATGTTGCTGGTGTTTGATTCAGCTGTGCAATGCAGTGCTTTGACTTTGTACATGACTCTGGTTCATGTAAACAGAAATATTAATAAGGGGATTTCCCTCTCAAGGTCTTGTTTCACATCTTGTCTTATTTGTAATGTAATAGTTTATTGCATTAAAAAGTCCTCCCAGCCCTTCAGCTGCATTTTTTAGATAGTCACTTGAGACCATGGCATGCACCAGTCCTAATGCCTTGAAAAATCTGGACTGATGTCATACATATTTCTCATACTGAGGAAGAGAAATGCGGTATTAGGTGATGATGTCTTTTTTCCTTTGTAGAAACCTTAGCTTTTTTAAGGTAGTTGTCCTTTACTTGTGGCTTGCTAGTAGATAGTAGTGTTCATCAGAGGTTTTTTGTAACTATGTTCTTGTCAAGAATATTTCAAAGACATCCTCTATTATTAAAGTGTAATTTACATCCTGAGCAGAATGAAACACATAGTAGTGACTCTTTCAAAGTGAACCATCAGAAAGGATATCTATATCACAAAGAGCTTGCAGGGTGACAGTCAGCTGGTGGGGGCACAGCTTACATTAGGAATGTGAAGGAAGATAGGCACATTCAAAGAAATGAGGCAGGTGTTTAGGTCAGTGGTATCTCAGTCTTGGTAGCTCAAATACTTTTGTATATTTTGAAGTTGAGGAAAAAAATCCTTTCATTCCTTATGAGTAGTGTATATCCTCTGATATGTCCTAACATGTTTTGAGATTGGTTCAGTACATGCCTTCAATATATTGCCACTAAATGGTTTATCCTGATTACATTGTGTGTGTTCAAGGTCAGAATTTATCACCAAGTAGTATTTCAGTTTCTTGCCTTTTCTCCTCTTCCCTGATTATCTGTTTTGAGTGAAAATGCCTTGCATGTTTGGTACTCTATTTTTTATTTTTTTTTTTTGCTCCTCTTTTCCTAGTGAATCCTGTAGTGTGTTTTGATTTGTAGCTGGGAATGAATAATATACTAGATGTATTCATTTCTTTCGTGTGCAATTTGCATTTTATTTTTCTCTGAACACTGACAATCTCAAGTATTGAATCCAGCAATGCACTTCAGTAGAAAATTATTTTGAAATATAAAAATTTCCGTGTCAGATCAAACAGTATAATCAAGCTCTGAGTTTCTAGTGTCAAAAATTATGCTTGTATAAGTTGTTCACTGGAGAGATTCCTTCCAAATTAACAATTTTAAGTTATTGATTTATATCTTAATGTGCAGGCTTACTTTTTGGTTGTGGAGTTTTTTATTTGGTTTTTGTTTTTTGTTTTTTTTTTTAAGAAACCCAAGTTTGGGATTGCTTAAGTGTCTGTAAAATTTGTTCGTGTTTCTATACTTTACTGAGATTTCCTCATATGGCCCTACAAATCTTGCTAGAAATATGTAAGGGCAGGGTAGGTTTAACCTTTTTCTAGGCAGGTGATTGCTCTCAGTTTCAGTGGAAATCGTATGCATATATGATGCCGAGCTCTTGCTCAAGGAATAATTTTTTTTCTGCCTGGTTTACTGGAAGGGTGACTTGCTCTCCAAGGTGCTGTTGCTCTGGAGAGCAATTGCTAGATCCTGTTTTATTTATGTTCCCCAGATTCAGCCTTTTTCTTTTTTTTTTTCCCCCCTCTTTGTAATTAGAGAGGGGAAAGGAAAATAAAAGATGTGAAAGGCAGTACTGACTTGATGCTTGCCACATAAGGCTGTTTCCTAGTTCCTTTCCTAGTGACTGCTTTTAAGAAAGTCCTTCACCCATTTACCTAGCATGTGTACATTTTTTTTCGTTTATCTACCTAGAGCGCTTTTGTTTGTACCTACTACACCAAAATGCCCAGCTGAGCTTGATTGAAGCCAGAGCCTTTTATCCACTTGACAAAGGTATATTCCTTTCAGTGAAGTAAAGAACATTTTCTTTTTTTCTCTGTGGTTTTAAGGCATCATATTTTCTTTTATTTACTTTTATAATAGTTGTAGCTATGAAAATAGATTTTTGTAAATATGAAGCAATGTGCCATTTCCTCTTTTTTTTTTCTTGTGCAACTGAAGCTTGCATATAAGAAAACAAGTATTTTTAATAGATTTTCTTGTTTTGTTGTACTATAAGATCATTTGTGTTACAACCTTTTTTACCTGCAAATATACTGCCTCTGAATTTAATAGCTGTGCTATGAATTTATGTACAAACTAGCCTCCTCAGAAGCATAATGTAGTCTTTCGGTTTATAGTATGACTACCCAAATTTTTAAAGCAGACTTCTGTTTTCCATGTTGATATTTCATTTGATTTTTGTGCCAAATGTTTTTTTTTCTATCCAATGCAATATGAAAGAGTACAACTACTCCTTTCCACCTGCCTCCTCTCCCAGAAATTGAAGGGAGGGGAAAGCTGTGTCAAATTCCTTTGTGTCACTCAACTTTTTGAGACTTGAGAGCTGGAGTCGCAAGTTAGGCATTGGAACAATAGCATGGGGCACAAATCCATCACTGCACACCATGCCACCTCTCTAGCTTTGGACAAACTCCTGTGCCCATGGCATGGCATTGTTTTCCATGTTGCTAGTAAAAGGCGTGCTTATTACCTCGCTTCAGAATATTTTTGGATGTCATTTTCTTATTTTTTCAGTATGTCCCTGCCTTGATGGAAGAAAATGTTGTTTTCCTGGCAACTTGGCAGGCTGAGAGTTGGAAAAAAAAGTTTTAAGGAGCAAATGTTTAAAAGCAATTCTTTCTTCTGTAAACTCATGGAGAGCTCTGTTTCAGGCTGCAGAACCAGAATAAACCCTGGTACAGGCAGAAACAAACAAAAAACTGCAAACACTTCAGAGTCTGCATTTTAAGTCATAAACCTCCTGTCTTACTTCAGAGCTTAGTCTATATCATAATAAACTATATTGGACTAGGCCACTGTTTGTGAAGTTTAGACAGTTACAGTTTTGGATGCTAAATGGAGCCTGAAAATCACTTGCACATGTGGAACAGCATGTACTGAAACTGGCTGTCCAGAGGTGAAAGGTCGAGTGTTCCAAACTGCACAGCCTGTTTTCTGTTTCAAAACTCATGGGTATATGGGAAATCTTTTTATAATAAATATGGCTTATTTTAAAAGAGTTCCCAAAGTTCCCATAAGACTGATTATATACAGATTCTATAAATGTAATCTTCCTAATTGCATTGCTAGGGAACAGGAACAATTAATAATTTGCATACTGGTGAACTTTTCTTATCAGCTTTTGGTTAGTGGATGTCTGACAAATTAGCAGTACCCTTAGTTTTTCCTGGCAAGAGAGAAATCCTCTCTGCTTTTCCTAGGTGGTATGACAAGCAGCTCTGTGATTCTTCTCATACATCTGGCAAAGAAAGGGAGAAGTGGGGCTCCTGTACTGTACCCCTCTCCCAGGTGTTAGAAATTCCTGGGCTGGAAATACATGTGAGGTGGAGAAGGACATTCCTACAACTCCTCCCTACCTGCCCCAGCTTTGCAGATGCTTTAAAGCAGTGATTTAGGTCAACTGACCTCTCATTTTAAACTTTTGGTTATCATTTTGAAATAACTCTGGCACTTTGCTGTTTAGATTCCAAGTAGCAAACTGCAACTGATAAGCATTTTCTTAAATTTTTGTATGCAGGTTCAGGAAGCCAGGAAATCTTGTCTTTCTTCCTTTTTTTTAAATTTTTAAATTATTTAACTTTCAAAGGCGGTAAATTTATTCCATGCATATAGCAGGAACTGAAGACTTAAACCTCAATTTTTATCAAGAAGCTTCCTACTCAGCAAGTGAGGAATAGGTGTCTTAGAGCCTTTAAAAGCCCACATTAAGGACCCATTCTAAATTAACAAGCTAATAAGTGGAAAGTAATTTTTTTTAGTGAAATTCTATGTTTCAGAGCTGTTTCATAAACTTCTAAGCAGATTGAAAGTAAAAAATGAAATATTTTATTTTCAAAAGTTATTTAATTATAGATGTACTTGGTTTTCATCTTACCTGATACTTGTGCACTGATTTTTTCCCCTTGTTTTCCTTTAAATTTTTTTAAAAAGTAAAGGAGGAGTTTGGGACATTTATAAAATAATAACTAGAGTTTAAAAAAATCATCTAAAGAGTGTATTGAATGGAATTAGACGCTGATGTCACATTAAGGCATTGAAGTACTGCTCACCTTAATTTTGAAAACTCCTGTCTGTACCCTGTTTGCAACTCTATTTGCAAACTGACATATGCATGTATTGACTCTCAATCTGTGTTGCCAAGATTCTGATTATTGCAATGGTTTTCTGAAGTGTCACTTCTGTCATATTATTTCAATTTTGCCTGTGTTGCAGGGGGTTAGATATGGTTGTGTCTAGGAAAGAAATTTGTCGGCCTTTATTGGTTTCTTGTGCTTAATTGCTGCATTTATCAAATGCCACAATTAATCTTATGAGAGTTGAATGTTTTCTGAGAGGCTGCGTTTTCCTGTTATGTATGGAAAAGGGTTTGCCCTTCACTTCTGACAGCCTGTAGAAGTTCTGATGGAGAATCTTAAAGCTGACTGAGGAAAGAGTTGTTTTTCTTTCCAGCTCATTCACTCATCAGTGGTTCTGCTCCCTTTAATAGCTGCAGTCAAACGTCATGTCCAAATTTGGCAAGCTGATGCCTTTTTTGTTTAAAGTTGGAGCCCATTTTGGCATTGGAAACAAGATAAGCTCATTTCAAAGGACTAAAGTTGGAATGAAGTTAACAAGGCTCTGTGCCAGCAGATAAGTCCAGTATGCTTCATAAATTAGCATGCTGGCACTTAAATAATTTTTTGAACAACATAACCTGGCTGTTACACAACTCTCTGATGTGCTTACCACTTGACATTACCTGAAAAAATAATGCACAGCAGTTGTTAGATTTATAGAGCCTCTTTCATGAGGCATATTATAGAGCAGCATTCAGGAAACAGTCCAAATACTTCATTAGGTGTGCAATGACACGTAGCAAGAACGATAACGCACCTCTTCAGACACCCAGCACTGCCTCTATTAAAAGCAAAGTCTCATTTTTTATTTCTACAAGAATTAGTTCTGTTTCTTGATTTAATGTGCGATTTTATGCATTTAGCTATGTAATCTTTTATTGATACATGGAAACTTCAGCTGTCTTTTCAAGAGAAAAGCGTATGTTTACTAAAGGGGTAGTGAAGAGATCAAGTGGCATCAAGACACTTATCTCTTGTTCTTTCCAAACCTTACATGTAAAAGGTAAACATTTACCACTAAATTATTATTGCCTCTGTCTGGGTAGGCTAAAACATATCTGGATGCTGTTAGTATGCCAGTGGTAGCTAACCATACATCTTTTCTTGTGCTGGGTTGCACGATACAAGTCAAGTATTGGCAGGGCACAGAAAAGAAGAGGCTATCTGACTTTCTGAAGGAAATAAGGTGATTAGGACCAGGGAAACGGGCAGTGGAAGTGTTGGAGGTAGCATGAGGCCTTCCAAAGGGGTATGTTAAATTGTAATTTAGCAAACAGCAGTAATTTTAGATACTTATAAGCTATTGGTCAACTGTGTTTCAGACATGACCCAGTCAGCTTCTGCTGTGTACATCTTGCTTAGACATTGCATCCTTTCTTTTCAGACATGTGTTTTGTAATTGCTATTCAAGTCTCATTCATGGGATGTGAATTACTGTATCCACACTATTCATAGACTAAAACTGGCACAAAATGCTGTAGTAAGTCCCTTCTATGTTAGTTATAATTAACCTTTTTCTTTTCCTTAACTAATCAAGATAAAAGGTTATAGGAAAATGAAGGTATTGAGATTACATATGCTGCTACTGGAGAAGGAGCTGGTTCTATTCAGTAGCACCAGGTGTAGCAAAAATTGCAGGGAATTTTGCAAAACTCTTGGAGTGGTAAAACTGTCAGTAAAGATCCTGTCTATAATGTATGTCCCTCCCCATGGAAACACGTGTGTGTATGTATGTTTTCTCTCTTCTTCTAGTATATTTTTGTCAATGAAAGTTATATCTGGAAAAAGTCTGAAGTGACAAGAAAAGAACAGTGATTTCTTGGTTAAAAAGAAAATGCTTATCCCTGTGTGGCTGTGATTTGTACTTTATTCCTCCTCTAAGATTTAAAAAAAAAATTTCCATCTATAATTTAAAAATTATTATCTTTTGACATACTGAGAATGTCTTACATTGTAAATAACAGATAATAAAAGTCTGGGAATGCTATGACTATCTACAAAATACCTTTATGAAAGACAGAAATAAAGTGGGAGGCAAAGCTGCTCATCCTGTCTGGGTGCTCTTCTGAAGTTTCTCCTGGTTTTAATTCTAAGCAGTTCTTTTCAACCACACCTTTATCCTTGGCTGTAAAATAGTGCTCTTGCATAGGGCTCTTCGAATATAGCAGAGCAAAGTGCTTATATGCAACTCTACTCCAACTGTGTGAATGCCATTGAGAGTGTGTCTGGTGTTTCCCTGGGGCTGGCTACAGGTTTTTGATGGCATGTAAGCAACAGGAGACCATAAGGATTTGAACTATTGTCCACGGTGGCTCATTCTGTATCACTGTACTTGACAGATTTTTCTGTCAACCTCTGTTTGTGAGCTTGTGTTCATTTGTGTCTGTGAGAGAAAGATATCCTTGCTAATAGGTATTTACAGTTGTTCTGTGTTAGTCTACATCTGGGAGGCTTAGGAGGAAGGGAAAACAAAAGTTCATTCTGCCTTAAGCCTGAAAAAATATATGCATTTTTTTTTCTAACTACAGAGCAGTCAAGTGTTTCTTCAAAGCGTGTGTCAAACCTCTAGATCAATACCTTGACCTATTTTGTGGTCTCCCAAGAGATAAGACTTCATACACAAACAAATGATGAGATCACATGTGAGATCACATGTTAGGTCATAGTCACTTGTAGTCCAAGTGCCAAAACTTCCAAGTATTTTTCTCTTAGAAACAGGCATCAGAGTGTCTTTTAATATAGGACTGTTATCTTATGTTCCATAAAGTACTGTATTCAGCATCTATTTTTCTTTCACTTTGTGGCTTGGGTTTAGCATTTTAACAGCAGTTGCTATGGAAGAGTTAGCCATGTTTATTGGGTCATGACAAACGGCAACAGCTGAAAGACAAATATTGTATTCTGTTTTAAGTATAAGGTGGGCCCCGAGCCAGAGATTAGCAGCTTCAGAATATAGCTAGCCACAAGGCTGGATCCTTGGGTCCTGACGCACACTCTAGTTACTCAAGCAGAATGTTTAAATGTAGCTAAATACTGTAAATATTTTCCCCATTACTATCTTGATTTCATTCTGCTTGTTTAAAGGATGCTGGCAGCTTGTTCATGTCCTTGAATTAGTTTCTTATCAGTAGAGGAAAATACTGAATAAAAGTAATTAATTATGTATTTCACACTTTGCCCTGACTGGGCTACTTGCTTGATTCTATTCTGTGAATGTTGGGGTAAGTGCACAGAACTGAGAAAACGTTGGCAAAAACTGGCTGTATTGTGAAAAACAGTGAACTGCAGCAAGGACAAAACTAGAAGAAACCTAAGTAGGGCAAACTTCCCATTTTATCAAAATGTAATAAATGTATATGAAATGGTAGATGTGAAAACTGTCAGATAGCCACAAAGAGTCTTAAAACTGGTATTCATATATCCGCTATTGTAATACTCCAGCATGAGTAGTTAATGTAGTTCATACCATAGCTGGGAATTTTTGTTCTTGATGTTTGCTGGTACTGTGGAAATCCAGGCCAGAATTTGGGTGTAATTCCTCCATGGCTTTTCAAAGGGTAATCCTCATTCTACAATGTGAAGACAGGTAAATCATGGTATTTACAGGCAGTACTTTGAAATGTGAGTAAACTCTCCTAACAAAAATCTCTCTGGAAATAAAGACCTGGAAACCATTTTGCTTGCAATCCTTACCACCAATGCCCTCCAGCCAAAAAAAATCACCTAACAAACCAAACACCAAAATCTCTGAAAACCAAAAAGTCTTCAGAAATGCAAAAAAATAGTCTCCCTAAGACTGATTTCTTACCCCCCCCCCCTCCTCCCCCCCGCCTGTCTATTGCATTTCAGCAATTTCTGCTTAGCACTTCTCAAAGCTTAAAAGTAACTTGCTAAAGTCTTCTCACTTGAGGAAATGGCAGAATGCTTAAAGTCAGGATCTTCCAACCAACTCCAGTTCATGTGCCACGGGAGCTGTTAGCTAACATAAGTTTTATGGCCTAATGCAGGAGACCTTTTAACCTTTCGAAGTTCTGTATTTCAGTAATGATGTCAAGATGCTGAGGTCTTTTTGTAGACCTCTGGATAAGGCAAGAACCAGAGTGTGAGAGCTTGAATGGAATATAACAGAATTGCAGTATTTTTCAGTAGTAAAATGTTTCATATTCCTTGGATGTCTGCCTTTTTTCAAAAGTACTTTTGCCTCTGGAGCTGGCAGGAAGAGAAGGAGTGGTAGAACAGATGGGAAAAGTAGGATGGGTCACTGCTGTGGTGGGGGGGTTGAGTGACTGGCTGCATGGCTCTTAATTTCCAGCTGGGTTTAAAACCAGGACAGTCAAATTTCCATCTGGGCTTAAAACCACGCCCTTCAGGGTGGGCAGGCACATAGAGCCTGGAGAATTTCTTTGGGCTTGCCATAGCTGTTTGTATCTTCACATTGATCATACTCTTTTCTATTTCTAGTCTGGTCTGACTGTAGTAACCACCTTTCAAAGGCTTTCCTGGGGAGCTATCATTCATGGAAGCCCAGGGTGTCTGTGGTGAAGGAAGAAGGTTGACAATGCTGGCTCCATAAAATGGCCAGGTATCCCATTTCTAGGGCCTGAAACAGCTCTCCCTGGTCTTGTCTGCCTCAGAGCAGTGTATTTGGGATATCATTCTCCACTAGAAACCACTCCACCTCTCTGATTTTGGTGTGGTTTGTTGTGTTTTAGGGTTTGTTTGTTTGTTTGATTTGGGTTTTTCATTTTGTTTTTTTTTTTTTTTGAGTGGAGGGGGTTGAAACATCTGCTGTTTCTGTATCTGAGGTACAGGATGTATCTGTGAAGGTATATCTATAAGTGACACAATTTAGTGTGATTTAGTGGTGGTTTTCCCCCTTGATTAAAGACCTTAAAGGACCAAGGATATCTTAGCATGAATGCTGTGCAAATAATTTGCAGGTTTTCCACCTTGAGGGTTCTTGTCTCGAAGCTTGCACTGTTTGTGACCCTGCAATGAAATAGATAAACAAAGGAAGTGTCTGTTGTAAAGAATGGAGAAAGTTTGGATAGTTAGCAGTAATTTCAGGGTACTGTCCACAGAATTTATCAGTGATGTGTGTGACTGAAAAGTCAGTTTTCTGTAACAGCTTGAACCTCAGAAGCTTTGTAACTAAAGCTGTGATGATCAGAAATTATTATCTGATGCTGATATAGGTTTGGGCCAATTTCTTTCTTTGACCCCTCTTCTTTAATACTCCTTTTAACTGAAATGGTAGGTACAAAAATTTTGCACCCCTCTGTAGCAGTATGTTTCAGAATGTAAGTATGGATTGGTGGCTAGCAGAGGGTTTTTTTGTGTGTCCTGGGTGTCTCCCTGTGGTTTTGATAGCATATGACTTTCATACTTTCTGCTTCAGATTGTGTTGTGTGCTGCTTTATGTCTTGCACCTCAGAGCTGGCTGCAGGAGCAGATGAAATGAATCTATAAATAGTTCCTTGAGCTCTTCCATGGCATATAAATATTGCTCTCTACTACCCCCGACGTACTGGGCACATTCATTTGTCCTCTTTTATGGTGTAAGGAGGGAAGGGCTCATTCTCACCTGTTCAAATACTTCCAGTTACGTGTGAAAAACCCCCTATCTATAACAGATGAATCTGTGGCAGTGTAAGAAAAGCCTCTGGTGGGTATTAAACCAGCTGGTATTTGTACATGTTTCACATTACAGTTCAGAGCACTAACCCAGGGAAGCATGAGTTGGGTCACTGCGTGCTTGGGGTTTATCTAGCAAATCACAGCGACAGAAGCAGTGCGATGACCCACTTAGAACGACATGTTCCGTCTCCTCGGCGTTCCCCGTCCGCAGTGCTGGTTTCACTCGTGTGCTTAACTCAGGGGTGAGGGAAAAAAATGCAAATGAATGAAGGCTTGATTATTTTAATAGAGCAGTTTATTTCTTTGGTTCTTAAGTGGCACTTGTAGAAAGTCTTGAGATGAAATTACTCCGTTTTGTATTAATGTAAGATGGCCAAAACAATCTTAAAGGACCAGATCCTTTAAGATATTTAAATAGCAACTCCTGCAGTCACTTGGAGCTAGAGCTCGGCCCCTAAAGTGGACACACGTGAATACTGGGCCCTCTCTTGTAAAGGGAAACACTGGCTTGTGAGAGAGAAGTGAAACCCCTCCTTTTGGAGGCAAGCATCAAGAGCTGCTGCATGTAACTCTCTGGTAATTCTTCACTGGTAGAAATAAATAATTACACTATTCTTGGGATGTTTTTGAAGTGGTTTACTGATTTATCTAAAGGATGGAAAATGTAGGAGGATTACTTTGCTATTCGTTTATGTGGGTGATGAAATAATGTCTTCTAAGTTTGTTATTTGTGTTGGCAGCAAGAAACACTAATTGTTCAGATGTGAGTGTCTGTACTGAGGATAGCAACGCATTTCTGGTTGTCAGTCAACACTTCCCCCCTCCCTGCCCTGGTGTCACTTGTGATGTAATGCCATTCTGATGTGGTGGAACCCTCAGTGCTCCTGATTTTTAATTAGATATGACATCATGATACAAAGGTTTCTCAAAAAATTGATATGGGAGAGTTGTTATTGGCATTAAAGCTATTTTAATAAGAATGCTTTCTACTTTTTTGTAGTATGAAACTTTGCTCCTTTGTGACCTGAAGAAAAAAATTTAAATATCAAAAGGCATATTTCTTAATACATTGTATATGGGATTCTCATTAATACAAATGAAACAGGAGCTGGGAGTCCTGGATGCAGCTGTGCAGTGTAACTATTTAAAGCACTATTTAAAGCACTAGAAGTTGTACCTGCTTGATGGTTCAGATTCTTCCCTGGTTTCATCACCCCATAGTAACTAAAAGCTTCTGCCTTTTTTTTTTTTTTTGTTCAGAGGTGACAGAAAACCCATAAATGAAAGTCTAGCAGTCACCAGTATCACTTCCTTTGGCCTAAATAGTTTCTGACTCAGGGAAGTGCAAGCAGGAATTCATTCATTCTTTTGTTTCAGTAGATTTCTGTTATATTCTGCATAGATATGTGTAAAAATATTTTTAGTTTCCAAAGGAATATGACTTCACTGTGTTGATGAGAACAATAGATTATATTGGGCAATTTTTAGTGAGGACTTGGGAACTTAACCATCTGGCCATTACAGGGAGGATAAAAGTCAAATGACATTTTTTGCATCCAGTCAAATAAATGGCATGGTGTTGATTGATTATCCATAAAATTGCAGAAGAAAGTCTTATTAAATTCAGCATCCCTATTTACTTTTCATGGATAAGTTACCAATTTCCATTGTGCTGGTCTGGCAGTTCCCCATTCTGTAAAATGGATGGATTCAGGTATTGGTCTGATTGATATTTGCTGGTTGTATCAAGGGCTTCTGATGGATAAAACTATTATTCTAAAAAAAAAAAAAAAGGTTTATTTTAAAGCTAATTTGTCAGTTAGGTACTAAAAAGGGAACTATCTACTCAGCTCTGTCTGGCAGAGCAGTTAAAGAAGCGGTTTCTGGTCTCTGTGTGCACTCATACTTTTCCATATAATAAAACCAACCCAAATGGGCATTCAGTTGTTCTAGTGCTCCTCTCTTGTGCAATTTTAGTTTCAAGTTAACACAGAAATTATTACCAATACTGTGTGGTCTGTTGACTTCAAAGGAGTTTGCTGTTAACTGGAGCAAAGGCAGGGTTTCACCTTGTAACTATTAATGCTGTAAGTGACTATACTTAGCAATGACCTAAGGTCCTTCTAGAGCTACTGACTTCATGTTTCCAGCTTCCCATGGGCTCATGCACTGCTTTTTCAAATGCACAGGAAGCACCTCGTGTTCCTGTCCGGGCTCTGTATATCAGCATTTAAAAGGCAACTAGTAAATACCAGGCATGGCAGAATGACACCATGCTTTGCTTTGGCACGGGTGACAGAATGTGAGACCTGCTAGGGTGACCCTTTGCTGAGTTTGGGATATAGATCACTACCCTGAACTGCTCATGCATTAGTCTCCCTGGCTTATTGGTATGTTATGGGCTTTCTTGTTTTAGGAAGCCTTTGCCTCGACAGCAAATATATTCACTGCAGGGTGGGTACTGAGATCAACTGGTTTTTAGGGATGCTGTGGTTATGTTATCCATTTGTCTGTAATGTAGTGCAACTCTGCAACAGACTTGATCCTACTGCACTGGCACTGAGTTTCCTTAGTCTGCAAACCCAGCTGCCAACTCATAGCATTAAAAGAAATTCCTAATAGAAATCAAGAAGCACGCTACATATGTTGACAAAAGAATTTGGTTTGATAAATAATTTTCCAGAAAAATCAGTGAATATCTGAGGCTTTTAATTGATCTGTTTTCATCTTTTCCTAGATACTAACTGTCTAGCCTCTTAATTCTCCAGGTCTCTCTTGCTCTGGCTTTTAAGACAAAGCACCACTTAGTCCTGTGGGGGGTACTTCATGACTTTATTGGGGCTTATACAAGAAAATTAAAATAATCCTTTGTTCCTTAAATAGTGTAGTTGGGATTTCAGCAGACTTAGCAGAAGTGAGTATGTTTGGTTTACCTGGACATACTTATATATTTCTTTGTTTTGACTAAAACATTAGGACTGCAATCTTCTCCTGAAGTGTCAACGACTTGCTATTCTCATTGCAATGGCCTACATTTTCCCCTTTTTCATTCACTTTGCAATTAGCAGAGGATTCTATTTCACCCCTTAACCACTCAGACCCTTAACTATCCAGAATTTCTTTATATTAGTGAGACTATACTAACCAGCTGGTGTTATTAGGCTAGTTTTTATAGAAGATTGTTTTTCAGCCCAGCAATTGTAAAGACAGAACTGAGCGTAAATCAGACTTGAGGAAATAGATTATTCCTGTCCAAATGCAGGTTGCTGTTGTACTGGATTCTTTCGTGGTAGAAGTACACTGTGCACAGCATTTGGGAAGAAGCAGCCTGGCAGGAATGGCCAGTGTGGCATGCTGAAGAAGGACCAAAGAGCTACTCTGAGGTGCCAGCAGTAACTGTGCTACCAGGCAGTGAAAAAAAATTCAACAACCAACCAAACACAACCCCCACCCAAAACCGAGAACCTGCTTTGCTTCTTGTTCCAAGTCTTTTTAGGACAATTGTTCTTTGCCAGACAGAGATGTCCCAAGTGGAAAATGTTCCCCAAAACCTAGTGTTTTCCTTAAGTCTTGTTCCTATGCTGTCATTTGACATGGGAGTTCTCATTTTGGTTTTGTTGGAGAATTAGGATGTAGGAACTTTTGGCACGTAAAAGCGTTTACCATTGTGTGTTTTACCTTTGTGTTTCTGCGTGAAGGGTGGTTCTGGCAAGAGAAAAATCATCTCAAATTGGCACACTATGCAGGAAGTCCGTGATGTTGCTTTTGAATTCAGGTGTTTCAGGGATGACACAGAAGTGGACCAACTGAGAGCTGTGTGGACAATGCCAGTTGCCCATAAATGTAACTGGTGTATGCTTGATGGGGGAGTGTGTGTGTGTAAGTACAAGGTGTAACTATCTGCATAGAAGCTTGAAGAGTTAAGCACTTTGCAATACTTACGTAATAAGTTATGTGTATTTGGAAAAATGATGGGGAAACAGTTTTGTACTCCAAGCAAAATTTATTAGAAGTCTATTCAAGAAAAAAAACCACAGAGACCTTTTGCTTGTAGGAATTCAAAGTCAGTTACCTGAAAGCCAGGTATGAAAAACCTGCATTTTTCTAAAATCAGATACAGAGTAGAAACAGTACTTTTTAAATATCACAGGCAACAGATATTTAAGTCTTCAATCATAAATGGCATCAAAGATAGTATTAATCTCACAGCAAAGCTGCATGCAGACCTAGTTTAAAATTGAAAGCCTTTGAATATAAAGCTTTTGCCATGAAATCTGCAATAATAAAGGTATGCTGCACAAAGATGTTTCTTTACCTTTGCCTTAATGACCTTTCTCAGTAATAAAGACATATGTACATTTAGATTTGGCTGGTAAACCATATTTTAATTAATAAAATTTTGCATAAAATGCTATCTTACAGAATTGCACTATCCAGATGTGCTTATGGTAAACAGAGCAAGAAAAGAAAAACGCATTGAAATGTTCTGTATGTGAAGAGGGCAAATAAGAAACTTAATTTTTTAAAAATCAACAACCAAATGGCTCTGTACAAAAAAGCAAACTTATGTACAAAATGCTACAGAGACTACATACATTTTGATAATTTTGATCCTTTACCCATGAAAAATGCAGCAGAAGCTTTTGCCATCTATAAGGTGCCGAAGAAACCAGATCTGAATTTTTATTTTTATAAAGCCATTGTCATTATCATCCTGTGCCTTAACGTCATTTGCTATTTATGCTTACCTTTGCTTATGGAAAATGTATGTTTTCAAACACTTGTTTCATTCAGAAAAAAACCCAACCCAACACCTCTAAAATATATCAGTTTTAATACTTGTGACTTTTTTTTCTGTCTAAATTCCTAAAAAGAATGTGTAACTTGGGTTTCATTAACATACATACACATATATAGTGAAATAAATCAGTACATGATGCTTGTGAATATTTTTCAGGTGGCTATGTTAGGAAAGAAAAAAAAAACAAAACCAAACAACCCTTTGCACTAACACTGCTTACTTCCTGCTTCTTTAAATTCTTGATAAGTAAAAACACTAACCTCTTACACTTCATGTTGCTTACTATTACAACATTTTGATTACAACCATTTAATATCAGACATCAGTAGCACATTATTATTGTCTATGCTTACAGCATTGTCTGTCTCTTCCTTAAGTCCTCTTTCCCAGGTCTTTGTGCCTTTTGCACTTCTTATCTTTTAACAGAAAACACTACAGGTTTACTACAGTTTTTCATTAGGGGAAAAAAGAATAAAGATTTAGCCAATACCATTGCACCCGTTCAGAACACTTGCAGTTCTTCCATTTTTCACTTTGCTTGCTTAGATTTTACAATCACTGTGCATTTGTTACAGCATACAAGTGCAGGCAAAAAAATCTATATTATAGTTTGTCATACATTGTAAACCAGTACAATAGGCAAACCCGTGACACAGCAATGTGGAAGCAACAAATGCTGCCAAGCTAATAAGAATGTGTAAAATAAATTTTTTAAAAAATAGTAAACAGCAACTTTCCCCTGTATTACATGCATGCTGAAAAAAATCCCACCAGACTTCATGGTAGTACCACAAACGTTCAAACCAAGAATACTTTTTCCCCCTTCCCCCCTGCCCCCCATGGCAACTCCTCTGTGTACCTGTCATCAGGCTTTTCCTATTGTGTTTCACATGAAAAGACTTTAAACGAGGGAGTATTTAAATGTTGAAATGATTCCTCTTGTCTCAGTAAAGCTTAGTGATTCACACTGTGGTCGTTGCTGTAATACTGCTGGAACGGTTTGGCGGGTGGGATGGGATGAGGATGAACTAGGTGGCCTCTATTTGAGACTGCAAGCAAGAAAACAGAAGGCCAGCGTAGCATGTTTTCTAGCAGCTTTATGCAGATGTGTTGCAGAGATGCAGCATAAATAAGTAGAAAAAAAAATTCACAGCCTCTTGACATAGTTTCCAGGGAAAGTACCAAAGAATTTGGTTCTTCTTGAGGTTCCTGAAATTAGAAGCAATAGATGAAAGATGGGAATAACAACAGAAAATCACTATGTAAGCATGGCCTTACAATTTTTATGTTTAGTATTGCACAAACAGAAAGATCTACAGTTCCTTATACTATGTAATTTTATTTGTGAGGTTTAACAAAGTATAACTGCAGGAAGCAAAATGCAAATGAAGAGGCATATTTGATTAAATTGTTAGGCCTGATTAAAAGCTGCGCTAAAATTCTTGGTACATAGCAATAATTTAATTTCAATATCAAGTCTATTTAAATAATTTAAATTTTTGAAATATTAAGGACTAGTCAGATGATTAAGTTAGCTGTTGTGTGCATGAGGGTTTATGAAATGATTAAGCTACCTTATCTAGGCCTGGTTATGAAATCGTTGTGTGTTCAGTAATACTTGGGTTTCACAAGTGGTCAATGTTGTAGATGTATTTATTTGAGTTTTATGTTTTGAGTTACCTGGCCTTTATAGAGAGAAGTAATACATAGTCCCTTCTGTGTCACAAGTGACAACAATACTGTACAACAATCCAGAGGTATGTGCCAATTTGCATCTGTCAATTTTAAAAGACAAAAGTGCAAAATCACCTGCTAATTTCAGTGGATTTTGGCTGGGATTTCTCCTGATAAAGCCAGGTTCAAATTTATTACAATAAATGCCAAAAATTCAAGTTGTTTAAATGACAGTACACAAAGAGAGCAGCTAAGGTCAGGGGGGGAAAAAAGAAGAAAGCAACCAAATTAAAACATACCCACAAACCATCCATCATCACACTTTTCCATCACATCAATGACATCTCCCTCTCTGAGCTCCAATTCATCTTCGTTCCTAGGAGTATAGTTATATAGAGCCTGAAACCTTAAATAGGACAAATGATGTATTTTAAAAAGAAGTAAGAGATCCTTGCACTTTTGCTCAAGTAAAGGAGCTGGTTTAAACATTAACTAAGAAGAAACACTTACTGCAAATAGAGGGGAAAAGGAATTTTTTTTTTGCCTGGTGGAGTTGAAGGTTAGGAACTTACAGTAAATAAAACCTTCATTAGAAAGGTAACTCACAGGACACTAAAGACTGGGTTTCAAGGCAAGCCTGATGGCTCCTCAACCAGTTGTTTCAAAAAAGGATATTTTTTTTCAGATTTTTAAAAAAATTTTAGTGTTATTTTATAGTTCAATCACCAAACAGAGGACCTCTAAAGGAGAGCATAGATGTGCTAGCCCTGTCACCTTCCATGATCAGCTCCTGAAACTGTGGTTCTGTCTCTAAGCTCTGTGAAGCCAGTAACTCAGCACAAGCGAGGGTACCCAGGACAGCTGCTCTCACACACTGTCACTCTGGCTGGGGGACCTCCCCCTCTGGCTGGGGCTCTTCAGCAGCTACAGAGATAAGTTATCTACCTCTGAGAGGGAGCAAGAGGCTTGAATCAAATCAGAGGACATATGGATGGAAACTCAAACAATATTCCAACCCTGAGCTGTGCCTCTCCACCTGGCCAGGGCTGCAGATTGCAGGATGTAAGTTGGATAAATGGCAAGAGGTGTGCAATTACTAAATGCATTGTCTTTCATTCCTTGCCAGCTTTTCATTGAAGTTTTTTGAATTTAAAGAATGAACTCTCACTAGGGGAAACTGAAGGTTCTTGGGTTGACAGCCCACAGAAGATTGATGCACAAGTCCGTGAGTCCTGCAGAGTCAGAATGGGCCTTTTTTTTCTAAGCAATTGTGCCTCAGGTATGACTGACTGTGTATAAAGATGCAGGGTAAAACTGCAGAAATTGTGAAAAGGAAATTGTTTTAATTTCAGAATACTGAAGCAAAACATAATTGTATCCATTTTTTTCCCTTAAAACAGTTCACTGAATTTTAAACCTTAATGCCATTATTACACTTTCCTCAGTAAAAACAGCATAACTTTCCTATTGATGTGTTTATCATTCTGGCTAAGTTTTCATGGTTTAAATAAGATGTTTATTTTAGTAAAAAAATCCTGCTCCTGGAAGCCCAATGTGAAAATCCTATATACAGACGGGTGCTAGGTTTAGTTTACTGATGGTCTTGAATAAACTACACTTCTTTTTCACATTGCTGGTTCAGAGATTAGAAAAGAAGACAATGTTCCAAGAAAAAAAATATTTTAACTTAATTTCTTGTAACTGGCAGTATCTTCCCATGCCCCAAAAGTCTATTTTTATATTTTAATTACACTAACAAAATGGAAAGAGACTGGTTGTTTAAGCAATTACCTTTGGTAATTTGTGTAGCAGGAGTAAGAACAATCTGTGCAAAAAACTAAGTGGCAATAATATTTTCTGTTATGCTTATCATCATTCCAGGAAAACAGAGCTATGGTGATATTCCAAAACATAATTAAAGGCAGCTTCCAAGGGGTCAGGATTTGCAGATGTAATGTGTCATGAATAGGATTCAAGCCAATTACTTACTCAAGTACAGTAACAAGAACTTCCCAATTACCTCTCTTTGTACTTTAGAAATTGAATCTTAGTCATTTTTAGATAATCCATTAAAAAAACTACTTTGTAGTAATTTCATTCTCTCTATGCTAATCTAAGACTTTCCTAAGTATGAAAAGTCTACTGGCATTTACAATACTGACAGAAAATGTATTCAAGAGAAAGTTGGCCATTTAATACATTTCTATTTTTAATTTTAGGAATAAATAACTTTAGTCATGAACTACTTATACTGTATTGAACAAAATGAATTAGACCATTATTGCTTTCAAAACTGAGTTAGGTGCCCCAGGATGCTCAACAAATACCAACAGGAACTTGTGGTTTTAGTGAGATTAAATATCCAAATCTAATTATATATCAGTGGTATAGCTATTTGGTAACTTTTTGCCCCTCTTTTCCATCTTCAAATGACTAAGGAAAACTTAAAAATATTATTAGACATTATGCCTTAGCTACATTTTATGAAGAATGATCTAATAGGGCTGAAGTGCTCTGATGCTAAAGGAAGAATGGCTACTGGTTTCAGTGATCACTGAAGCAGGACCTGAGTGCAAGACTAGGGGTTGAGGGGAAATCTTGGAACAATCTTGCACTGAACTTGCATTTTAACAGTCAGTACTGAAATATCCCAAGCACTTACAATGTTTGTCAAAGTAAGACTTGAGTTCTAGGTTCTTCTCCAGTTTTCAGAATAGCTTTCTTGTATCTCATATTTGAATTGCACTTTTAAATCACACCAAAATGAGTGAGCCTGTGATCAACATTATCAAGTTAGTTTTTTTCTCTCTATTCACATCCAGAACTGTTTCTGAATAATTGTATCAAGTCAGTAAAGCAGATCAGTTGAATCAATGTTAAATCTGTAACTGTCATTTTGCTGAGATGTAAAAATGGAGAGAATAAAAAACGTCAAAATCCCTTCTATAAGTATAGACAATGGAGAACTGTTAAGTTGCCATGTCTGCCTGCACTCAATGTAAAATTAAACAAATAAGGCTTTGCCCTCTGGGATCTTCTTGGATATCTTCCTACATCATTCAGTTATCTATAAATCTGTGAAATCTCTTCGTAATTGTACTTGGCAAGTTAGAAAAATTATCTGATGATGTGCTGGCTGTTGCTTAAATGTTAGGTTTTGGTTTAGTAGACAAGAAATATACTTACGGTTCCCCCCCACTGTGTATGTTTTCATGAGAAAGCACAGGGCGCTGTGGCTGAAATGAGATTATTTGAAATGTAACAAAGATTTGCAGTTTAAAGTCCAAATAACTGGATAGGCGTGTAACATACAGTTGCTCAAGAGTTCATATTCTACCTTGTGTAAAACCATGGCACATTCTGCCCCCCTTCCAACTCACAATAAATTCTTAAGAGACATGACAAACAACTGAATCTTGGCATATTCAAAGATCTGATTTTTGGAGGTCATAATAAAAACTAAACAAAACTGTGAACTTCATCAACAGTTCATTCTATTTATAGTATAGTACTAAATTGGAATAGAACCCTGCTGCCTCTTCACTGTGAAACAGAAATAACATTAGAAAATTCAGATGCAACTGATGAACATCATACGTTCTTTGGGTGAAATGTATTTTTAGATTAGCAGAAATAAAATCTCCTGTACATAATGGCAAAATCTAGAATGTTCATAGACGAGCAACATACCAATTTACATTACACACACAGAGTACTAACTTGGCAGGCATAACATGCTATGCTTTAACTAATTCTGTTTCATCTCAAGCCATGCGGGCTGTTGGGAGGCAAAGAAAAGAAAAAAATTTTGAAAGAATACATTTGTCTGAATATAACAATTAACACTTTTACTTCAACAGAAAAAAATAGTATGTATTTCCAGTGCAAAGCTTTGTGAAAGGAACTATTTTCCTTCTTAATGGAGCATTACCAACCACTAATATTCAATTCATCTGGACGCAATAGAAATGAAAAATACTACACTTCTACAGAAACCATATCCTGCTTAGAAAGTCATTGACTTATACTGATTAGAATCTAGCTGGGGCCAGAAAGTACAGGAGCAGCTGCTCGGGAAAGCTCTTGATATGAGCAGGGATAGTATTCTCTGTTGACTGAGGATGCCCTCTGGTCATGCTGTAGAGACAAGTCTGGGAACCATATCTGTTTTGGGAGTGTGGATATCAAACACTGCTCATAACACTTTCTTTCATGAGTTGAGTAAACTGCAACCTGATCTTTAAGCCATGGAATTTGTCTTACTGCCCCATGGTTCTCTCTTGGTTTGACTATTTCAGTCACTCTTTTATCACTCTTGAAGATGATACAGTCTTCCAACAGAGAAGGCAGCAGTAAACAATCCACAGGCTGATGGCAAAAATTGAATGGAAAAACACAGGATGTAGTTTGTTAGGATTTTTCCCCCCTTTTCCCTCTCAGCATCTGCAGATTAAATTAGTTAAATTTCTTTTCAGCAGTTTCTATGAATACAGAAAATATTGTGAACAGTCTGTACTTTAGAGTCTATTGAGTATAACTTTTAAAAGGTGCCTAAATATGCAGGCAGTTAGATTACAGATTTTTTTTTCATTCATACTATTGAATGCTAGATGCGAAGGAGGTTTACAAAGTAAAACAAACAAAAAAAATGCTTATACTCTTTACTGTCTTCTCTCCCTCACTTATACTCTCCTCTGCCAGTGTACAAGAAAGATGGATAATTTTTACCAAAGAATAAACATTAAAGACTGCAAATCAAACAGTTCTCAGTAAACCTTCTTCAATGGTTGGCTTGTCAAGCAAGAGGAGAATAGTCAGAATGCTTTGTATTTAGACTGGAATCTGACCTTATTTGCTGCTAATCTTTCATCAGGTCTGTAACTGAGCTGAATGCCAAAGACAGTCAGAGATGCAAAAGAACTCAACCGAGGTTAAGGACTTTTCCCATAAACAATGGAAGTAAAAGTCCTAAACAATGCTCCAAACGATTTAATGCTTTGAACATAATACCAAGCCAGGAAGAAACTGGGTAGGTTAGTATTATCTTCTTTTTCTGCATATGCTTCATCAAATGTTCTATTGCTAATTAACTACAATAGAAATAGATAATAAGAATCAAGGTGACTCATGATTTTCAACTCTGTTATTGCCTTAGAGAAAACAATCTTTTGACAAAATTACAGTCTTGGAGAAACAGGGTGAAGTAATTGGTGGTATGTCTGAAAAGGGAAACCTTGGAGCTTGCTCTCTATTTGGATGCATTCCACAGTAATGCCCCAGCTGACATCCAGAAGCTTTCTCCCTGTTTTCTTATCCTAAACTCTCATTCCCACATACAGTGGGACTATTGCAAAGATTTCTAGTTTTCAAGTGCACTTTGGTTTACTAGAATATCCTCCTTCCTGGGAAATATTGCAGGACCTAATCCCAAAACCATTAAAAACTGTGCCAGCTGTATGCCTGATTTTCATGCATGATTGCTACTGCACTTGCATATGAAAGTTCTGTAGAGTCCTGAGCATGCAAATTAGGTGCATGATAGGTGCTCTTGTACTTTTGGAATTAAAGTCATAAATACACTACACATTGACCAATAAACTCCTCTTAATATACTGGTTACATGTCATTCATTTGGAGTAATGTGCAAAATTAAAACAGGGCTTAATCCCTTTATTACAGCTCTCATTCCTAGTTGGACTTTCTATGAGATGGTGTTTGCCTGCTACTGCAAGAATCCTGGCCTTCCTAGAATTGAGCTGTCTTTCTTCATTGATGAAGAGCACTGTCCCCTCATACCTGGAAGCAAACAGAGGCCTGCCAAAAAGCTAAGACTCTGAAAGTTACACAAACCTGCATATCTTAAACTAAAATGCAAATTTTAAAAAGGGAGGCACCAGAAAGATGATCACCTAAAATCAGCAGCAAAAGCATGGAAAACAATTCATCCCATTACCAGTTTTGAGAGCTAAATGTTATGAAACCAATGCAAAGGACACCTAAATCCTACACTGAGAGTAAAACAGAAGCCATATATTCTCATTTTCATACCGTTTAGGTTGAGGGTGCAGTTTTTGTGTTTGATTGACTTTTTTTCCCCCCCTTTTTCATAATATAGATCACCTTTGTGAGCAAAGTCCATGCAAACCTGACTTTCTGGCTGTGTAAAAATATTAGAGTTGTGTTACAGCTATGTTACAGATAAGAAGGGGAAGGTTAAAGAGTATTAAAATCTGTAATGACACTGCTTGGATAAAGAGGGCAGTATTGAGTAAAAGAATATAGCAGGAGCAAAACATTTTGAAAAGAAGGACACGGATTCAAAACCAAAAATTCAATCTGTATACATGCAATGAAGAATAAATTTTTGAATCTTAGAAGCTGTAATTTTAATAAACTAAAAATGCTTTGAAAAAGAGGGGTAATTTTAATAAAACCAGACTAAATATAAACACCTTGTAGCACTGGAAATACCATGCAGACCTGTTGCCTTTACTCAGTCATAGCACAGAAGCACCACAGGAGGAAAACACAGCGTACTGATAGTATTGAGACATTTGGGTAAAAGCAAAGTACTGAAAGACTGGACACTGAGCTCCTTGTCCATGGAAAAGCTGTTACTGCACACTGGGCATCCAGTACCATACCCTGTGTGAATAGCTGTGACCTCTGACAGGTGAGCTGCAGGATCTCTTAGTCATCACTGGGCTACGAGGAGGTTTACCCATAACAAATATCTCCCTCTTTAAATTAGCCTAGAAGAACCACAAAAACTTTGTCAAGTGAGAGTTTAAGAATGAAGCATCATGGGATTTTTGTTGCTTCATTCAGACATGCAAACCAGACATGCTTTTCCTGGTAACAAAAAGCAACTGTTACAGGTAGAAGGAAGGGTACTATTAGTATACAGTATTTTCATTGCTATCACTGTATCTTTTTTTCCCAAGGATTTTCTGCTCTGGGACATGTAATTACATGTTACAATCAAAAGATTAATCACATACCGCATATGCAGTTGGAACACTTATTGCATGTGTACCCCTGAAGCAGCTCAGATAGTAACACAGAAAAGCTCAACAGGACAAAGCAGAAATGCTACCTTAGAAACACCAATGGCAAATGTCATTCCTTGCTGTTAAACAGAACACATCCCTTGGATTTGCATTTAGAAAGCAAGTAGATACCTGGTGTAAAGTACATAATAAAAATATCCTCATTTTGTTAGCATGACTACACATCAGCTTCATGTTTGTCGCAATTCAGTTCTTAAGGGGTGTGTGTACAGAAAATGTGGATTCTCATGGGCAGGGGTGAGTTGGGGGGAATGTGAGGAGACTGGAGTGCTATATTAGAAACCTTTTCTTCAGTATTTGTGTCTGTCAGTAGACTGTGACTAAACAAAAAACCAACCCCCTCTTAAGAGAGGGGTGAATAAGAACAACAAAAAAAGATACCAAGAGAGGCCAAGGAGGCAGAAAAATGTCAGCATTTCCCCTTGGGATGTGTCTTCAGACTTCTTCTTTTGGAGGACACATCCCTCCCACCAACATGGTGTAAAGTGACACTTCCCACCCATAGCTCCATGTATTCTATTTCCCACATACCTGGTCATGCTTTAGTTTTAAGACACATACCAAATATACATATATGTATAAATATGTGTGTATATATATACACATGAGTATGTATTTTTAAATTAACAAAAATTACTGAAGTATCAGTATACAGTTTCAAGAACTCTCTGAAGAGCCTTCCTGCACCTGTGGTATTTGATTCTTCAAAACTTTTTTTCTTTCTACTGTGGCAGTTGAGAGCAGAATTTAATCATGGGAAACATGCATAAAGAGAAGAGGATAGGAATTATCCTGTCTTCTCAAACCCAGCCTGTGGACTAAATAGCAAGAAATTATGACAGACAAAACCTGTATAAAATACAGTATAAAGTTATACTTTATATTATATATAAATCCAGCTCTCTATTCTGGCAATGTAATCAGTGTTGACTGATTAAAACATCTGTCATTGGTGGTAGCGTATCTAATTATTTTGAAAATTTCCAAATAGCTAAGTCTATCCTGATTAAGTTTATAAAGGAACCTGTTCCTTAGATTTTAAGCAAATCCAGATTTAAAATGGTTTGAACACAATAATTAAGAGCTAGAACTCTGTAACAAGACCCTAGACCTGTAGTTCTTCTTGGTTCTCAGGACCTTTTGTGTGCAAAATGGAGTCATCCCCGTGGTTCTTGCCTCCTGCCTTGCCCGATTAAGAGCAATACAATGCCTTGGAGATTCCCTGGGGGCAGATCTTTTAACTCTCAAAACATATTCCTTCTATTTATTTTCAGCTTGGATTAACACACCTTGCTCAAATAAGGGCAAAGAATATAAAGGTCACCTGAAAAGAATTTCAATGTAGATGAGGAATGTTCCTAATTTTTCTGGTTAGGCTAAGCAAAAGCACTAAAAGCACTCTACCAACTGCTAAACTATTAAAAGTTGCAGAAACAACTGCAGTAGTCTGTTTTACCCCTTCTTTGAGGTGGAAGAAACATAAGCTCATGACAGATTCATGCCCTGGAAAGAAGCCTTATGTTTCTTCCCTGCTTCAGAAAAAAAACCAACAGATCTGTTGATCTTAAGACTTCTTTGAGTCCATTATGTCTGTGTTTTCTGTGAATGCACACTGTAAGATGGGGTAGATCTTAAAAAAAAAAAAAAACCAAAAGAGGGTATTTATGACATAGATGTAATTATGCAATGATCACTCTTCTAGGATAATTTCTCTTTACATGACTTCTTCTCCTTTTCATGAGCAGATGAATCTTCTGGAAGTTGGCACTGTAAATTAACTTTGTCTTTCTAGAGCAAGTTTTCATTTTTCTGCCACAGAGCTTCAAAGCTGGCACAAACTGTAGTCCTGAAGACAGAATAATCTTTGTCCAGTCCTTGACTAATGGAATTGGTATTTAGAACATGACCCTCTGCAGTGGTGCTTTACTGTGAAATTTACGACTGTTCTCCCAGGCTTTGGATTGAAATTGAAAACAGAAACACAAATGTTATCTAGTTTCTGCATACTTGAATACAGTTCTGTTTCGTTCAATTAAGTAAGTTACACTGGTGTCCTGGTATGGACCTGAAATTGAGTTGAAGGCTTTCTGCTTTACTATCATTGCTATCTCCTTAAGCTTTTTAGTTGTATCATAATGGTTATAGTTTTACCTTGTGTTTCATTTGAAAAAGGCCTATCTTAATAGTCCATTTGTTACGTTACTTAATATTAGTAAAGAAAACAGTACATCTGAGAAGATCAAACTCAGTGTTAGCCTTGCAGTTATTTAATAGACACGAAGATTGGCACCAATCCATATTCAAGAGATGCAGTTACCTTTAACTGGAGTGAGTCTTTCTCCTGCTGATGTAAGGGTTTAGAGAGGAGAGGAGGTGAGAGGGAAGCAGTAGGCAGGGATGCTGTAGGAACGGAGTGGGAAGTAGGTGCCTTGGCAGAGGGAAATGGAAGATTAGAAGAAAAGTGGGTAAGAAGATCAATCTTCTGATGTTCCAGCAAAAAGTAGAGCTGGGTTAAATTTTTAAGAAATATAAGAAGTAACTGTACTACAAAACCATTATAAGATCAGCTGAAGGATGTCAAATGCTCAATAAGGAGACATGTAACTAACCTGAACAATCACAAACCTCATGCTAATATTATTATTAATCATCTACTTTTCTGGAAGAAATTTCTTGCCTCAGAAAGCATAAAAAAAGTTGCCATTTGTGGCCACGGACTTCACCTCTATTCTTAAGTTTTTCTCCTGTGTTTTTCAGGTCATTTAAGGGTAGAGGTAGCCTGCAAAATGTAATTAAATAGTTTAACATTTGGCCCAAAATATTGTCCTGAGCACCTGACTTGCATGTTGACAGTCAAAGCAATTGCCTGAAATGTCTGTTAAAGTAAGTGCTGGACAGAAAAAAATCTATTCTAAAACTTTGCCTGGAAACTACACAAACCGTATAGTTATATTGTGGCATTTAATGGCCAGCACACATTTGGGATAGTTCAGTGATGTACTGTCCCAAAGAGGAACTGGGGAGGGCTTCAGGAGGAAGCATTTTTCTAATAGCCAAACATAATCTGATCTCTTACTGTTAGTCAGATTCTCGTAACAGAGGCTACTATAAATACATCAGCTGGTGAAGTGACACGTGAAGCACAAACAGCAGAGTCTCTGCAGGAGAAACATGTCCCTCTCTGGAGGCTGCTGACAGCATTTGCTTGCTGGGGCCTCTCTCTCAAAAGGGGCAGCACATAATGGGCCAGTGAGGGAAATGGTTCACTGGCTTTTCACATCAGAAGCTCCTCAGCAACCAAAGACAGGAGGGAAAGGACCAGCACAATTGATACATCATAGAATTTACAATTGCATATGCCTGCTTCTGAGGAGGGACTCTCCCCTAATGCTGACAATTTTTAATCATAGAATTATAGAATGGTTTGAGTTTGAAGGGATCTTAAAGATCATCTAGTTCCAACCTCCCTGCCATGGGCAGGGACACCTTTTACTACACCAGCTTGCTCAATTTTATCAAATGCAACTGTGTGAAATTGTGCCTGTGCACAATACAAACATGTAAATACAAGGAAAGGCAGAGAATAATTATACTGAATTAACTGAACACAGAAGTCAGGGTTGTCAGAAATGAAAATACCTTATCAATATTTGGTGAAGTGTATCCTTCATAACAATCCATAGAATCTTCTCCACTTGCTATTGGGAATTCTAAATTTTCATGTACCAGATCCTCCTCTATATACAGTCTTGGCAGTTCTTCTGCTGTGTCTTGTGCTTCTCCGTAAAAATCTGATTCTTGAGGTTCTGACTGATCCCCTATATTAAGTGACAGATCTGCAGTACAGATTTCCTCTTCATTTTCAGCACTTCCAGCTAGCACTCTGGACACAGAACCTCCTTCACATGGCGAAGGGATGTTACGGATAGCGGCATGTGCACCTTCTCTTGTAGTATCTGACAAATCTTTAGGTACTTCAATAACTAAAGGGTCAATTATACCTTCTAAGTTTTTATCTTTTCCTGACTTGGTATTGTTGCTTACATGCTTATATGCTATGTCATGAGATGAGCTGGCTGAAGATGAGACAGAGGGAGATACAAGAAAGGACAAAGGAAGAGCTGTAGGAGAGCTGAGAGACACCTCTGTATTTGGCATAAAGTGACCATCCTTAATGTGGTGAATGCTATTACCTGGGGAGTTTGCTACAGTTTGGGAGGTTTCTAATGCCAAAGAATTGAATTCTTCTAAGTCACAAGGAAAACTGTCTGGAACTGATGGAGAAGTTAAGTTGCACCTGCTTGAAGGTGAAAAACCAACAGTCCTTGAAAACAAGTCACTAGAGTCAGTCTGGAGAATCTTTTGATCAATGTGTGACCAAGAGGAGGAGAGTTGTCTGGAAAGTGGAGTCAGTGCTTGGGAAGGCAACTTCAAAAAAGAAAAACATGGGAATTGAAACAGATAAGTATGATAGAAAATTAGGATATGAGTAAACTGGAAAAGAAAAATGTTTGTGCCATCATCTGGATTACAGGGTAGAATTTCAGTGACCATAGGTGTCTGAAATCACTACTACATGAATCAGAACAGCAGGAAAGACATTTGAAACATGATACTGTATCAGGTTCTGGCTTAGGGCATAAATGTCAAACATTAAGACAGATCTGAATCATTACATTCAGGAAGGCAACTGCATTTGATCTGCTAAAGTTATGTTACTTATGGTGCTCTGTTAGTGAGCCTGTCACAAGTTATTAAATCATACAATTAATAGTAATGAAATTTTCTCAAACCATGACTATTTTTTTGAGAATACCCTTTTCAGAAGTACACTTCAGGTGTCATTAAATACTTCTTACCAAATATAACAATGGAGGTAATTTATAATTATTCAAATGTTAATACTTCTACTTAGTACTTCTGAGTAAATGTTTAAGAAACATCTTTTATACATTGCATACTTTTATTAAGGCGTGAGCAGTTACAGAATGCATTTGTTTTTCAAAAGTAACCCTATTAGTTCAAATGATGTCTGCATTTGTGAAAAGTACATTCAATTCAAATTGGATGTAGGCAGTCAACAATGCTTTTAAAATAGTGACAGCACAGTACACAACAGTATGCTTTGAGTACCGTTACACAACATTGATTGAAGTATCCTTCTGGGAAAAGAAAGGTCCTTTTCTAAGAATGAGAGACTGGTGAGTCATACGTACACAGCATCAGTAGATATCCATTGCTTCAGTAAATACTGAAAATGCATTTTTGTTACTATTAATCCTCAAAATTAAAATTGAGCAAAAAATATTTTGATCTCATCATTAGAAATATGCAAAATAATTAGATGTACACCTCTAAGGTATCTGAACTACGATAGACTTTAAGTATTACTGTAGTAGAGAAAAACAATTTCAAAAGTCTACAATAATGTTGCAGAATAGGGAGGTTAGTTTACTTACCTTCTGCTTGAGTTTTCTTGAGGCAAATAGCTTTATATTATAGTTAGACAAACCTTTGTTACAGAGTCTTCTGTACTAAAGTAAACAGTATAGACTGATAGAAGGCAGTCTGCTAAAACAGAGCTAGGCTGTTACTGCAATACTCAGTCTCTTCCCCCATCTTTCCTCTTAAAACAAGTGCCCCTAACCTGTGGTTTTAAGGTCAATAATATTGCTGAGGAGACTTCACCATTTTTACTTACACATGGCTGTAAGCTGGACTAGATCTAAAGATATAGATGGATTAGGCCAAGTTTTGGAGAGCAAAGCTTGCTCGTGACTTGTATTGCTTATTTATTTTATTGCCATTAGGCCAGAGAAGTTTAGTGCAATTGCTCTAGCAACAAGGAGTGATATGTGGTAAAAACTCCAAAGGAATAGGGAAAGTGGTATCTGAAATTGTGGTAAACCCTAGAACACCTTCAGGACTGCTGAAATTCTCTAGGTAGTCAGGAACAACATGTCTTCTTCATGGTATTGCCATTTCTGAATACAGATGAATTCAGGAAAAAGATGTCTGTTTAAGAGTCTCAGTAGAAGTTGGTGGTTTTGGGTTTTTTTTTCACCTGATCAATGCAGAAGTATCCTATGTTAAAAAGAAGGCTTCTACCACTTTCCTTCCCTCACAAACTAATTTAGTAAAAACTAACTTAATAACACTGGCAGGATGGTTTTGTAATATGGATGTAAATGCTCTGAAGCACTACCTGTGCTCAACAAGGGTTATGGAGCTTTAGAGGATACCTTAGAGACAAGCCTGCTCCATAGAAAAGAGGGAGAGGTATCCCTGGAATATGGAGCACTTAAGCTGCCTCATACTCTTGACTTGCCTTCAGGACCCTCTGGATTCCTCTAACAATAAGGGGCCCTAGCTTAGGAATACCTCAGTTGGCAGCTACAGAATTTGATGCTACTTGAACAGTTTTGCGGGAATAGAAGAGAGAGGATCTAGTTCTCTGCTGCGACACATTCTGGAAAACCAGCCAAGACCTGTTCTAGCAACTGTCCCAAACTAACTAATATTTAGTCATAAGTAATGTTTTCAGAGGCTACCATTGCCTATAAATGACATCTTTTGGTAGCTTTTTACAACCCCAAAGTAGTAAGCAAATGTGGAACTTATTTCAAAGTTGAAGTATGTGGATGACCACCAAGTATGCAAGTAGATAGAAGCAGAACAGGGGACAAAACCCAATGAAACATGGATTAACAGCAGGATAAGTTTATAATTACACACAAAACCCACTGCCCATGCTGAAGAGATAAGCCACAAATGTGAAGAGGAAGATCTAGAAAAGTTTCCATCTTTAGTATTCAAAATAATTGATAACATTAATTCTAAGCACAGTTTGTATGCAGAAACTTCCTTAGTTTCTTTCACTGCCAAAAATGTTGTGTTCCCTGCACAGATGACTGTGAAGCCTCACGAGTGAATGATAAACCAGAACATGGGAATCTTTCTGCAGCATCCTGTAGTATGATTGGTGTGGCTATATAGACTACAAAGGAAAAGAATTTGGAAGCTACGATACACATTTGGTGTGAAAAATATACAACCATAAAGGTCTGAATCCAAGTTCATTGACAATGTGATGACAATCATCTATCTCACTCCTAAATGAAACAACACTGTCAGTTTGTACTGCTCCAAAGAATTTACCAGCAGCCTCCTCCTAGAGTGTGAACAGCAAAAGGAGGAAGGTTTTGGTACAGAACCACTGTCTTCTCCTTTGCTTCAAAAGGTACAGAACTGGTCTTGGCAAGCTGTGTCTTGCATGCTTATGGAACTTGTGGCTTTTAGGACAGCTGTATTATGGGAATGTCTTCACATTGTACTATTAAAAGTCTGCTAGACATACCCTTAATGCTCAAATTCTTGCTAAGATTCCCAAATAAATTTTCTCTATTGACTTGACTTTACTGCCTTAATTTTGCCTGGCTCTACTAAAAATAATGTAATAGCCAGTGAAGAAGAGAGCATAAATCCTGGCAGAATATGAGACACACTTGTCTATTAAAAATAATTTATTAACAACACAATAATGCAATTCTATCCGTGCAAGAAAGAAAATGTTGCGTATTCAATGCCTAAGTTATGTATAATGTTAATAAAAAAATTAAAAGTCCTTGTAAACCCGCTTTAGGGGTGGCAGCTAACATCAGAAAATCCTTACCTTAGTTGAACTTAAATGATGTATTCTGTCACTAGAAAAGCTTTGGGGTATCGGAGGGTCAGGATAGTCATCAACACTTTTTGATGGATTCTTTTTGGTGACTTCTACATAGGAAACAGGGAAGATGCCTTGTTTGTTGGTTCCTGGTATTTTACCTTCATACCAGTTTTGATCAACTCGCTTAAGAAGAATTACTCTGTCTCCCTGAAATGCATTATAAAGATGAGTTATCAGCACATACATTGGAAGTAATTTTGTAAATAACAGGTATTGTTTTAACACATAATAGTATTTTCCCTGCGGTTCTGTTTCCCATCAGTCTCGAGCATCATCTCCATTCTCCCATTTTTCCTCCCATTGATAATAACTATATATAAAAGTACCATCCCAGTAAAATGAGGGGTTAGGCATGGACTGAAAATGCTGCTCTTTTATCTGAGGGGAATCTCATGTAGTCCTCTCCTCTTGCTTGGGAGATCAACGTTAACACTTCTCTTTGGAACATAACCTGTTTTAATTGTTGGCGAAACTGCTAGCTCATGCCCCAAGTATAACATGCAACAGTGACTGCTAGGCCCATTTTTTCTTATGAGTGATAAAAGCTAAACAATGAAGTCCATGCAAGTGCTTTGTTATCAGTAAAACTGGAATAAGTGGAGGTAAAGAACTAAAAATTGAGTCTATTGGAAATATGAGAGAAAGAAGTGCTTTTCCTGTGTAAAACGGGCAGGGCCTCACTGTTTTCAGAGACCGTAGAAATCAAAATGGAAAACATCAACTTTATATTCAAACTTTTTATTTCATGAGCTACACCCTTCTTTGATTTACACGATGTGCTTTTCACCATGTGTCTTTTTGAAGCCAATCCTTGCCTATTAGTTTTGCATTCTTTTGGGTTTCTTTAATTTTGTTTCTGTAGTTGATGTGTGGAGTTCACTACACTTGTCTTTAGTGAGATAGAACAAAAGAAAACCAGTGCAAGTCAATTTTTCAAACAAACCAAAATTGGGCTGTCAAGATTATGATCACCACAATAAACACAAAAGCCAATTTTAAAAAGAAATAAAACATTGCATTACCCCCAACCCCTAATTTCTCTAAGTTCCTGTTCCTGGGTTTTTTTAGATCTCTTTGACAGTTATTAATTTCAAATGAATAAAAAACACCCATTATTTTCAGTAGTGCTGGATTAGGCTCCAGGTCAGCAACAAACATCACTATCCTTACTTTTTTGTTCAAAAGAAAAACAAACCGCTGAAATGCTTCTATGAACTCTAATTATTAAAAGAAAAGAAAAAAAAGTAAGGGGCAGAACTTCCCAGTGGACGAGAAGTACACACTACTTACAACTAAGTATTTAATATCTGCAATAATAAAGTTTCTCTACAGCATCAATATTCCAGTGTCTAACAAACTTCAGAAATTAAGCAGTTATTTTGTTCATGTGCAATTCAGTATAGCCACCAGGATGTGCATAGGAAAGATAATAGAACATTACAAACAGAGAACAGTTATTAAATGAAATATTTATATTCACAAAAATATCTCTGAGGCTTTTTCTTGTATCTTTTATCTTCTGTAATTTTTTAAATTATTCTGTATTAAAACCTTACCATAATAATTCTGACAGCAGTAATAATAATTAAAAAAAGGAATAGATAATGGACGTGCAAACTCAAAATTTAGCTGGGCAGTTAGCAGATGACTGCACGTGCTACTCTGCCACAATCCAAATTAATGGCACAACACATTTACACTATTTGCAGGTAGCTGAAACAGACTGCAAGCCAACAAGCTATTATGTTAGAGTCTCCTACCATGGCATAGCTTTGTGCATTGCAAATCTTGAATGTAGAAGGCACCGAAGCACAGTATTTACGTATATATTGATTATGTGTAGCAGGAGACACTATAATAGTATTTTGATGGAAGATAGTTTTCAACTGTACCTTTCTAAGTGATAATTCCACATTTGTGTCTGCACTGAAATTGTATTTGGCAACAGCTTCTCCAATCTCTCCAATCTGTGCAGGGGGAGGTGGCCTGGCAGGCTGTGCTTTTTCTGGGGGAGAAAGTTTCTAAGGAAAAAGAAAAAACAGATTTTCATCATTCTCATGTGGTTTGTGGACCTGTTACCCAAATTAATTAAAGGAATTAAAACAGAGAACAAACCTCAACATAAGAAATTGGGAATATTCCAACTCTTCCATGGTGCTCACCCTCATACCAGTTTTGATCAATTTTCCTGAGGATATAGACAGTATCTCCTTTCTTAAAGGACAGCTCTCTGTAACAAATTTATTTATATCAGATGTTTGTAGCTTTACATTTAACTCTTCTCCCTGCATGATTCCTGAGATTTTTACAGTTTGAAACTGAAACAGAATGTAACAACTAAACATTTGAAGAAAAAGTGTCACAGCTGTGGTACATTTACCAGTTGATCATACCATATAAAATCTAATTACTTGCATTTATGAATCCCATCATTCTGCTCTACAGTTTTTTTTTTCAAGACAGCTATTCAGAAGCATGAAGAACACAGGATTATGCTCTCACCATTTCTTGATACTCAGAGACTGTGATAGGTTAAATTTTGGATACCAAAATAAGGGAGTTTTTAAAATCATTAAGAATATTTTGAGATCCTGGCTTGGGAGATCTTTGCTGTATCATCCATTTGGTTTTTCAAGAGCTTATGTGCTGCTCTGGTAATTTCAGTTGTGAGTTTTGTCCTAGACACAGCTAATGCAATTCTAGTGTCAATGTTTGGCCATATCTAAAAATTGTTTAAATTTAAACAATCTAAAGAATGTTTAAATGATCATTGGAACAACAGCAGAAATGAAACGTGGACATTCTTCTTCGACTCTCTCATATCCTGAATCAGTGGTACCCAATCTTGTTTTTGTTATGGACCACTGCTTTTTGTGTTGGTATGTGACATATTACATCCCGCAGAAAGCCTGTGTATGTTATGACAGACAGGAAGATGCTGAAGCATTATACAGACTTTTGATAAACTCATTATCTGTGACCGTATTTTAAGTACTTTACCCTCTGTCACCTTAATGTAAGTCACAACAAATGAAGAGCATTCAGTAGGTGTCCCTCACAACCTGTGCTCTAGAAGGCTGAAGATGCACAGCTATTCATGTGTTCAAACAGATACAATGGAGAATAGAATAATTTAAGACATTTTTGTTACAAAGTAACTTCTCACACCGTTTGCTAATGCAGGAACTACTGTGATGGCAAGCAGGGTCCTCATGTCCATGGCATTTGCTGTTGAAACTGGCTTGAACACCACTTAAGTGGTAGAAAGAGTTTACTTGAATTACGAATTCTTAAATGAACAAAAAATCTAGTACTTACTTAGAAGTTTGAGCTTTAAAGTCATATACAGCTCTAGCTGGCAGTTTCTGAAAAATAGGCAAAGTGATTAATACATTCAGGCAGTATTACTATATGATAAATGTGTTTGAGCTTTTAAAAATGGTGACCAAGATCCAAAAAGAAAAGGATGCGCTTTACAGTGGTTCTTGCAGAAATAGGCAATTAAATATACGGCTTTCTTTTTAAAGACAGTTAGGTGTTTGGGACTCAGTGTTCTAAACCCAAGAATAGCTAAATTTTAATGCAGGCTACTTTGCAACTTTATGTTTTAGAGAAGTACTAAAATAAATAAAAACATTAACTATGTCAATATGACTTGTAGGCAACTAGATCTCTAGCTACAACATAAATACACATACTTAATATTCTGTAGTATTTTAGTTGCCTTTTCTGGTATCTTTAGGCTAATTTCAATTCCAAATGATGCATTACATTTATATATATATACACTCTGACAGCTGGAAACGGTTGGAATATTTTTAATTTCTGTAACTACATTCACAGTTTTAAGAAAGCACAGGACTGGAGGTGATCTGGGTCTTCTGTGCAGCTCTCTTGCTATCACAGGCAATCATATAATATAATTTCTTTCATACATTCATGAAGGTCTATCACCAAGTACGTGTAAGCTCAATATTGTTTCAAAAATAAACCTGTAGAACAGCCCTAACTCTCCTCACCTGTATGGCTGACACACTTTCACTGTTTTCAAAGCTGTGATGAAAATACAAACTGTGATCTGACCCAACAGCATCACTCATGGACTGTCTGCATCTGACAAGTAGCCAGCACCATATACTTCAGAGGAAGGTGCAAGAAGTGATAAGCAGTACCACATAAGGGTATTTGGTAGCAGTAACAAGAGGGAATTATTTGGTAACGTGATTTAGTCTGTTTCTGCAAGTACTTGCACAGGTAAGATTGCCATGTTCTAAAAAATACCTGTCTAGGATGCACTAGTGACTAGAATGAGCTGATTATGCTGTTTCTGAGAGATACTATTTTTGATGATGTAAAGGTGCACATCTTTTTATGACAGGAATAAAAAGGGACACTTGTAAATTTTGTATTTTACCTTTTTTCCAGAGCAGATGTTCTTGACTGGGTTCTCTGCCCTCTTATCACTTTAAGACTAGCAAATCTAGCATACCTAGAGAACTGTCTTCACTATAATAAAAAGTCCCTAAAGTTACTATATCCTGCCAACTTGAATTTTGCAATACTAATACAATTTTCCATTACAGATCTCCTTCAAATAAGATAGCCTAAATTTAGAAGCATTTTTCTGTTTGTTGCTGTTATTAAAAACAGTCTTTTAGACAGGGAGAGATAGTAATATCAACCGTAGCTAATCCCTTTTCCGTCTTTCCTGATTTTGGTACAGCTGGTACTGTAACTACTAAAGCAAATAACAGAAGAAAGGGGATAATATTAAAAGAACAGTGGAGCTGTTTAAATACAAAATACTTTGAAATGTAAAAAGCATACTGGAAATAGAGATGCCTTTCCCCTTTCAAATTTTTAAAACTTTTTAAGTGATCTTAAAAATGGCCTGTAATTTAAGTATTTTGTTTATTTTCAAATTGAAAGATGTCTTTCTATGTCATTAGATTCTTTAAAAAGACACACCCAATATGGCTCCTGAAACTTTTTTAGCCCGTATTTTGTAATGAGAAGTCTTTTCTTTAAAAATCAGACTTTAAATCAAATTGCAGTAGTATAAAGATGTCAGTGGGGTGTAAATGGATCTGAATTCAGTTCTAACCATATCACCACTCACCAAGGTAGATAACACAGAGTAAAATCTTATATATTAGAAATTAAAATATAGTAATCTTTTATGCTGCCATTATTCTGTGCAATATTTTAATAACAATCAACTGAAATTGTTAACAATCCACGGTCTGTTAATGGTTAATTTAAAATGTACTTTAAATGGTGGTTAGTTTAAATGTACTTTATGATTTAATAAAATCCATAAAGCCTGTTTGGAGAACATTTATAGTTCTAGATCTATAAGCATTCTTAAGATGTGGAATAATATACTTTATTTTTCAACAAGTACTTTTCAGTGACACTTTGGGTTACTTTAAAGGTAGTATGCCTGCTTCCATTTCCTCTTCCAAAGCATTACTACAAGCAATCAGTATCTAATTACAATCACCAACTGCTACAGATGTTAGAGACTGCTCTTAGGATAAGTGGATTTGTCTAATCCACTAACAGCAGTGGTTTGCTTTCCAAACAAAAAAAAATGGTGAAATACAGATGTTTTATATCAGTTTTGAAACTACCAAGGCAGTTTTTTTGTGTAACACCTTGGGTTTCTAAAGAGCCTTTCCACAGTCAAATCTGTTCTTTTTCTCTGTTCCAAGCCCACAGTCCAATCAGCTTTGACAGAGCTGATCAATGACTGGTGAATTTATGTCCAGATCTCTTTAATAATAAATAGATGAAAACCACTTATCTTACAAAGCTTGGTATTTTAATTTCTTGAAGTACCAATCTCCTTAATGAAAAAGGAAGATGCTGATCCGTCTGACAATAAGTAACTGTTCCTTTGGTCTGCATTTTTATAGTGTCTAAAAACCAACACAAATCTTCTCTCAAATATGTTACCAATTTTCCACATGGATATCACCGTGTTATTTATTGTTGTTTCACTACCTCTTTGTCTGTAGTTCCTCTTCTGTCCCTTGGAGTACATCGTCCCACATCAGTGAAAGCAGAAGAATAGCTTCCAGGAGACTCCTGGTCTACTGAAAACAGAAATTACGTGAAACTACAATAAACAAAACCATTCAAATTTGTGATGCTGCTTGGTTTCATTTAGGGGGGTGAAAAGATATTAAAAATCTATTATTTTACCTTTAATAGAAAGAAAAGCACATGATATGATGGTACAGTGCACCTTTAAAGGAAAAAAAAAATACTAACTTTAAGCAAAGGCTAAGGCTGTCCTCTGATCCTCAGCAGAATAAACTATATGATAGAGGATCGAGAGAGCATCTTTGTGGCTCACTGTGAAAAGGGATGCTCCCCTGCTGGGCCAAGTGGAGACATGACAGCATACTGGGACTTCATCAGGTTGCATGAGACTGTTTTGGAATGCCAACAATATAAACACATAATTACATGCACAACACGATTCAAGCATGCTTCAATGAGAAAATGTGAAGAAACACTGTTTCCTCCTAAGTGATCTAAGATGCATTTCTACTTTATCAGGGGCACATGTTAGGCAGCACAAGGGAATTTAAAAGGATGTTACTTCATAAAAACAACTCTGCTTTAAGAGATGGAATACAAATTGTATTACTCACCAATCTATGTGGCAGACTTCTCAAAAGCACAGTTTACCAGTGTTTATTATAGGATGGTGAATAGCTTGTCATGTTTTAATAAGAATAAAATCAAAATCTTATACACTCCATAGCTCTGCAAGTTGCCAATGTGAAATGAAAAAAACCCTCTTTAATGAACTGCCTCTTAACTTCTGAGAAGTACTGTTTTAGTCTCCTACTACCACAGTGGTACTTTCTAGTGGAAACCTGTGATTTATGTTTGTCTTCCTTTAACTTCATTCCCACCATTTGTTGTTACCAAGCTTATAAATTTCTAAAGAACTACAGGTGGAAAAAGCCAAAAGAACTGAAAGCATCTCATCCATTCTAATTGTTTTTTGGCTAAGCCACAAAAACTTGAGGCTATTGATAAATACAATGGAGGCCAGGAGATGAGATAATTTTATTATTTATGCTATTGGTTGCAAACATGTCATTCCCAACAAGTATATCACAGCCCCAGTTCTGGACAGCCTTTTTGATATGGCATGTGTTCCTGAATGAGGATGTATGCCCACTGCATAAACCTAAAGATACAACGACTCCAAACACATATATTATTATTTTTTTTTTAAAATTCCTAGCAGGAAGAGTAGGATATGGGAAAGGAGTGAAAATGCAGAAGTTTTAGGACAAGCAATTTCCTTTTTTTTTTACTACAGCTCCTTATGCAGTCAATATTGGTAGTTTTCAGTCATCTGCTATGACCTTCAGGTCTCTGAGTGGTTGTAAAACACACACAGATCCAACAAAACATGAAACTTGATTAGAAGTGGAGCTCAGCCATGACTGGTGCTGATGGAAACTAACAGAATATTCTGCTTTACTCATTCTCCACGCTACTTTAGGGATATTAATGTTGACAGAGTCTATTGCTTTCCTCACGCCAGGCTCCTTCATAGCTGCAAAAGCTATTCGAAATCCACATTTACTTTACACTATGGATTTCCTTATTTTCAAGACCAGAAAATTCTCATTTAGCAACTATAATATGTGACTAGCACATTTTTCAACAACTTCAGTCTCAACATGTAGTACTATCTGAGAGGGTTAATCATGATCAAGCCTCGAGTATGACTAATTCAATTTTGAACTGTGTTTTATAGCTGTTTTTTAAATCAAATTTTCTATTCTAAATATGTCTATTATAACTAGTTAAGAAGAGACGGTAATAGCTTCAAAAAATTACACAAAAATATGTGAGAATAATGCTAAAATGGGTCTGATCAAATATTGCATAATTTATATTTTAAAGGCATTCTCTCTTACATCCATTTGGGATTTCAAGAATATTTTTCAAGCAATTTTTTTTTTTTTGGAAAAAAGCAGAGCAACAAACAAAACAACTCAAAGCAGTAACTTTAGAAACAGATTGGTCATACTTATCCTGACAATTTCATTGAAGTTTTGATTATTGAGAAGTTTCCTTCTAAGAGGATAGGAAATCTCTCAAAATTTCACAGACATATTGAAATTTTATGAAAAGAACTAGTTTTCCTGCCACAGAAATTGGAAATTTTATTGTTTGAACAGTGGAAATGGAAGCTTCCTAAAATTACCTTAACATCTATTCACAAAAAGTAATACAAAGCAGTGGATTCATAAGAAAACAGAATCAATTTTCTATGATACTGGCAAAATTAACAGCATTTTTATCACTTACATTTAACAAAATTATATACTACAACACATTTTAGATGCAGATTCTTTTTTTCTTAGTAATAAATGAAGGGTTATCTGCATGTTGTTTTCAGTTTGACTAGCATCTTATGATGCATTAATTAATTGCTTAATAACATCATTGCAATTTATAGAACTAATAATCAATTAGTTGAAGTGCACTGCTACTTCAGTAGTCCTGATTACTGTATTTTGTGAATAGACAGCATATTTATCTATCCTCAACACTTATGTGAAAATGATGTCCTTCACTAAGAATTTTCTGGGATGAAAACTTCTTACAGACGACACAAAGTGGAATGAGAAAGGGTGGGAAACACAGGGAGTAAGGTTGGATAAGTCAGTCACAAGGACAGAGGAAGAAAGTTAATCCACCTTGGAAACACAGTGCACTATCATTGTTGTTAGTTGCATCCATGTCTGGAAAAGAGGCACTAAGAGGTAATCTTCCACAATCATTCTGGTACAGTGGACAATGGATAGCACCATCTTGAGGCAGTGGATGAAAAGGCTGGTGCGTGGGACTCTTTTTCAGAGCTTTAAGAGATGAATTCCTTTCTGGAATGTCTGGAAGCAGCTCAGTAATAAGTCTGTGTAATATACTGTTGTCGGGCAAGCTTCCGCGCCTTTTTTCAGCTTTAATTTGGTCACAGATGTCTTTAAGTGCAGAATCTAGTGCTTCAAATACAGATGATTTGCATTTTTTCTTTTCAGTTTGTTTTTTAGGAGCTGCACTTTTTTTCCTCCGGAAAGGCACTGGACTGACTAGGAATGCTATCTTAGAGAGGCCAGATTCTGCTTCCTGTCTCCTTGGATCTTCAGTGGTTTCTTGCTTAGCCCTTTCATGTTTTAGCATGGTGGTGAAGCGGGTGTAGGATGCTGGGCATCGCCCTTTGCAGGAGCTGATGAGATGCCTGTGGTGGTGGTGATGGTGGTGGTGGTGATGGCCTGATCCATAAAAGCTTTCAGATGAAGTGAAGGAAAAGTGATCAAAGTCACTTTCACTACAAAAGGATGAACCCTCTATCTGAATAAAGTCACTGAGATCAGAAACCACTCCGTCTTGATCGCTGTCTGAAAAATCTATATGTGATCGTTGTGGCTCATCACTGGTCACTTCAATATGAATTGGCACCAAGGTTTTAGACTTGTAGCTCCGTTGTACCTGAGAGGGATGTCTGACTGGAGTTTCTTCTTCCAGCAAGGATTCAATAGAAAATCGCCTCTTTGGACACAAGCCATTTTTAGGAGGCTCTAATGTAACAGTTGACAACATGTCATCACCAAGGTTGGGCATCGATTTTGATTTCTGAATTAACTTTTCAAATTCAGATATTCTGGTTGGCACCATGTCTCTGGGCACCTCCTCAGTAGAAGACTCTCTCCAGCCTTGAAGAATACCTTTGTGCTGTTCTTTCTCATACTGCAGTATTCTGGACTTGACAGAACAAATTACCTCAGAATTCATCAAGTCCTTGCGATTGATGCGGTGCATCTTTTTGTACATCTTCAGGAAACCTGGAGCATCATGTGCAGATCTGTGACGAACTCTTGACCTACCACTACCACGGCCCTCAACATATGGGGAGTTCCAGTTCATTGAGCAAATTTCTTTGGAGTCCTCCTCACATAACAGAGAGCCCATGCTTTCAGCCTTGGCCTGCGCATCGGGATAGCTATCGCGATCATCTGTTAACAGGTCATCACAGCTACGAGATTTCCTCTTCGGAGAAGCAGTTTCCTCTGTGCTACTCCAGACTTCTGCATTTTGGCGAGTCATTTGCCAGCCATTCTTGTAGCTGGTTGCCCTTCTTGAATCATTTGGAACAGCTAAATGTTGTCTGTAAGTGCTACAGTAATCTAATTCATTTGAGGTGTTGTGGTTGTGCACTGAGTAACTTAAAAGCGATGGATATACTTTGCTAATATCCCCACCTTTATAATCCATAGAGCAGCATGGTAAAAAAGAGACATTGCCAGAAATTAAAAGATTCAGAAAGTTGGAATTAGCATCAGTAAGTATTAGAAAGACTAGAAAAGAGAGCAATTAGTGCATCTATCAACTTAGATCAGTACATAGTTTGTTACAGCCTAGGACAGCAGAGCTAATAATTAAGTTATTTTCCAGCTGCAAAAATGCACTCATGATAATGTGAACAACAGAAAGAATTCCATATTAATTATAGAGATGTTATCTCTTCCACAGCCCCTGCCATCAAAGCAACATAAGAAACCAAGCATTAATTAGGGATTAATTGGGAGTTTTAAGCAGGTCAACAAACAATAAAAGCTACAAAGGATTTAAAGATGAAGCCAAACAACAAATCTAGACCTCAGGAAAATACTGACTTTTCCAGTTCGGCATTCTGAAAAAGTTGATTAGGACTTTTAACCTGTATAATGCTCAAGAGTTCACTACATCTGCATATTCTAAGATAGTTAAAATAAAGAGAAGTCTTTATATCAGATCAAATAGGAAATTTCTCCCAGTCATTCACAGGTAGCCTGTTCCTTCCCTGTGTAATAGCACTGAAGGGAGCACTGTTTTGTACAGCTCATGTAGGGCAGAACAAGGCAGCTCAGGAAGTGCTATACAACTGTAAAGGAAGGTTTATCAGTTTACTGAGCCTAACCAGAATGTAGAAGTAAAAATAATCCTTAGATTGACTTCCATAACAAAGGCATGAGTTTTCAAACTTTAAGACATATTTTTATGCGCATGGTAAATCTAGAAGACACTATGAGACAAATTTGGAACGGTGGTCTTTAATAATTGCACTGAACCTTCAAGAATGGTCTCAAGAGGCAACACTCAGTTCAGGAAGGATTTTTCAAACAGCTCAGTCTGCTTTCTAGAAAAACTGAATCTACATTTGAAACTGGAACAGTTGAGTTCAAAATTCATGCTGATCAAACAGTTTATAATGTGCTCCTTCTTTAACAAATTGGTTAATTTCAAGAAAAATTAACATTCTACAGGGGTCATAATGCCGGGAGAGAACAGTGTCACCTTCTGAAAGCTAACTGGCTGTGGGAGATATTCTTAATGGAAGGATTTTCAAACACAGGAAGTGTTTAAGTCATGCTTAGTGCTTGTTATTGGTAGTGGAGTCAAAGGTACATGCAGGAAAATGGGGTTTATCAACCTTTTACTGCCTGGCCTGGTACACCAAATGGATGAGTTTATCTCCTGTTCAAATTTACTGCTACAACACTGGGTTCGAAATACATTTGCTTTTCAACCACCTCACTCTCAATATTCCTCACTGCTTTTTTTTGACGCATTCTGTTGCAGCCTGGATGTTATGTTCTTTTCACTGGGAATTTACTTTTACAGAGGTTTACTGATCAGTATAGCTACAAAACAGAGCAATTAAGCAAACAATAATTTGAACAGAAGGAAACATATTGTATACAGTATTACTCTATATATTACTTCTATAGTATGTTTTACTGGAAGCCTTTTGTCTTTCTAAAAAAACCCATCTCCAAATCCAAATGAATCACTGACTCTCTGATCTCTTTCCTGGAGAGATGTGGAAAACAGAAATAGGATGGTGAGTTACTTGCCAAAAATAAGCTACTTAGATTGCATTAGCTGTACTCAATACGTCCAAGGATTTAGAAAGCAAAAAAATCAGACTACAGATGCTTTCTTGACTAAATTAGGTCCTGATAACTATGGATATTGACTGATAACTATGATTACATTAGGTCCTGATAACTGACAATGTCTGATATCAGCTATGGATTTAAAAGTGATAGATGTTATCCTGGAAACACATCTTTAATCTAATAGGCTATTTGCCTTGATTTACTTTCTCAATATAGTAATAGTTTTAAAATCACAATAATCTAGTAAGAGAGTAGTAGAGATAATAAAAATGTTAGGGTTTATATATTGTAGTAGAATTAATAGTCTTCTTTTAGTCAATTCTCTTTTGTTAGAACAAGCAGTTGAAACTGGAAAATCCTTGTTACAAATCCAGCTTTTCATCTTAAAATTACACACATAAGAATAAACAACTTAGCCTTTCATGAAAGGCCCAAAGCTGTTGCTTCACATCCCATCCCCTGGGGCAACACACCGAGCGACAGGAGGCAGTTGCTACCAACAAACTGCACAACACATCATCAGTAGCTTTCTGCTGACTGATATGGTCTCCTCTTACCTTTTGCTCTTGATGGAGAAGAAGGAGATGAGCTAGTTAAAGGCTTCCTAAGGGTGGCACACGGGCCCTGTGTGTCTGTGCGGCCCAGGTTGGCTCTGTTTGCGTTCTGATCGCTGTGTGCCCTCTCATGACTCACAGCAGGTTCCGACTTCCTTCGCTTCCTGTAGTCACTCGCAGTGCTTGCAGAACTACAGAAAAACGCAGTGTCAGGAGCAGTCTGATTCTGAGATGGGAACTCAGGAATTTAAGGAGTAAGCTCATAATTATATTATTGGTTTATAGATTAAAAAATGCTAGAACAAATACATGAAAAACACGTAACAGGAAGAAGCACTGGTCTCAGACATCCCACAGCCTACTTCACAGGGAAAAGATGAATTTGTTCTTAACCTGATTGTTTTAAAGTTTTACAAAATTACTACGCTATTTTCTTTGAAACATATGCATCAAGTTTTTTTAGACTATTTTTTGGAACTAAAATTTAAGTACAAAGATAGGAAAAAGACAGAGACCAAGAACAGTCAAGGCAGCACGCTTAGGTAAACAGCACTGAATATGCTGCAAGCAGTAAGGGTAAAGGATGGATTGTTGCTGTTGAGAGAGAAGCTCAGGGATGGTAGTGGAAAGACACAGAACACAATATGGTTTATTTTGAATCTAAACACTAAGTCCTTGTAAAACTAAAATAAAATCTACACATCAGTGTCAAAATAAAAACCCTCTCCAAGCATCTAATTTCCCAGTAGCTCACAAGGTGAATGTTAAAATCTGACTCTTCACAAAATCTGCTGATTTCAGGTCCGAAAGAAGACCCTCAGGCTGGATAATCTGTGTCTGCTGAAGTAATAGATAGTATTTCTTACCTAGAGGGCCTATCCAGGCCTCTGTCAGTTGAATAGTGATGATATAAGGAAGCCTGTGAAAGCAAATACATGGATTGTTATATGTTTGTATATGAAAAAAGAGTGAAAATTTTTACTTTTCATGTTTGATGACTCTTTGTTACTCTGTGACAAATCCTGTAACAACAGCCCACAATGATTAACGTCCTGGGCACTCTGTCATAGACCCTGCAACATTTCATGAGAATAAATTATGCAGCTTTTAAAAAAAGCATTGCTAGAATTCATTTCCTGTTCTACTTCAGTAATATTTTTTCCATTAAAGCACTACTACATAATGATCCCAAATCATGCTCTTCTACACACTTTTCAAAACCAGATACAGAATAGCAGATACAAATCTTTATAAAAACATAAAAATCTGAAAATTATTCCTTCATGTACATGTGAGGTCTGCAAAGCTTCTCCTCATCTTCCAGTTACCAAAATCCCACAATCAATTATAGCCAGAAACTTTTGTAAATCCCATGATGTTTGCAGTCAGCAACTGGCCTTATATACCTTATAATCCTGGTAAGAACAGTCCTCATCATAGAACATTAGTCATTGCTTATGGAGTTACAGATGTAGCTACTGCATAAACACTGGGAGATGGAACTTTCATAATTATATTATTAATACAAAGTCAGCCTTAAATGACTACTATTTTTAAATTATCCATTTCAAGCCTTCGGTCCTAATTAAGCAATACTACAATTATGGTAACCAGGTATGAATCAAGAATGAACTTCATGGTCCCTGGGGTATTTCTTCATGGGTACAAAGAAGTGAGTTTCAAGAATGAAACTTCTTACAAGTTCTTGGCATGTCATTTCAGAGGTAACCCAATGGACTAGAAATAGAACTATCATACAGGTTTCTAAGCTGCAGGAAATATTTTTCCCCTCTATAGAGAACTTTCTTGGCTTTTTCCCAGCATGGAAAAATCTTTGTACTGAAGGACTGCAGTAGTAATGACACTCATGACCTGTAGAAGTCCTTTCTTTTGTTAGATTTTTCCCCCCCCAGTGATTTGATTTGCAAGCTCATGAATAGAACTTTACCCAGGTTTGTTAACTGACACTTAGGTATACCTCCAGAAGTCACCTGTAGAATATTTGGGAACAGATTTTGTAGGACTATGCACTTTAGACGACATTCAAGAGCAACTGTTTAAACTCCTTTTTCAGGTGGGACACTATAAAGACAATATGGTTGTTCAGTTAGAGTCTATTTGTCAGTTACCTTTGTTATTTAAGACCTGAATCACATACCAAGTGATCCATTTGGACACTAACCGAAGCTTTAATTTTTGTATTATACTAAAATTCACTATACTGTGGGACAGGGAGAGCCACACACATGCCCCAATATGAAACAAGTGTTACCTGAAGCTTGAGCTAAGATCATTCCAATTTTTAAAGTACTTTTAAACTCTAATTTAACTCTAATTTAACTTAAATCACACCCAAATCAGGTAAAAAAATCTGACTTTTTGAAAGAATGGCAGCTGAGGTTAGTAATTCCAAGACCTTAAAGCTACTTTCCAGAGAATGTAAGTCTTCTAGAACATATTTAAAGGGACTTTCGCATAAGATTTTAAACTGTCTATTTTTTCTTAAAAGTAGGTTCCTTGTTTGTGGGCCAGTACTCACATATTTCTCCTGTGTTACTACTTATTACTACTATTATTTTCACTGTTAAATACTTTTATATTCCTAATTCCAGTTTGGATCAGAATGACATGCTGTATAACCTCAAAGGCAGAATCCCTCCCCAAGTCATTCTTCACCTGCATCTCATTCTCAGTAGAGAATGACAAGCATGCAACCCCCAGCATGAGCACTACAGGAGGAAGGAAAAAGCATTAAAAAAAATACCAAAGGTAATTTGTCTACCTGCTATGACATAATCACTATTATGTTCATTCTTTGCAAATCAACATCCTCAAGCCGCGCTCATCTGCTATTTCCAGGCTGTGTATGAGATCTTCACAGAATCTGGGAATTAAGCTATCCAAGTTTCCCAAGAAGAGCAAGGTGAGGTAGAGGGACATATACCCCATTCTCATGGGAAGGGAAGTGTGCACCAGTAGTGTCACAAGGATGGCTCTCCCACTGGGACACGCCTGTTGAAGACAGGCCCCCAGCATTACTGATTGTGTGCCCAGCTTCTCTCATGGTTCCATCAGTAAAGGTTTGCCTCATTCACATAGTGATGTACACCCTACCAGGTGGCCTTCTGTGCAGTGGTGCCCCACATGAGCATTTTTCCATGGTGGGAGAGCACAAAAGTCTGTGGCATATGATCAAAGCCTCTCATTTTTAGTTGCTAAATTTGCTAAAACCAACTTTTCTGCAAATAAAAGAGATGTTGTTTCTTTTAAGTTTTAATTCCCTATCCAAACATAGATTTCAAGGTGTTTTTTAAATCATCTGTCACTGCATTGTTCTTAGGTGATAAATAAACTATTTATGATATCTTAATATGAAAACTGATCTGAGGATGTGAATGTGAAGAACAGAAACAGACACTTGTAATATTCAAAGTCCGTAAACTAGCTCATAAAATCAGTGGATTTAAACATTAGAGAGAAGGGGCACAGTAAAACCAAACCCATACTATCTGCTTCAGGAAAGGAGTAAAGAATCAAACCTCCTTTCCACAAACGGATTAAATACAAGCCTGAGTTTTGAAGCCAGTTGTGTTATGGAGGCGATGCTGATGATCATCAGATATTCTCAAACAGTAAACCTGCCATTAGCACCTAGGAAATGATCCCTATTTTATTTCTCAATATCTGAAATGTGTATTGGGCTCATGATGAGTGCACTACCGATCACCTCTTCTGTCCAAACAAAATATCATGCTATTTGTCTTTTAAAATACATTCTGAGGAAGGCATCTATTCCAGAGTTTTTAATGTTCACATGGTTCCTATTTTCAAGTTTTTCTTTACACTCTCTGAAGGCTGAAAAGTACTTTGTGACAGTTCTCCCATCACTTCCAAATTCAGTGATTTTAAGATATATCCAATACTGTGAGGTCTGTCTGCAGTAAAACCACAGAAGCCAGACACAGCATTGCTCACACCAACAGCCAGTATAACCACAGTAAGCAAAGGCCTCAGGTCTGTGTGCTTCCCTACACTCCCCATAGAACACACGTTCAGCCTGTCCTGGAAAACATCCGAGTCTCATTTCAAAACTGGACACAACCATCTTCCTCCTCTTGACCAGTCACTGCCATGGTCCAGAACCAGCAGAGGAAGGAAACTCGGGACCAGCGGTGATCTCTTGGAACGGCTGCACAAGGCGGTGCAAACCCTGCAGATGAGCTGTTACTGTGGATTCTTTTGTGCAGATGCCAACCACTTCCACTCGTGACCACCGACCACCTGTGATGTGACAGTGGCCAAATGGCCCCGAGGCAGTGATTGCTTCCCACCACTTGTAGTGGCTCCACAGCTATACAGACCATGATGTCACTCCCAAGGGCGGAGCAGATCCCCACTGTCTCCTGTGGAAGGCTATAGGTAAATCACACACTGGAAACCACACCAGAGGGAACTTCCTTATCCACAGCATTCCCCAGGCCATACACAGTGTGTTAGTGATCAGCCTAAGATGGCTAGAAATGTGTATCACGCCAAAATTGACTGCTGGGTTACTATATGGCTTTTGCTTTTCATCCCTTAAGAATCTCTTATCACCTTGAATGTAACTTGCCCTTTTATCCTTTATTTGATGCTGGCTTTGAGGTTTTTTCTATATGACAGATTCTGTATGTTGCCCATTCTACAACACTAATTTTTACCACAGGCATATGTTTCTGTTTATAGAACGTGTGGAGTTTATACCTTCTCTCCACAGGTAGAGATTCACTGATGTGACATATAGAGGAAAGGTGAAATTAAACACTGCATGTGGCTATTTTTTACTACTTCTTTTACTGTTTGCAGCTGTCCTGTCAGGTCTTGGGCACTGATTCACTTTTAAGTGTCGCAACTGAACACATCTCTCCTACTCTCCCATCTCCAAAGATAATTAGTAATCTTCCAGAATATTCAACACTGCTCAATATGAATAAAGGTCACTTGAAAAAACTAATTAAATATTGGAGATGACAACTCCAAATTACAAAATACAGACTTTTTGGAATACTTTGATTTGGTTTTACTAAAAAAATGAGATACATATTTAAAATTAAGCCTGTATTTTAGCTGTGTGCATGCATCAAGGCTTTAATGATGACTGAAAATGAAGCTAGAGAAAGTAGGCAAAAGTAAAAGGTAAACAAAAAATAGGCTTGTTTGTATGATGGTTATAATACTTAATCAAGTTATTTTGAATAGTCTCCCCCTCCAGAGAAATATTAACTTGCTGTAGTTTTTGGACATGATTTATCATATTCAAAGATTATTAAAATTTCAAAATTAAAGATAGGAGTTTATGTAAATGAATTGAAGAGAAAACCACAGTTTTACAATAGTCATTCTACCCAGACCTACTGAACATGGGAATATTTCATAGTCATGTTAGGGCTTTTAAATTGTCTTCCTTGATGTATTGAAAACTAGCAGGAATTAGAAAAGGCCTAGAAGCTTTTTCTTTCAGAGAACGGGCCCCAAATTTCACAACTATGAGGTTTTTCTAGATACATAGAAAGCTTAAAACCAAACCAGGGTAAATTGCAAACAATTAACAATTTAAGACCACAATTTGAGTTTAACTTTTGGAGAAACTATGGAATATGAGAGTGAATCACAAATATGAATGAAGTAAAGCCACCATATGAAGCAAAGCTGCCAGTAGAGGATTCACTGACTTTTGCCCTAATGCTGTAAAAATGGGGAGGGAGTGGAGAAGGAATGAACGCCTGAATCTCTCCCACTCAGAGTAGGGCAATGACAGCCCACTACCTGATCTTGATGAATTTTATTTGGAGTACTGACAGCCACTGTCAATCCTGAGTTATAAATTACAACAGTACTATTAACTGCTGTTTTACCTAATGAGCAACCTTAGTCATAAACACTTAACTGGAGAAATGACAGCTTAGCCACAAAGGCTTTCACTTGACACACATAATTGGCAGTCAGATATTTTAATTAAAAAAATATACTGTGCAGATGGATTAATTGTGCAATGCACTTGCCCAACTCTGAAAAGTGGGAATTTGTCAAAGAGTTAGAGACGTATGGACTGTTGTGTAATTCTGGGTGTTAATGTCTGAGAAGTTTTGGGGATAAGGACTCACAGTTCCTAGGATAATAAGATCAACATCCAAATGCACTAGTGATCTGGAAAGATACGAAGACAAAGATACAATGATTGCGAATTAGAAATGTCTCACAGCTATCAGAAGGAAACCACTAAATTTTAACAAACTTAAGACATAAATGGTGAGCATTCCAACCCTTCTTCCCAAGAGAATCATCTGAAAAAGAATCATTCATTTACCTCATTGGAAACACCAGAAGAACTCTCTTGAACATAGTCCAAAAGCTTTTTAGGTGGCTGCATCATAAAAGCAGAAGTGTAGAGATGAAATGGAGTAGAATCAATGGCAGCAAGGAATGAAACATGTGGAAAAGGTGACACAGTTAGAAATTAAGTGTTGACAGCGTCAGATACAAAGAGTGACACACATGGGTAGAGTGGAGGGATAAATTTGTTATTTTTAAAATATCTTAATAAAATGTTAGTAACTTTAGGTGGTAAAATTTACAACTGGAATGGTTGAATAAATACCAGCAGTTTTTAATACCAAGAGAGAAGAGTGTAAAGCATCAGTTATGCTCTATTGGAGGAACTTCAATATATTTTATCTTAAAAGTGATCGTTATCAGTATAATATTGTTGAGATATGGTTCATCAGAAGAATTTATCTGTACTGTTTCTGCCCACCTAGAGGGAGGAATGACAATATGGCTTCAATGACTGGATAAGAGAGATAAAAAGTAATCCATGAGAATGTGATAACATTATAGACCACTGCACAAGAAATTAAACCCAGATACATTTAACTTCTATTTTTTAAAAATTTTCAGTGGGTATTCAATGGGTAATTTTTAAAAATGCTATGATTTAAACACTGAGGTTTTAAAAGAGTGTATGTGATTTCCTTTCTCTTCTCCTCTCCCTGAAGTAGCAGGGAGTTCTGATTTTGGCTTATGGCTAGCTACAGAAAGGGACTAAGGTGCCTGGTTCCAGGGTGTCCTCCAAGGCCCTGTGTCAATTGCTCAGGTTCCTCACATAGCCTGGCATGTCACTAACTAAAATTCTGATGGGCCTCCAGAGAATTGTTAACTAACAGGGAAAGAAAAGAATGGGGATATTTTAAATCCCGATACTCTCAAGCTCATGTCTACTTCGGATTCCCTGCCTGTATCCAGATGGTTTTGTTTTTTAATCTCAAAAAATCTTGGGGAGGACCCTGGGGAGCTATGAGAATGCTTAAAAAGACTGAGGGAATACTTGGGTTTACCTCCCTCCTTTTTCTAAGGGGATTTTAACTTCTGTCTTCTACCTGTCTGGATATTCCAACTATCCTCTTATACATTCTTCTGGGATGAAGACATTTGCTATCCTTTTTCCTAAAGATGTTAGAATGTACAGGAAAGAACTTGAGCTCTGTGGAGCCAGAGAGGGAGTGTGCAAAAGCAAGAGCAGGTGCATCTCCAGCCTAGTTGTTAAGGCATTGTGCAGGGAGGAAGTGAAACCTAGTTCTCAGTCTTGCCCAAGGACAATGTTACTGTTTTACCCTTGTAAAAAATATACAGACAACTTTTGGTGCTTAGACACAATTAAGCCTACGGTATTTGCAGAAGAACTGCAAGTGCTTAAGGAATCAAAAGTGAAAAATGGAGATACTTCTGATTTTTAGGTGTTTCAACCAGATAGAACTCCTCAGGTTTATAATTTTAAACATAAGTGCTTGCAGCGGGTCTAAACCAGCATCTGTTTGCCAGAGCCTCTTTTTTGGGTAATAGCTATTTGTGAAAATTGGAGCAGAACTGAAGTCTGTCAGTTCAAACAGGTGTCCAACAGGTGTCCAACTTGAAAACAGGTTGTCAGGTGTCCAAACTTGAAAAACAGGTGTCCAACTTGAAAACAGAGCAAACCCTACAGAGAAATCTCTGTGTTCAGATACAAAATACATATTCTGCATGTATGCATACAAGAGATGAAAAAAAGGCAAAAAAATCTCAGTATTTCCTGCCATAAGAAATTTGTTTATGGATTCATACATTTAAATTTAGATATATTCCTTTAAGTAAAATAGATGATTTGTAACTTAGCATCCCTAACACAAACTGGCATGTTTTTCTGTCCTAGAAGATTGTTCAAAAATAATCCAGCCAAATGCAAAAAATGTAGGGAAACTAGCAAACATCCCTGTTTATCATTGAATTTGTCTTGTTATTAAATACTTAGACACTACTATATGTCTAACACATACTCCTTATTAAAGCTATTACTATTACTACTCTAGCAAGTTAAGAGTCTATTTGAAAAAAATACTTATGTTCATGGGACTTTACTGCCCTTCCTCAAGAAAAAAAAAATTACATTAATTTTACTGGCATATACTTGCTGAATTTGGTAATTTAAATTCCTTATTCTAAAAATATTTTTTTCCTAGTGTGTAAATATCAATATTCTGTCCTCACTTACCGGACGTCCAAACTCCAGCTCTGAAAAGAATTTATACCAGGGTTCGTTTTCTAAATCTATGTCATCTGGGTTTATGCGATCAGTCTGGAGCAGTTGTGAAGGAAAAGGGAAGGAAAAGGCATACACTGAGCAAAGTGCTAGAAATGCTATGTTACTTTAACAAACACACAGACATATAACAAATACAGGGAAAGAAATGGAATAAAATCAAAGAATGAAGATGGTATTTAAGATAGAGAATATTCTTGTTCAAGAGCTGTCATTGACTGGTAGCTTTAATACTTTGCTTTTTGTTGATGTTCTTCCAAGGACTGGAAGATATTAAATGTTTTAAAATTACACTTTTAAAGTTAAGAGGGCTCTTTGACCTTTCATTTAACATCACTGCATTAGTTAATTACATTTAATGCTGCTTAAGATTCCTTGTTAGGAAGATGGTTTAAATGATTGTCTTCTCCAGCATAGGCAAGAAATTGCACATCTGATCAGCAATAAAGACACAACTTTATCTGTATTGCTTTTGGTCATTCCTTGTCTTCTCAACAAAGCATGTTAATCCTGAATCTTGATGTCTTGAAGCAAGCACTGAGCAGAGATAAGGAATATACATCATGCAAGCATCACTACCTTAAAAAGCCACTTCAGTGTAAAAAAAGGAACCGGTATATTTTAATCCTATGGTCAAAACATAGGGAACAAAAAAATTATGCACTCCATAATATTTGTTTCAGCAGTACTGTGAAATGCTTTATCTTGCGCAGCCTTGTTGACATAATGAAGCATTTTTTCGACGGTGAAATACATTGTTTTCATCTGAAAATTCTCACAGCCAAGGGATAAAGTAGCAATTGAAGACAGCATTAAGGAAATTCTCCAGTGAACAGAAGAGTAATTGACAGATTTATTCAAGTAGCATGAAAACATGACAGTGCAAAACAGTACAGCTCTCAATGGGATATCTAATCAACTGTAAACTTGGCTGCATTAATGACTTTCTAAATAGCTTCAGTTTCTTTGTAGCATCTGATGTAGGCTTTAATGCAGCACAGAATTACAGTGAACTGTTGGATTAAAGATCTCTGAAACAGAGAAATCCTCTTGTTAAAGACATTTCTGAATTTAAAATTTGGTTCTCCATAAGCGTAATTATCAGAACCTAGACACTAATTACGGTGTGCTCTAGAAAGCAATCATCAAAGAAGACAGGGTCCTGCATAAAGAATGATAATGGTGATAAGTACGTTACACTTTTTCCTCTGGAGTCAAACTGTCACCGGAGCAATAACATAGAGCTATTTCTGCTTTCTGCCAGAGGTAACATTGTGCTCATGACCATTTCAGGTAATTAAACATCTGACAGCACTTGCTGCTTTTGATGTTACTGTGACAGCCTGCCAACTCTGTTCTATTGAAAGGTCAGAACCACCTTGGTGCTCACATATATATGAGCTGTTCATGCAATATCTGGACCCCGACTGTTGTTTTATACGCTTATCTTCACAGTGTCCTTTCAAGTAAGAGAAGTAGTATTCCTGTGAATGGAGAGGGAAGTGAATGTCACTGATGAAAAACTTGCTGTGCTCCACAGCCGGGTTAGGAAGTGAAGCTGCTCTGGAGTTTTGCCCTTACGTTTCCACTATCCACAGCCGTATCTCTGCAGTACTAAGGACAAGTGCTTGAACTCCACTATAGATCCCCAAGTCATCAGTAGAGAAACACCACTGAAATTAGTTTCATGAACTGACTACTAAAAAATGAGTGGATTTAATAGAAACTATGACTAATTTAAGAAAAAAACCCACAGGATTCTCTTCTACAGAGATATGAAGGCATGAGGGCAAAAATGACAGAAAGATAACTTTGCTGTATATCAACTTGGTTCACATTACAGAGAATACTTGCAATATTTAGAGGTTTTTTGCTCACCTTAAAAAAATTCCACAATTTATATCTGGATAATCTGAGAAGACATTACTGAACAATTCTTTTCCAACCTTTCTCGAAACTAAGTTACCATATGTTGAAATATTTGTTGTTTTTACCTTTATATTCTACCAAAAAATTAGCTTTCACAGAAATTTTGATATCAACAAATGGGTGTATTTACATAAAACAAATAAATAAATAAATCACTTGAAATGTATACAGGGTTGGAATTGTGGAGCTTTTGGCACTAGAAATCCAGACTGGCTGACATTACCTGCTTGGGTAGCAAGCACCAGCCTTGTGAGCCTCAAGGTGCCCTTAAGAGCAGCAGCCCCACACCTTCACAGTGATGGACCCGTGTCCCTCCTTGCAGGGAGGCAAGATCAGCTGGGCTCCCCCCAGCCAGCCAAGGAGATAAAAATGAGAATGGGAGTTGCCTCCCTTTTCAACTTCAAACACTCTTGCAATTAGCTGCAATTTCTGCTGATAAAGAAAAAGCTAGAAATAGTGTATTTTATCTAGTTTCTAAGTTTTCAGTTCTTCTCATGTAGGACTTGCAAATAAAATGAGACTGTTATATACTGTGTAAAGCTAACTCCACGCAGGCAAGTCCCACATTAATATACAGCTTCAACCGCAGAGGGCAGCAAACAAAAGGAAACTGAGCACTAAAGTCTGCGAATTCCCTGCTGCCTGGCAGTTCTGGAGAGGACTGCATTCCCTGTTCTACCAAGATCAATACACAGGCAATTGATTTGGCTAGGGTTTTGGATTCAGTTTTGCTGACAGACCTTCTTCTATTATTTCCCCTTCTAAGAGACTTAAAATGAATGAAACATTTTGACCCAAAAGCTCCACTTGGCTTAGTCTCACAAACTGTCTCCCAAACTACTGGCATAGAAGGTAAAAGCAATAAAGGGAGATCCCTTTTTATAACTTGTCAGTCAAGTAATGTTCCTACAATCTATCCTTCATCTAGTAATTTAGTAATATTTTGATTATTTGTTGAAAATACACTACTAAGGACCACTAAGTAACTTCACTCCTTTTGCGTTTTGCAACGGATGGTCAACACAACAATGCATCAGCATGCTCAAGTATAGAACATGGACCATGAAAATATTACATCTGTAGTATTACATGTAGCTTTGCCTGTTCTTGGTTTGATACACAAATAGACATTCACAGGTAATAATCAAAACTGTGCATCTAAACTCACAAGTTAAATGATTCTGACATGTAGACCAGTATTTTGCATTTGCAAGTTCAGACACCAAACTGAAGCCTGTCTGGAACAAAGGGCTGAGATGCCTGTTGTAAATTTGGGTTTGGCATTTTATTATCTCTAAAGAATTTGGTTTTGCTTTTCCTTTTTTTTTTTTTTTTCCGTTTGGACTACTTTTAAATAGCTGTGGTAGCTCCCAGTCTACTACCAGATGGACTTAGTCTCTATTTCTTTATGAGAAGAAATATTTTTTAATGACATATTAAGCATATTGTGATAACCAGCTTGAGATGTCAAAAGCAACCAAATGTGCATGTTCTAAAGGGAATTTCGTATTTTTCACTACAGTAAAAACCAAACCAAATAAAAAACAACAGATGTACGTCACAGAGCGAGCCCAGTCTATTTCTGGAATTTGACAAAACAGTATTTTAAAAAAAACTTATTCTAATCATGAATTCCTCTTGCATATAAACTCAGTAGAAAATTTGTATGTTGAACAGAGTTTAAAAATCTAGAACTAAAATTTAACCTCACAGTTTTATTTGACTAGCACATGTATACTTCTATGCTTAGACTAAAACAACTAATGAAAATAGAGGCATTGCTTGTACCAATTTTATGAGGTCTTTTTTACAGTAACACTGAGATTTTTCCTTACATACTCTACTGCAGAAATAGATATATGTACATGTATGAAGGAATTCCTTCTCATATACAAGGTAGAAACTAATAAATAATAAAATTTAATTTCATTCACACGTAAGTTTAAGTTGTTAAATCACCCATTTACTTATTAATGGAAAGTAAGCATCCATTTTAGGAAACAAGTCCATGTTTTGGGTGACATTGGAGAAAAAGAGGAATATTTTGTTGAATTGCAGACACTGCAATGTATGAAGTACTTAAAGCTAAACAGCACCCAAATCAACAGTACAAATTCCAGATGACGAAACTGTGATAGCTCCCTATTTTTTTCAACTATGTTACACTAGTGTCAGCACAACTTCATCTTATATTAATTTCCAATTTTTTACAGCTCTGAATCATACATAAACAAAAAAACCTCGTGATTCTGTACTTGAATATTCATTTCTAAGGTTTTAAAATTTCTTATACAAAGAGATGCTTCCATGTATGTACATCAGCTAAGCCTAAACTTTAAGTCTAAGTTTCAGATGATAAAGTATGACCTTAACCTTGATGGATACTGCTTAGTAGGTACAACATAACTAAAGCTTTTCTGCATGAAAATATTTTAAGGACCAAACAAAGATAAAAATTCCATCTCTTGATTTAGATTAGCAAAAGTAAAATGCATAGGCAATTGGAAAACAGGATTCAGGAACAGTCAGCAAACCTCACTTTTTTATTTCATTAATTTGCTAGAATTGGAAAAATGTAGCTCTGATGATATTCATTAGCACTGCAATTCTTATATGAATTACTTTTGTTTGCATTCCATTAGCGGAAAATGTAATTTATTAGAAAAGTGAGGCCATTCTTATATCAGTGTAATTTTCTTATTTTTAACTTGAATCCGCTATTAGTTTTTGGCATTTGAAAGGCTGGAAAATTACCTCAGTGTTTATAATGCAGCCATGGGACTCAAAAAGTTCTCAGAACAAATGACACTGCCATTTAAATAAAATTATTTGTTAAATTCATCAGCACTCAGATACTAATTATATTGATTCATTACCAATTCCTACAGAAATGCCAACTTCCTCTTTGAAAAACACATCGGTTCTGAAAGAACTCAATTTCACAGAAAAAGAGCTTGGTGTTTTCTAGATAACAAAAATTAGATTCCTGCAAAGACCACAAAAACAAAGGAAAAGGTGCTTGATTCAGATGTTTCAGACTGTTGATAATACTGCATATTCTGAAATTCAATTACTTCCTTAATTTGCTTTAAATTGGCAAAATAAATTCTGTGAACAAGCATGTAATACAGAAGCAAATAACAATCCAGCACTCTTCTTCAAAACTGGACTCCCGCAAACATTTCAACCTCAAAGTAAAAGACCAAGAAAAGAAAATATTGCCATTGATACATAAAAGCTTTCCTAAAATAAGAAAGTGTTAAGATAGCACAAAGCTAAATTAGAAGGGCTGGGTGAATGTGTCTTTCAGCAAATGAAAACTTCTGTTAATTGTCATTTTGCAAGCATTAAGCATAGCTTTATTCCACAATCCCAATCATTATTCAGAAAGCAGCAATAAAGACCTCTAATTACATGTTAATGTATACTCCATAATCACAGAGTATTTGAGGCTGGAAAGGACCCCCAGAGGTCATCTAGCCCAACCTCCTGCTAAAGGTAGGTCTAATCATATCAGGCTGCTCAGGGCTGTGTTCAGGTAAGTCCTATCTGGGCAACCTTGGCCAGTGTTTGACCAAAATCTCTTTAGGTATACATTTCTGCACATCCTGAAAATGCGAATATTTTATTTTTATGCATTATTTAATCAGATATCATATGTGCTGTTAATATTACTGAAAATAAGTGCTGGAGATGCGTACCAATTAGAAAAAGCAGTTTCCATCTGTTCTGCCTATCATGAGGTTTGCACGGTGGTGACTTCTTGGAAACACTGGAAGATGTAAGTTTAGCAAATAAGCCAAACCCACATTTTCAATACAGCCCTCAGATAAAAGCAAAGACAAATTGCTGCAAAATTGTATTTGAAAAAGTATCTTCAATATTCCTCTAGGTGGTTATTATTAGTAGTAAATAATAAAAAGACAACCTCTTACCAAATCTCTCACTGTATTACCCATTTCATTTATGTGTCTTACCGGTCTTTCGTGTTCAAGGATCGATGACTTTCCCGGCTCATACTCAAAAATACTTCTTGGTTCAGAACGGAACTTGCGAGTATCTACCTTTCTGTCAGGAGGATCCCACTCGTTCCTAAAAAACAAACACAAGCAACTGAGCTAATTTACTGTCATCACCATGTGCTTCACAGCTCTGTACAACAGAAACCCACAAAGCCAAATGACGCTCAGAACGGTTACTCTTCCCTGATCTCAGCTGTGGAACATCTAGCCTGGCTTCCCACTGCTTTACTGCATCATCTTAACCTGTTTACAGCAGGTATGCTCATACAGCAGGAAAAATACTAGAGATGTCCAGCCTGTGATCACTCATATTTTTATTTTAACTAGCAGACCAGTTTAAAAACTTCCCTGGCATACCATGTCAAAATACCATGGCACTGCAAGCCATTGCAAATAACTGTACATGTTTTGTGCACTCTACTAATACAGGCAAGTGGTAGATACTTTTGTCATCACAGAGTATGATGGTAAGGCACTACTGAAGAAGTTATAAAATCTTCTGAGGGAAAAAATGAGGAATTATTTGAAAAGACAGTGTAATGATCATTATCCTGATCTATAGTAGAATTGCTCCTTAATATCCCTGTAAGCAGTATATTGTTTCTCTATCTCGAATAGATAAACAAGAGGAAGAATTTGGCAGCTGAATTTGGAATAGAAATGTATCCATTTTCTCTAGAGTTACAAATTTGCTTTCAATTTAATAGTGATACTCAAAGAATAAAAAGTAACCCATGCTACTATATTTTTTCAGTCATTTACTATGTCATATTACTAGCTACCTATATATTTTGGGGGAATACTTAGCTAGTTACAGTGACAGCTACCTTTTCATGGCAGTTCTTGTAGTACCTACCTCCACTGCACTTGGAAAACTGTAGCTCATACATATTTTTGTTCAACTCTATGTAAGATGACCCACTAGTATCTCAAAGGCTGGAGGAAAGTGAAGGGGAAATACTACCAGCTATTGTCAGTATATATGAAAAGAAAGAATGCACACTGATTAAATTTTATCAGTTCTATTGGTCTTTCTGGTGTGACTTGGTTTGATGTGACCTGACATAATAATGCACATGTCATGTGCCTTAAAAAAAAATCTATGGGGTAGCTTTTGTTTATAGCATGCTTGCAAGTGCATTTCTGGGACACAGACACCTCTATTTATAAAATACCATACATTTCAAGGGAAGTAATTCTACATGGCTTTATTGTTTATTTTCACTGTGGAAAAAAAATTATTTTCAGAGTAGGAAAGAGAATGTGTTTTTTGAGAATGAACAGAAAAATGGAATTGTTCTGATGAAGTTGCATTGTGCTGCAAGCCACTGAAGAACAAAGGATGATACTGAAATTCTGATTCACACTCAGTTCAACTAATTTACAGTGTTCAGCCTTTTCTCCTGTGTGGACTGTATTTTTGAGCTCAACTGTTAATGCAAACCATATCTTGCCTCTCAGCTATGAAACTGTGATACATGTGGACCTAAGCCTCTTATGTGAGATTTTAAATACTCTGGCTTTATAGGCAATTAAAAAAAAACCTCCCAGTGGCAGGAAAAGATTGACGAGGCACAGCTTTCAGCAGAGGGCAAAGCATAACTAACATGTTTGGCATCGCCTGGCCTGGAGAACACAGATTTCCACTGCCTGTCTTATCATGGAGGAGATTAAAAGGGGAGGTTAAAAAGCCAAATTCAGTGCTGAGCAGTTATTTCCAAACTTACAAGGAACTGCAACAGGCCTCAGTTTCTGTGACCAAGGCATTTGGCTTAGGATAGGACAATCTCTCACACAACTTGAAAGATCAAAGCTAAGCAGCTCCACATCTTGGTGTCTTGCTAAAAAAATCTGCACTTCCATATAACCTGCTAACAAAATTCAAGCCTCATGGCCTCTGTGAGGCAGCTCAACTCTAACCTTTAACATTTCCTCTTGACAACGTGCCCTCGGCAACAGGGAAGCCAAAATCAACAAACATCAAGCAATCTCACCTTCCTCTGCAGTATGTGTATCTGCTGAATTTTGGATCTATTTGTAGTACATATATAGTATTTGTATCTATTACATTTTGGATTGCCACTACCTACAAATTTTTCAAAAAGCCATAGTCGAGTCTTAGTTTTAAACACTTAGTATGGTCTTCTCTCATAATATTTTATTCAAACTCTTAATTACTTGAAACTGTTTAATATAATTAAATTTCGACATACGAATATGTTTACAATGTCCAAGCTGACAAAAATGGTCAAATTATCTTTTGTTGCTTGAGTGTAACCAAGAGAGGTGGGCTTGTAGGCACACATGAAAGGCAAAAAATTACCCTTTTAATATATAATATATATACATACCCACACACATATAAGTGTATAATAGCATAGTATCAATACTACATAATACATCTAGAATTATTGCAAACACTAAATAAGAAGATTTTTGCTTGAGCTAGTATGTTCAGATACGCTGAAGTCAAGAGAATTTGTGTGCAGGTCTCTTGCATGGTTTTATCAAAAGGATAAGCACTTCTTTTCTGAGTTACTCATTACTAACTTTTCCCAGACTGGACTCTAACCACTGGGACCTGGTTTTGTGCAGAAAATTTGGATAGAAAACTGTGAGATACCTGAAATGCCTCTTTAATCTGTAAACACTGTCTTGGTCTACCAAAATGAAGACTGAAAAAAATGGGGATATAAAGCACTTCTGAGCTCTGGAGAAATGTGGATTGACTGCTACACTCTTGTATAGTTTTGCTCTCCCTTGAATTTTGAATTACATCATCTTTTAGATCCTTTCTCTTTGCTTCTGGATACAATAAATGGCCTTTCCTACTCAGAGACTCACTATTGAGGACAGCTCCTAGAGCACAGACTGTTCTGAAACACAACAAGCGGGACAATCCCACTAATGAGAATAAAAATCCTTAATGCTCATGGTTGCATCGTGAATAAGAATAAACAGTTCTTTAGCACACTGAAGAAATGACAGCACCACGCACGGTGCCCAGACTCCTGGCAAAGATCACCCCTCATCACCTGACTGGCCCTTGAATAAAGCCCTTGAAGTCATATTATTCTAGAGCTGCTATTTTATCCTTTATGTTCTGCAATTGGAATACTGTACTTAGCAAAAACACCTTTCAAAAATGTGCTAACGTACTTTTCTGGTGTAGACCTTTGCCTCATACGATGTGGTGGTACTGGAGGTGGCACATGGGGTGGCAAAGGGGACGAGACCTTAAAGGCATCGGAGCCACTGTCAGAAGCGCTTTTGGACAGTGGTCTGTACGTCTGTGTCTTTGCAGCTGGATGTGCCTGAGCAGAGAAGGATGGACTGTAGCCACCTAATATAAAACAAAACCAGAAACAGTCATAGCATGAGAGTAAGTCTTAAAAAAATACAACATGGAATGCTAAAAAAACCCACAGTAACTCAATAAAACTGCAGGGTTACAAAAACGTGTAAATTCACATTCAAAATACACTGCTGTGTATTATGTAGCTCATTAGAGAATTTCTTACATATTTTTACATAAAATTACGAACACATACATAAACTGCAGTACAGTCCAAACAAATTCATTATTAATTTGATGGAGAAGTTAATGGGTGTATATATCCATCACAGCTGTTAATGACAGCCTGTAAATAATCTCCAGGCTCATCCTGTTGCTCAGTTGTTCTATGTTCAGAAAGTAAAGAAGAGGCAGGAAACACACCTTTTTTCACTGTTTTAATAATTAGTTACTTTGTGATGATGAGGCAATAGCATATCTTGAAGAGGATCACAAGAGTACAAAGAGATGTCAAACCACTGACCCACAACAAATCCTCTGAACAGCACAGAAAAAGGCACTATTGAGAGCATGTCTAATGCAACAAAAACTGAAATGGAAAAATTCTGAATGGCATTTTTGCAGAAGGCACTATGGCTTTTAAGCACATAGTCAATTAATGCTTTCATTTTTGCTTTTTTTGGAGACAGTTTTACCATATGGCTATAATCTTCTTAAGACCCAATGATTACATATCTTAGATGAATATGTCTTTTCTTGCAGCTAAATAACATCAACATGAATGCCTATAGCAAAAATGGACAAGTTTGTAAAACAAGCAGTTTTATCAGGCACTCTTGCTGCGTATTTTTAAGGTGTATTCAGTACATTCTTTCTGTCTTTCCATCTCAGTAATTAGTATTTTCGTTTTCACACAGTAGTTCCCTTTCCATTTCCATAAGGAAAGGCTGCATTACTCACAATCACTAGTGAAAGTAAATGCAACGTAATCAAGAAACTACAGTGTTACAGTGTGTCCCTCTGCAGTAAGAGGTCCACAGCTGCAATTAATTTCTGTAGTAAGAATTAAACTAAAATTAAACTTGTCTCATCTGGGGGAAAAAGGCATGAACAACTGAGATCAAACAAGACAATAAAAAGTGTCTTTGCAAGCATTATAAAAGCGAGCGTGAAGAGTTGACTACACCATTACTTGCTGACATTAACAAAAGCATCATTTTGAATAGGGAATAATTCCTACCAGTACCGTATGCATATGCAGTATTATACAAGTCTGTGTCGTCATCTACAAAAAGAAATACAGATGTTACAGTAGTGCCATACATGCCAGTTCATCACAGAAACTGAGCTTTGTTTTTGCAAAGACAAACAGAAGACTGGTAGGCAATCAAGCACTGTATTTCTTTTCCTCATCTCATAGGTGCTTTTGGAAGACTCTGTCTTCCCGTTATACTTACCACAGGCTGTTTTTACCATCTTATTGTTAAAACAGTATCTTCTGGTCAAATCACTCATATTGCATACTTACTAAGTTGGCACCAAATTGCAAATTACTTTTTGTCTGTTCTTTTCCCTTCCTCAAGCTCAATTTCTTCCTTTTGTCAGCTTTCCTCTGCTACAGACTGTTAAGCTGTTGTTCCTATCACAAAAGGCAGCCCTAAATATCTACTATGTGACTAGTGTTCAAAATAGATCTTGTAAGCCAACATCCTCCTGCCTACATTTCTTACTCTCCCACTAACATTCTGTGTGACCATACTGAATGTCAGCTCAACCTCAGATAAATAAAGTCTCCTTCCTTCCAGAGGTATAATGAGCATAACTGCCATTTATACAGTTTTCTGACATCCTTGGTGAAAATCATAAAGGACATTAACCCTAAAGATAGCAATGTCACCAAAGCTCCGTTTCAGCAAAACCAAGGAAGATATTCTATGACAACAATTAAATTCAGGCATAAAATTTATCCTTAAACCAGCCTGTTTACTAGCCCATGCTGCTCTAACACTGGAGTTCTCCAAAAGAAAGGCAGTACAGATGGTAGGAGAATTACAGTAGGCAATTTCTCATCCCTCAAACTAGACTTGAGGAGACAAAGTAAAGAACATACTCACCAGGCTTATGAACCATATGGATTTGCTTGAACATTGTCTTGTACCAATCCTTTGGCCTGTCAACTGTCTAAAAAAATACAGTTTTAACAATTAACAACAAAATAAAAATACCCATTTGTACAGATTGGATCAGACATTTAATGTTATTCTGGACTGAAAGTCTACTATATGTTATTCCCTATTTAGTATAATAATTTTCATGTATTTTGAATGTATTTATGCATTTTATCAAGGAATTCCTGTAACAAATTTTGGAAAACACTGAAGATTGAGTCAGTCTTGGACTCTGATCTTGGGAGGGTACAATTGTTCAGAACATAGGAATTAGTGCCGGATCAAGAGTTTATCATCTTTGTGCCCTCCATCTGACAACGATGAATGCTAGATTCTTTACAGGAAAATAGAAACACCTCAGCAGTTATGATTACAAGCATGTAAGAAGAGCTTCTTTTGACCTCTTGGCAATTTCTGGCTTAAACTACTTTCAAAATGTAATTGTTAAATGATGCAGAAAAACTTTGTAATACTACTGAGAAAAGAATTAAGACCACACTACATTTCAGAGCTAATGTCTGGATTGTAAACAAAGAGTATTCCTTTTACCAGTTTTAAAAGCCCTTTTCAGACAACTTAATTTTAACTTTTCTCTTTTGAGAAAAGTGAATACAATATACTTTTCAATAATCACTCATTTAATGATACTTATCCTTACTTCTGCAAACTAAGTAATCCCAAGGTTCCCAAACTCTGCTCATATCAACACCTGCTTGTGCTTCTTTTTATCTCTTAACCCTTCTGCATTTTCTCTTTTGCTGCAATTTTCTTTGAGGTAGGATGACAGTATTTCAGAAAAAGACTAACACAAAGGGAAGTATGTCTTCAGAACTATTCTTAGGTGCTAAAATCTTACTTGTCCCACAGTAATCAGAAAAGCAGAAGTTTTAATGCAGAGTCATGGAATCATAGAATGGGCTGGGTTGAAAGGGACCTTAAAGATCATCAAGTTCTAACATCCCTTCCATGAGAAGGATGGAAGGACAGAGACAACTTTCCATGGACAGAGACAACTTTCACTAAGCCATGTTGCTCCGAGCTCCATCCAGTGTGACGTTGAACGTCTCCAGGGATGGGGCATCCACAGCTTCTCTGGGCAACCAAAAAAAAAATTGTCTTCAAACCTCATGGTACACAGGGAAAATTCAAAGGACCCCTCTTGAAGTGCATTACCTTGCAATAGCTAATACTAAAGTTGCAATCACTTTGCTTACTCCTCTTTACCACAAAAAATGAAAATCTACAAATTCTTCCCTACAGAATACTGGACAGATTTGAGTGTGTTCACCACACGCTACCATCTTTACTAGATCACACTTCTGCCATGATTACTTGTTACAGTTTCTGTACATAATGAATATGTTTTGTTTACAATGGTGAGCTCTTACTATAAGGGACTAGGCAGAAATGCTCCTCTATTTTGAGGACTCATATTGAGTTGTCATAAAATTGCTACTAAGTAGTATTAGAACAACGTTTAAAAGAAGAGCTGACATTCAGTGGAAGAACTTGAGGATCCCCTGGGATCCTTGTGAATTCAAGCAGAGAGTTATGCTTTTTACCTAGACCTGCCTGCAAGATAGAGATAAAGGAGATTCAGTTTTGTCTCAAGATAGGTCCCTTCCCCCATCTACCATGAGTTCTGCCAAGAACAAGTTATTCAGAAGCAAATTTGTGTCATTTTAATATTGCTTTCCTAAAGGTATTAAATATCTGTACTATTGGAACTCTGGTTAGAATAATTTAGCTGGACTTGAAACAAGTATGCTGTTTGGTGCTCAGGATCGTGTATACTCAAAAGATTACAAGTCCAGGAGGTCTGAAGGAGTTCAAAGTGATGGGCATAACCTCCCTGCTCCTCCTCATTTCCCACAGCAACAGAAACCTGCACCAGTCCCATGACATGGAGACTGCCTTTCTGATTGTATTGAGCCAAGAAGAGTCTTCCAACCGGGGGTAGCTGAATGAATTGCAAATAATGCATAAATACTACTGCTATATTCCTGCTGTTTGTCAAGCATTGCCAGGTCCTCCACAAAGCCAAAGGAGGCTCCCACATAGAGATCAGGTACGGAGAAGCTCCCACATGACTAGAGAAGAAGGTTTCCCAACATCTTTCTGGACATTTAAATGTTTGTTTCTCTCATCATCTTCCCCTCAAACCACTCCTACTAGGGATTTCAATAATTTGGCTTTGATTATAAACTAGATAGGATTATCTAAGAAGTAGAATACATTAATTTTGAAATACATTTTCTCAATTTATATTCACTAATCCCACAGACCAACATAGTTTGAGGAATTAACAGTAATCACAATGCACCAAGGCATTCAGATGCCATCCTGCTTTGCATATATTATAGCTGATGCAATTAAATGTTGGAACATGGTATCATCATATGTGAAAAAATAATCAGCCAAATAGCATGTAGAGGATGTAAGAAGGAACTGCAATTGCTTCCTAGGAGAGTCCATAATCACTGCAGTATTGTAATCATCCATCAGGAAGCATGCAATTAAAGGAGGCCTCTATGACCCGGAGATTAGCTCAGTTGGTGGGAGCAGGGTGCTAATGATGCTTGGATCCCTGTATGGGCTTTCACTGAAGAGCTGGACTTGATGATCCTTGTGGGTCCCTTCCAACTCAGAATATTCTGAGACTTTCAGTGAACCTCTGTTTTTTTGGGGTTTGTTTATCTTTTTTTCAAGCTGAGATATGACATCACTAAGTATGGAAAAGAAACCTAGTGGGACTAGATTTTTTTTCATTCTTACTAAGTAGAGGCCTTTTCAGTCTACAGATTAATTTTAATAATTAGATATAAAGCAACCATTTTGGATAGACTAAAATAGTGCAGTCTTCCTGCTTTCCATGAATCTGTTTTTTCCTTTCCCAGGTGCCTGTCAGTGGTAAATGGTGCTATAATTGACTGAATGCTTTTCTGAGTGAACAGCATTTTACCCTCTTTTTTTCAGAGACTTCACTTTAAATGTCTTGGAATTTTACCATCTTTGGGGCAGGGCTTGGCACAAAGGCAGAGCCTAACAATGATCTGAATTTTCAGACTTGCATTCCCCAGAGCTACAAGGAGCTTAAGTGGCATAGAAGGAACCTGCTGACATGGGATGGGGACTCTGAGCGAGTAAAAAGCTTTATAGGAATCCTTCCCTTCTCGGAAGCCTGGGACAGAATGGGTTAGCAGGAATAGAAAGGAGAGAACATAATTCTATTTTCCTTGGCTAAACAGCTGTGACAAACCATGTTCTGAAAGTAAAGACAGTCTTGGAGGAGATAATCACATCTTCCAAAATCTCTCTACTCCTCAAAAGCACTCAAAATCTGGAACCCAGATATTCCTGATTTCTTACTGACAAGCTTAACTTCGAGCAGCACAACATCTTAGAACACAGTGTGTATGTTCCCTATCACCATGAATCTTCATTTACTGCTTTTTTGATAGACTGTTGCCATTTTCCCAAAGATGAAAGAATAAGAAACTTCTACATTTACATGCAATGATAAATTGAACTAATTTGAAAACTTCTCTCTTCAGATGGACTGCGGCTGAACTTTCTGGGAGAAGACTCCTATTTGGATTGCTCACTGACCTTGGAGTAAGGGTAGGTGACATACCCTACCTTCTACTATTAATGGAAAATGCAGTTTTAGCACTTTTGCAAGGTGCAGCGTATTTGAGTCTTTTGCTGACAACTATACCAACTTTGTTCTTGCACAGCTGGGGTACACAGGGCTCAAACATACTCATGCACACTTATGAAGTAATCTCAAATGAGTATCTTGAAAACAATTTTACCACCAGCTATGTCTTAAGGAGGCAGAATAAAGATACAAAATGGCACATCAGACACACTCTTACACATACACACATAGCATAACATTTTAACTTATATCTTATTGTGAGAAGTATTTCTATAAGACTAAGATTACAGGCTATAAGGTTTCTTGAAACTGAACCTTAAAAAACCCCAGAGCAAAACCAGCAGCAAAATAGCCTAATTCAAAGAGAATTACATTTTTAGGAGAAAATCTGAGAGACTCAGATCATACAACCTGAAAGTTAAATATAGTTTGGCAGATTGCCAGCTTCATTAGGCACACTTAAGGGGGATTTCTGTTATAATCTTATATAACTGATACGCACCCTATTAGAACAATCTGCTACTAAAAAAGCACAAAACCAATTACTATATCCAATATAAAGCAAAGGGACTATTTATTTAAAAAGAGGACAGGAAGCTAGAGCATTGTTGCAAAGAAATTTCTTCATTTTTAAGAGATCTGGATTGTATCACTTTTTATGTCAAAAATAAAGCAAGAAATGCCAGAGTTTCTCCCCCATTCTTTTAAAAATTGTCCCCATCTTACCACTTATCCTGATTTTTTCCTGCTGATTTTCTCCATCAATTCCTGATTTCCCCCCCCAATTTTTCAATCCCTTGAAGCAGTTCTTGGCAATACAATACAGCCCCGTATGTCAATTTTGGCAGACAGGATACACCCAACAGCTGCTACATCCCTGCACCTCACTAGGACTTCACCTGCAAGGGCTCTGCCGCTTTCATCCTGGCTCCCACTCTTCTCCCTTTCTCCGTCCAGCACAGCAGCTCTTCTCTGGCGGGGAAGGCCAGTAAGTGCTGCCTTTACAGACCTAGTGCAGCTGCCTCTGTGCTCTCGGGAGCAGCCAGAAGAGGCTGCCCGGACAGCAGAGTGGAAAGAATGCTTCAGCATAGTGAAAACAAAACTCTTCAGTTTGACATCCTGGGGCCACTCAAGCAGTGACCAGCGGCAGATGATCAAAACTGGGCTGGTCACAATGAAAGGGCTCCCCAGCTATTCGTTTTCGTGTCACTCAAGGGCACACTGATTATTTACTGCACTGCCACGAAAATGCTACTCCCTTAGATTGCCACCAGAACAGAACTATGCATTTCTACACTACCCTGATGACATGAGAACACTGGAACAAGAAATGCAGAAGCATAAAGTTTTTACATATATGCACACACATACATAGATACGAATACTTGTGCACACGCACGCACACGCACACACACATATATAGTATGCATAAACTTTATTTTAGAAATAAACCAAATGCAATTACCGTGCATCTCCAAAAGGCAAGAACTACAAGAGACACAAGAAAGACACAAAATTTTGGCTACTTCTAATTAAAACTAGAAACATGAGGTTGCCCAATTATGCTCCCATCAGCATTCTCCTTTCCGTCAACACACAATATTATATTCACAAGGCCGCTGATTACGCACGCTGTATTCCAAATTATATAAGAGTAGAAGAATGTGAAAAACCCATTACCAACAATCAGTTCATTGTATGAGTTCATACACAGATTTCCCAGAATTTCCTACCGTTCTAATTGCTGTAGGGATTCCAGATTCATCTACCGGGCCAATCCCTGCATAATGTGGAGCTTTAATTACTGTAATTTTTTTTTCTTCTTCTGAGGATCTACAGATTGGTATTGTACTGGTGGTGGTGGTGCTGCCAACATTCTGAACATGCTGTGAGTATGTCTCTGTGGACTCTGTAAAGATAACATGACAGAATATTGTGTAATGACACAATAATCATACTTGGCAGTTAAAACACACTTCCCCATTTCAGTATGCTGTACAAAGACTGACAATCTTAATCATGTATTTATACATTATTTTAAAGAAATATCACCTTAACTAGGGCTTTGCTCTACTTTATGTTACATTAACAAAATTATAAACTTACTTAAGGACCAGACAAGCGATTAAACTCATAATTAGAGTAGAAGTACTTTTTCAGAATGCCTTGCTCACAAAAAAGAGAAAAAAACCCACAAACACAGCAATATCTATTGAGACAGGTGCAGCAGCCTTTCTCCTACAAATCAAACTCTTGCACCTTTTCTATCCATTCCTTGGAAACCAGTGACATAATTTCAAAACTTCCATTCCCGAAGTCTAGCAAACCATAGAAAATTCCTGTTCTGTAAGTACAGCAAACAGCCTTCCACAAAAACTTTTGTGATGTGTGCTTAGAAACATAAAGTTTTGATGCATGAATATCTTTAAGAAACAAATTCTGACATACAATGTTCTTCCCTAATGTGTGTTGATATGTTTACGTGACTCTACATATAATCCACAAAAATGGTGTTTGGTAATGTGGCACCTGCAGAGCAATCTGATGATCCACCTACAATAATTCAGGTGAACTGTGCAGGCTGCTACTGTTTTGTAGTGACTTGCAATATTTCTACCCTTCCCCCTCAAATCTTCCTTTATAACTAACGAAATTAATACATCACTATTACCATTTCCTTCTAAAATGCAGAGTACTTTACTTAACAAAAAACACCTCAGTGCTGGGACGTGACATGAAAATTTGTGGTTCTACAGACAACGCACTCTTTCCTGTATACAAGAAAAAAAGCCCTAGTCCTTCAGGCAGCAGGTTCCAGTAAATTAGTGGGCTGCTATGACAAAGCCTCTATTTTGCAAGTGCAGGTACAGTGAGACGTTTCCACTGCAGGATAAACGAATGCAGGGAGTGAAAATATATGTTCTAACACTAATGGTGACAATTACAATGGAATTCCATGTAGCATTAATATCCACTGAATATTCTGAAGAAAAATACATGAATTGTAATATGAGTCTGCAAAAGGAGCTCCGGTGACTGAAAGCTCTAATTTTAATTTGAATATTTCTGCTCACTCCCACTGCAGCGCTGGATTTGGTATGGCTGTTTCAGCTGTTTACTCAAGTCTGAAATCCTGTAAATAATTCAGTGCTACACATATATGGCGAGGGGCAACTCTGTGTGGCAAACGTCTGAATATTTGGAACTTTTTCCCAATATGCATGATGTTAAATTTAGAAAACGGTTTGGATTTGATCCTTCATTCTTCATAGGCCTCAAACTAAGGCCATCAGGGGGATTTTTACATGAGCAAAGAGAATTCAATCAGGCTGTTACCATGGAACACAGAACTTCAGCATCATACAAGAGTGAAAGTCAGGGGAAAATACGTATTTTAGGTATATCCAAACCAGTATTGATAGGCCTTTATATCAGCAAACTCGGAGTAATCAAAAACCCTAGAATTCTGGAATGTGGAGAAACCTATGTATACAGCTTTTGTACTTATCACTATGATAACAGCAGCATTTGTCTAAGATGTAAGTCTCAGAGCGAGAACTGTCACCTAATTTCCCTGCAAGCACAACAAAAATGTAAACTCTGGGACCACATTCAAGTTATTTTGCATGTATAATCTTATCTGAATATGCAAAACGCTGGTAGAAAAAGCAGCAAGGAAATCATTCTCTTGGCAAAACAGGATTATACTGGCAAAGAGCCCAAGGCTGATAATACTTGGTTTCTGTTTAATTTTTAAATTAAAGATGCTCTAAAAAATAACATGAACAAATTTTAGATTGATGTGGCTTTAGTTTATTAAAAGCCCAGAGCCTCTCCCTTTGCTGACAGTATCTCTGCTGAGGAATTATGGAAGTTGTGGGGAGGAGCAAAGTGCCAAGCTGGCCTTTGGTTTCTTAAGGATAAATCTGAAGGGGCTGGACAGCTTGAGCTATTTTGATAGATGCCCTTCCCTTGGTAAAGCTAGTAGAAAACTGTCAAGAGGTTAGTTCCCACACCTAGGTAATAAAATTTAATAGTAACTCCAGTTCAGGATGACTACTGTACCTAACAATAAATGCTGTTATTTTTTTGCATTTATTTCCCAAGGTAGGTGAATAGACAATACCTTCATTATGGACATGAAGCACCCTGCAATTGTTTGCAGTCCTTGCCACACGAATCAGAATATGTTGTGTAATGTATAAAGCAAACATTCTGTGTGAAGCTTACCCATCATCCTGCCATGCTGCATGATAACAATGTTGGAATTGAGTGAGGCTGGTGGAGAGTAAGCTGAAGAAGGGGAAAAAGGCCTTTGAAAGTGACTCACTGGGCTGGCAGCAGTGCCAGAATTCCCATTCACTGTGATCTGAGCCTGAGAGAGACAAAACAATATCCCATTAAACTACACACAAAGCTCTCCGACTGCTATCCCAAAGAAAGAGTGATGCAAGACTGTCATCCATGCAACAATTACCAGCTGTCAGGTACACAGCCATAATGGCATCTGCATTCACTGAAACACAAAACTTATCACAAAGGGAGCAGAATGTGTTCCTCAGATACCTTGTACCTCCCCTGCTCTGTCCTTGTGTGTGCTGTGACGCTTGCTGTCAGGGGAAGGCGACGGAAAGATCACGGTCAAGGCAATGAAAATGGCACAAACAAGGTTTGCAGATGTCTGACAGCAATATAAAATGAAGATGGCAGTAAACGTTCCCAACATTGTGTGACAAAGGCTGTCTGCCACCGATCCCTCACACCAAGAGACATATTCCCTCAGTGCACATGCTGTAGCACTACTGATATTAATGGGAACTTCTGTGCAGACTGAAGGGAAAAGTCTCATTAGGACTAGCTGAAAAGAGTGAGTGAAAATTTCTTTAAAAATTGGAAGCCAGCTGGAGTGACTGTGGGATGCTGATATGTAATCTATCACACTAAAAATAAATAGCACCAATTAAAAAGAACAACAACCCACAACCACAAAATGACAGAACAAAATCAAAAATGGGAGAACTATGCAAACTACCAATAAAGCATTAAGCACCTAAAGCCGTTTAGGCTTTAGTCACTAGAGGTACTTAACAAGAGGAAAGTATCTGCCCCCAGGTTTAGAATCCCTGCATCGGGGCTGTATCACTCTTATAGGGAGTATTGAAAGAATCAAAAATCATACTGAGAAATCATTGAATGAAATAAGAGGGTAGTGAATATTTCGGCAGAAAAGCAAGGGAAGCTCTCTGCAACATCTCCTTTAACGCAGAGTTGTTCTTTAAATCTGAATTAGAAGAACTACAAACTTTGCTCAACTTTATATAACAAATGAACTAAAACATGCTGCAGATGTAAACAAGAGACTACCTGAAGCAGCAAAGCATAAATGAAAACATATTAAAATGCATATTATTTTTACAAATAAAAATGAAATTATTCATGACCTTCTGTATACATTTGTATTTCAGAGATTACTGAATAGATTTGAAATTTTTAACATCTTGGCCTCCCATAGCTAAGAGAGAAAAACAATTTCTGGGTCTTATGCAGACATCATGTGAATTTCTAGATGCCTTCAGGGGTTTCTCATTTTAAGGACGCCTGTTTTCCTACATGAACTGAAAAGTTTCTGTTGTGGTGATGTCTCCATTGAAAGTTTTGTGTTTAAATGTCTCCTCTCTTAGTAAACTCTAGAATCAAAACTAAGTTGGCTTTCTTAAATGATGCTCTCCTCCAAAAAAAAAAAAAAAAAGGGAGATATAAGAATAGAAAAGCTACATAACTCAAAGACAGCATTTCAAGAAGCATGAAGGCATGTTTTCAGATAAGATGAGGCCAGCCATCTCCTCTACTTCATGTGTTCACCCATTCTCTTTTCCTACATACTGTCTTTGTGGGAAAGATTGTTTCTAGGGAAGGCAGGGTGCAACTACGTGCAGAGCCTTACACCTTCTTACACATTTACTATGGCTTTTGTTTCTCTGAGCAGAACTGGTGTGAGTTCTTTGCAGACTGGAATGATACTCCTATGAATTTCTGTAATAAAAAATTTATATTTTCCTGAGAAGGATGTTACCAAATAGCTCAGTTAGACAGTAATGTACTTACACTAAGTAGTACACAATATCATGAAAACAGGACCCACACAGTAGTTGAAGGACATCAGTCATAAATGTGTATGTGGCATGTTCATATATGACATTTTTGAGTTTGCTTCTAAAGGTCTTAGAGAGGATCTCAGCTCAGATATAATTTCTTAGTTTCTAATGATTTTCTTTGTCTCTGAAGGTGGCTATTTCATTTGTTTATCTGATGCATCTTGCACGGTTTATAGAGTTAGCTATAAAAGATAGTTTTATGGTTTCAAAGGCCTTTCCCTCCCTTGGAATCATTTAGTAGTTACTGATATTTCAATCTGAGAATGTGACACTTTAGGTCCAGGTGACAGTTTATTCCCAGATTTTACAAGGAAGTGAAATCATTTAAGATACCTATTCATGAATTAGACATTTTGCTTTCCTAGGTAATATTTGTGGGGAAAGAAGACAATATGGAAAAAGACCCCTGTTCAACAAAAATGCACCTATTTTACAATTTACTAGGAAAATAATAATTTTTTGTGGTCTTCCTTTCCCTAGGAACCTCTATTAATTTTTTTTCTCCAGTATACTTAACCTGTCTTCCACTGCAAGTAAAGCCACCTACTTCTGCAGCAAGATAATCAAGATCTCGTAAAAAATCCTCCTAGGTATCAGGTTTAAAATTCCTGTAATTTGCCTGAGTATCAGGAAGAGCAGCTCTCTGGGTTTCTGAACCAGAACAGAAGAAGGCACCCATCTGGGACTGGAGGTGCTTTCTAACTTTCTCTCTGCTGAGACAGGGGAGAGAGGTCCCATTAAGGATGTCTGAGCAGTTCCTTCCAAGAATGCTGCACAACATGCCTGACCTCAAGACATTGAATTAGGCTAAAATACTCAAAATTGATTGAAGTTCGTGACAGTCATGGAACTCTGGAAAAGGCAAAAATCTAATGTGTACATCCATTTCCAAGCTTCCATTAGATTCTACAATTTCAAACTGCATAAGCAAGAAGAACCCACAAAAATTATTTTATAGGGAAAATGTTCAGGCTTGAAAGTTATTGTATGCTAAAGTATTTGTACAAAGTTTGAAGGCTGCTGTGACCCAGTAAAACTTTGGATTCAGAACATCCCTCTGTTTTGCAATTCAGCAATGAGTTGCTCAATTTAAATGAAGGCTTTGTTCTGACTCATTTTAATCATGTGGATAATCTCAAAAGAAATCAGAAGTGATCTGGGTTTGACCCAGATTCCATACCTTCTTTCTCCCCATATATGAATATACTAAGGTACAGAAAAGTGAATGTACGTATGAAGTGTCTAACTGCATACTGGTTTTTCCCTCGATTTAACCAAGAGAAAAGTAACAGGACACTTGGGTAATACAAGGTTATTTATGCAGTTCAGTCCTATAAGAAACTGTGCTTAGGAGAGGAAAAGGTTAATTGGAGGAGAGAAAACCAGTTTAGTGCAGTCAGTCGTCATGGCTGGGAAAAAACCTGCATTAAATACTGCCAACATTTACTATGAATTTACAAATTACATTACGGAAATCTGCATCTCAGTGTAAATCAAAAATGGTGGTAGTCCAGAGCCTACAAACTCCACAAACCTGTAAATTGTTAACAATATTTTTAAAAATTATTTTAAACAAATCTCTTCAAACTCTATGGAGTGCTTGCTTTTAATGCATTTGGAACAGGTTTTTCTTGAATTTATTTTCTCTTAAGCAAAGTGTTTGATGCACCTTAGCTGACCGCACAACTGAGCAACAATAATTTCCTACTCCCAAATCTGCTATGTCAATGAGATTTTTTTTTTAAACAACTGTTGCAAAACACTGTCAGACTGTGACCATGGAAAATCACTAACAAAATACTTGTCTGTGTAATGGCCTAACAGACAAGGTCCAATTCTGTTCCCTTTTGACAACCTGTTCGAACAAAATGGAGGAGGAGAAAAGGAAGCATAATTACATGAGAAGTGGCAGCAGTGTTGGTTAAGGTGGTGCCATCTGACACAGCAGACATCTGGCTCAAGGTTGGGGAAGGTGTTTCAGAGCAGTCAGGAGTATCATAGCTACAAGTCTGCAGCTCATCTAGAATGGCTGTGGAGGACTCACTCACTGTGCGGGAGGAGCACTCACTCATGGCAGAGTCTGTGCTCACAGAGGCTGTGTCGTTCCTGTGGATAATACTGCCAGGAGCTAGGAATGGGCATTTATATGGAAACTGGGAGAGGGCTGGGGTCTTATAAAAGCGTGAAGGCAAAAAATCATCAAGCGTTGGCAAAGAATATGGTACTAGATGGGTGCCACTGTCTGGTGAGAAAGAGGCTCTGTTAACTGGTACCACAGGAGAAGGAAGAGGCAGTGGAGAAGCTTCTGTTGCTGTTTGTCTGTGTGTCTGTGAAGCATTTACCTCCATCACAGGGGCAGTTACTTTCTGGTTTCCAAGCTGAGATTTGAAGAAAAAAAAATAAGAAAAGAAACAGATTACTTAATGAATAAAGAACTTTTTCCTTTGCCTCTTGCTGGGTTTAGGGGAGTTACAAAAGTGTAAGTTTTTCAGCCACCCGAGGAAGTTCACATTCACAAAGATTAGGAAATAAATCAACCACGCTTTATATTAGAGTAGGACAACATGAAAGAAATTAATGCATAAAATACTAGTGGAAGCAATGCCAGAAACCATAGTGTGCTGAGGATGAATATTCATAAGGTACTGCATATATTAATGATCTCCACTGTGCATTGAGAGGGTTCACAGTATTTTATACTTCACAAAAATATGAGGCTAGAGAATGTCATGTCCGTTTAGTTTTCAAAGGAAAAAATCTATCTGCAAGTCTGATCTCTGCAAATGTTACACTTTTTTTTTTTTTTTGTCAAGGACAGGTATGGTTTTGAAATTAACTGTAATATAAAGATGGGCAAGACTGCCAGTTATACAGAAACACTGTAAATGAATATTCATATGATCTGCAAGTAATAGATGGTGGAATTTTTTGCCTCTTGTGATTGAATACATCTTCTCCACTGCCTCTCTAATAAAAATATTTTGACAATCTCAGAAATTCCAAGCACCCTGGAAGCACCCTGGAAGCACCCTGTCAACCTACTCTATAAGGTGTATGCATAGAAGTATTTTCAACATTAGAGGACATAAGGACTGTTAGGGTAACTGGCATAAATCTGGAGAACGAAGACTTGGAGCACAAGAACAGGACATACTGAAAACAAAACATGCTAGTTTGGATTCAGCACAGTTCCTTAAAAGTAGAAGGGAACAGTCTCATGAGAGTGCTTCTGAAAACTACCACATAATGTATGAGCTTTATCTTGTTATTTCAAATCAGTCACAGGGTACTCAGTTTAAACTAGTCCCGCAACTGGCTTTTTGCATCTGCAACTTCTTTTTGAACGAAAGCATGTTGGCATCTAATATCTGTTAAACAGCTGCACAAATCCTTCTATACTGCCTATTAACCACAAGCTTTCAATCAATTCCTAAGTACTCAAAATACTGCCTACTTCAGCACGAATGGTTTCACTGTTGATAGGGCTGAGGAAATCTGGAATAGCTGCTGGGAAAGAGTGTTTGGGATTTTAAATTTATGTAAAACAGAGGACAGTAAGATACTATATGTAGTAAATACTACTTTAAAAAGCAACATTCAGTCATACATATCACATTGTTATCAGTAATATGGTTATTTCCTATGGTTAGACTAGGCAGATGTCTTTAATCATTCAAAAAATGTTTCAAGCCATCAGATTAAAATGCCATTTTGGCATTTTAATCCAAAATCTGAAAATATCTTCTAAAGCCCTTATGGAAGACTTGGAACACAACCCAGATTATGCTACTTATAAGAGGTCACTGGGGTTCCAGTTGCATAATTCTTGTTGAGATCAACTAGAATTTACACAAATAACCTTACTGAGGTCAGTGGGACCATCCCAATGGATAAGCATTACAGAAAAGAATCTTAAGTATGTGAACAGATATCTATTACTTTTTCCAATCGATTCAAAAGAAATTTTTGGCATCTCTGAATCTCTATGGTACACAAAACCAGAGAAAAGGTGCTGCTAAAATGTGCTGTTAAAACAGTGAAGAAACTTGGTCAAACAGCTTAAAATCCAAATCTTATTCACAGCAATGTTTCAAATGTACAACTGAATAGCCCCCCCACCCCCAACTTAATCTTTTTATAGAGGAAATCTGAACGGATTACCTCTTAATCAAAATAATCAATATGTATTGAGTGTATGACTGGAAAAGGACATAGTATTTACAGAGATTTGCCAATAGAAACTTCAAAAGAACAATGAAATACTATTATAAATAATTTCATGAGAAATTAAGATGATTATACAGCATAATACATATGGGATTTAAGATGTGTGCATTTACATATACATATAAGAAACTGTAATTTCACCTCACAGGTACATAAAAGGAAGACAGAATTATCATTCACGATGATTTTAATCATCTATGTTATCAGATCATCATGTCAAGATCTCCAGCAAAAGACAGGAACCAGGAGATCATACTGTAACTATGAGGCAGAGCCAAAAAGAAACTCTGAAGTTCTTGAGACCATCAACCATCAACATCCCCAGAAGAAAATTTACATATGACTGAGCCAAAATATGTAAATTAATCTCTATATTGTTAAAATAACAGGAGATTTTGGAGAGTTGAGAAATCTAGTAAACCTTCTGGCTTTGAACTGAGAAGATTTCTAACATGCTTGAGAAAAGACGGGATGGACAACACAAGAATAGATATTCAGGGTGCATCCAGAGAGCTAATGAAACAGATTTTAAAGAATTTATTTCATTGTGTTTGGCAAATAATAGCTGATTTTATCAAACCAAATTCTTAGAAAGAATATAAAGTTATCATTCTTACAAGGCAGGAGGAAAAAATGCAGCAATTCTAGGTACTGATTCCCAACATGAAGCTTCTTGGCTTTGTAGAGCAGAACTTTTATTCTGCCTGGCTCTTGAATTCTTTCATATGTATAACCATCTCTCTGGGAAAGAGAGGCTGAAATCGTGATTTAAAACAGCATCGGTTGTAAAAACTGATTTACACCACCTAAAAAACATGAAATGTTGGTAATCTCAAACACATATAACTGGCTACTACTAATCCATATTTTTCACTGTGCATGCAATCCAGAAAACTTTTAATACTGGTTCCATTCAGCATGCTTCAGATTAGGTTTGTCATTGATATGGCCCAAGAAATGCTAGCAGAAGTCAGGCAGATTAAACGCCAAACAAGTACTTAATGCATTAGACTAATGAAAAACTAGCTAGATTGTGTGGCTATCTTGGGTTGTGGAGCAACACTTGACACATAGAGAGATAAATGTCATCAGTCTTGATGTGAATTGAAGGTCTGAAGAGCAGCTTTCTGCTGGTCCTTTAAAATGCTTCTCTTCCATCAAACAATAAAATGTCAAGTCTGAAGAACACAGATGTTTTCCAGTTCACATAAAGTAGACAGATGACCCTGGTATGGATTTCAAAATCAGTTGTATCTTTTTAATGCAAGATATGTGGGGAGTGGTGTGAGATTACTAATGACACCAGAGTACTGGCCTTGCTTCAACAGTCAAGACACAGATAAGGAGAATCAGAGATAAGTGAATAAACTCATTGTGTTAATACATAGCAGGGTTTAGTAGTCAACAATCAAATTACACCCATACATTTGCATAAATGGGTAAAAATACCTCTGTTTTTAATTGTTAAAAGCTGATTTCAAAATCTTCACACTAATGCTGCAAATTATATTCCAATGCCCATTTTTTCTACCTAGCCCTCTTATTTTAGACTCAGTACAAGGTGGTGAAGTTCAGCCCTTGTCTAAAACAATACTAATGATACAGAACTTAAAATGAAAAATACATGCTCAATTTTCTTTGCCTCACATCTGTCTCCAGAATGCTGAAACTGGTTTTGTCTTTCTTCTATATCACTCTACATATTGTCAATACCTAAAACCTGGAAATATACGAGATGAATTGATGTAGATTTTTTTTTTTTTTAATTCCAGGTTTATTTTCTTTGATGCACTTTTGTACAGCTATGAGGGTGTCAAAAAGAAACACCTTCATAAACATCTGCTATAGATGTTTTACTCCTCCAGGACATCAGGACTAAACCAAGTGTTCAACTCATCTGAGGAATTCAAATAACAGAACAAATGCTTTGCAACCTCAGTTTTAGAGAGTGGCATCTTGAACAATAGAATACTTAGGAACACAGGAACAAAAAAACCATTAAAATATCAGGTGATTATTTCTGAAGATGGAGTTCTGAAGATGCAGAATTCTTTATTGGTTTATAACTTCTTCTTATAAGAAACTTGGACAAGAAAATTTACCTCCATTTGTTTCATACTAAAAAATGCTAATTTCTCTGTTGAAATAGATTCAGTTATCTCTCCTGTATCTGCAGCATAGTACAAAGAAGCAGCATCTCTCCAGACTGTAATAATGTAAAAACTCCTAATATTGAGTAACTTGAGTGCTTCTATTTTCACATATACTTTTAAGGGGTTTAACCTTTCTCTGAGTAGGAGTGTTTACAAAATGTCACTCAGTGAGTCATAGCATACTTCTGCTTGCTCCTGAAGTTTCAACAGATAAGCACTGAAATTAAGTACAAACAGGAGCACAAACATAGCAAGATACATTAACTTGGACCACACAAGCTCCCTCTGGGCTGTATATTTCCATACTTTGTGACATAATATAGTTGTACATGTTGGCTAGACACAGATACCCCCCCATGGACAGTATTTCTCATTTACCACCTCTTAAGAAGTGATGATTACCTGATCTCACCTCATTCTCTGTCACATACATAAACCCAGATGCAGAGTGAGAGTTGCACCTTTCTAAATGTATTTTTTTTTTTTGAGAGTTTCTGTGGCAGCTTGGAACATTGCTGGCAGGCCTAATTTACAGTCTGAGAACATCCTTCGAGGACATAGCTTGACATATGACCTATAAGCTACACATACAAAAGTATTTTAACTCGTACACAAAGTCCTGCAGAGCTTGCAGATCTGAAACAAGTTTAAAAATAAAAGTACTATCCTGCATACTATACTGAAAGTTAATATTCTATGTGAGAGGAATTGTGAACTTTGCAAATACTGTGATATATAGCACTAAAGGGATTGTAATATTTGGCATTAGCTAGAACAGTTTCAATGTTTTAATCTGAGATCTGAGCCAGCAAATAAATCTTTTTAAACATATAGCTGCAGCCTCTATTTCTAATTTTAGCTGATGGCATCTTCATTTTGGGACCTCACCTGATGCAGAATTTTACACCACCTCACATGCTGATTTGTACTCTAGTTTTAGATATGTATTTTAGCAAAGAGCTACAAAACCCATAGGCTCCACGACTCAGTTGTGACGTCAAATACTCCCCTTCATTAGAATTTATTTCAAATTTGGACATCACAGAAAATGTCAGCTGAATTTTGCAGATAAGAGATCCATAAAGGGATACAGCTTGAAAAGATGGCTACATTCCTTAATGATCTCTGTGATCAACCAAAAACTTTATCATTTTATTCAGAGCAACCCAGTTGCCAAATTTCTGATACTGCTTCCCACATGCTGAAACCAAGGAGAAGGCAGAAAAATAAGTGCAGAATTGCCAAATAACCCACAGATACTTTTCTGATTTTTTTCAGCTTGACGGGAAATTAAACCAGATTCTAAATTAAAAAGAAAATGCAAAATGTGTTTTGACTTCTAAAATTCATTTAAAAAGTAGCTTGAAGATGAGCTACTTTTAGTCCTTCTGATTAGAATTTGAGTATTATTCTTGATCATAAAAAGTTATTTCCCCTAATCCATGTTAGCTATCATACTCTCTTTTTGAGAGACACTTTGATTTATCTGACCATATATAATGCACCGTATTCTAACAGGCTGAGCAACTATTTTTAAGTGAAAAGATAACAGATGCAGAAGTTGTACTGGCCACACCTACACATCTACACCTGTTCTGCTGTTTGACAGTATCCTTTGATGCCCATATTTAAAAGACTTGCAAGCCTGTCATCTAAAATCTTCATATCTACCCTATCTACCAGAAAAAGTTGTTTTCAACAGCTTTCCTTACTGTTTCTTACACGGATTCTTTACTGTGACTCTTCCTTGAACTGACTTGTTTTACGTGACAAAAATCACTGAGTAGCAGAGGGGTTCTTCAAAGGGGTAAAGCAACTTTTCTCAAAATGTTCTACATTTTATGCAGCCTAAAAGAAGGACCTAAGATGATAGTTCTGATGGTGTCTATTCTTGAGAAGGACAAATGTGATTAATTCTTCTGTGCTCCTATTTTTTAATGGAGAGAATTCAAAAGGAGCATTGCAGATTGTTGCCATATAATTTTACAGAGGTTTTTTCTGATCAAAAATTTTACTTGGGAGTTGAAGGGGGAGACAGATATATTACAACTTTAAAGCTATCCTGTTTTTAATGCAGATACTTATGGCTTCCAGAGTAGAGACATGGTTGAATGTGATGCTCTGAAAGAACCACAGTCTGAAAAGCAGATGTGTTACTACTGTTGACAATAGGGCTGTTAATAGTGCTGTATTTACTTCAGAGTAGCCTCAATGATTCCAGCAGAGCTAGATGAACACAAATATGCCATGATGGGATTCTCACTCATGAGAAAGACAGACAAAGCTTTGAGTTAGATAAGCCTAGACCTACAGCAATCTCTACCTCCATTTCAAACACAGATAAGCTGGTATATTGGCAGATATCCTGGAATACTTATCTTTTTAAATAGAAAAATCTTAAAGTGGCTAGGTAAAGCAGAGTAGACCGGACAAAGTCTATTCAGAGCTCTCATTTTGCCTTGTATGTATTCACTGCTGCTTTCTTGCACTCAGGCTTTTTTTATTTGACTCAGTGAGTTTCCGAATGGCAACAAACCCTTGAGCCTTATACTGTGTGTCTGATACTCCCATTTCTCCTAGAAGAGATCAGTATAGTTAAAGAATTTTCATTTCAGTAGGTATAAGGTATAGGGGAAACAGAGAGATTAGAAGTTCAGTGCCCAGTGATGTTTCATATGGAGGTTGTTGACAAAGATTTTACCAACCTGTTTTCTTTAAAAAACTCTATTGCACAGGACACACAGGAGACGGCAGTGCTCAGCCTTGCAGAAAGCACTGACCGACAAAATATAATTTTCGTGGCCCTAGCAAACTGGCAGAGCTGCTTTTAAGCTCCCCCCAACCCAATGTAACCTTTTCTATCCATACTTGATCCTTCCAGCGTCTATGGCAGCATAACCCTCTAATGCAATCCTCTCTAGGAACAGCCACTTAAGCAGATGCATCACCTAGAATACACTAATTTCCTGCGGTGCATTTGCACTTCATAAAGTGCTCACATAGGGACAAAGAAGTCTGCCTTCCATCTCAGCTAGATAATTTTTTTTTCCAGTAACCTTCCTAAACCTTCAGGTTCTGTTCATTTCTGTTTTGATCCATGTGACAGGTAGTTTTACCCAGAAAACACAGGAGCTAACTTTGGTAATGTAAGTATAACTAAACAGATGGTTATTAAGTGATTCATGAAGATCTAAAATAAAAGATGGAAAAATTAAATATACCACATGGCATTCTGCAGCCTGTGAAGAAGGAAGAACTGTAGAATTTTGTCCCAAATCCTTTGAAGACATCTTTGAAGTGTCTGGAGAAATACTAGGTGGATGATCTTGGACTTCAGGCTCTGCTTTACTGTCAGGGGTGGGAACTATCTGAACGGAAAGAGATGCTGTGTGTATCTCGGGCATGGGGTTACAGGCAGGTGAGACAGGCCTTTGTGCAAATACTGGCTCTTCAACAGGCTTGAGCTGTTGCTGTGAATTACAAGGAATGCTACTTGCTGGGTCACGTGTCCGGGTTAATTTCAGGGTAGATATCTTACGTTTTTGAGACTGTTGCCTTTGGCCTTGATGGAGAGTAGTACTAATGCCAGCTACTGTGCTTGTGTCTGCACTGCAGATTGAGGTCAGTGGTTTAATGATTTTTTGTGCATAGGACACACTTGTGTTAGATATTTGGGAGGACATTGTCTCCTGAACAGAAGTCTCGCTAGTGTAATAGGCAGTATCTGTGGGGTGGTGTTTAGCTGGATCAGCTGTTACTGCCTGGAGATTAATTCTGTTCTCGTGATTAGTTACTCTTGCCTTCCGAAAACTTTCTTTTCTAGGAGGTGGCAGAGGTGCCTTATTTGCCAAAAGCATCCACACACAACAAAATAACATTGAAGAAGAAACAGAAAGAAAGTAAATGTTAGCAGGAGATACAGTTCAGTTTTACTTTTATATTTAAATAAAGGAACTAGCAAATTAAAGGGCTTCATCTCAATATTGCTCAATTCAATGGACAACTAAATTGGTCACATTCCCATCACCATTTCCTGTGCAGCTTCTGTTTAAAAAGCCAGATGTTCCATTTCCTTGGAGTAAAGGGATCAGAAAGGATCAGAAGGGAGCCCACAATCATTCGTTTTCTTTTAAGAAACAATTATTACACTGAATAAGAATTATTGCTGGGAAAGCATTCAGGTATGTAAGTACTCCATGATCTTAGATAGCAAGCAATTATTAACAGGTAGCACACATATGTAAAACACAGAGCCTCTTAAACCTTTCAATTAAAATAGTAAGAGAGAGTATTAAGATTAGTATGTTGATAACTTTTGGACAGATAAAGATGTTTCCAAGTGTGGGGAGTTTTTTTGTTTGATTTGTTGTTGTTGTTTGTTTCTGTTTTTAATGTGCTCTAATTACATTGTTTCACAAAACAGGCAGAAGCATTTCCTACTGTATAATTAATAAATTTTATTTCTCAGATATTTTGATGACTGGTGCATTTTTCCAAGTGTAAACTATTAATAAATACTCTTTGAAGTCTGGGAACACTCCTAGAAAGCTTTTACTTGTCTATGACCTAGTTTTATTTAGCTGTCTGTCTTGCTCATTGAAATCAATTTCTGGTAACTACCCTGGGGGCATACGGCCTGTGTGGAGTATGCTTTATCTGTGCAGTAAACCAGTCTGTAGTGACCCACATGAACAGGTGATTCACACTATCTGGAAGACATCAGGACAATGTTTCACAGAGGTATCCCATCTATATGTGCTATCCCCCCAGAATGACGCCCCCAGCAATGGCACAGCAGTAAACGTGGAGTGGCTGGTTTTACCTGAGTTGGTGATTTTTTATCCTGCAGATTTGGCCGCACGCTCCTAAAACCTTTTGCTGAAAGAGATGAACTGCTGGCGTCTCCATTCAGCGTCTCTCTACTTCCATTATTGTAAGATCGCCAAGCTTTTGTAAATAAAAAAGAATGAAACCATTTCTTTTGATGTTCTTAGTACATCTACACTGCTCTCAACAGAGGAACCCAGCTAGAAAAGAAATTACACAACTGACAATGATGCTGTTTTAGCATGGAAGTTATAAGAACATGGCTAAAGCTGCCACTCTACAAAATATTGATCTTTAAAAGTTAGAAAATTCAAGCACTGACAACAGTCCTGGTATTCGGCAGTCTGACATCTTCCCACAACTTTCACACAGACTATGGATTTTAATCTTGAGAGTCCTTTAGAGATGCTGGTGCTTCGGCCCCTGTATAAATCAGGCTCAAGCTCCTTCACTTTCAGATTAGGTCCTTGAACTTCACAGTTGTGTTGGATTTTGAAAAACATCTCAGCTCATGTAAAATTAGTTGGCCATGGCAGTTTCACAAAATTTAACCACAGTACCCAATTAGTTATTCCAATAACATATCTTATTGCCAAATCTGAATGACATCTCAATTTTCCAACCAACCAGCCACGTTTTTTTCCTCTATCCTCAGACCTGGAATGCCCTCAAAGCATTGGCCAAACATACAGGGAGATGCTGAAGACAAAATATTGTAAGATGCTGGGAAAAGTAACACATTATGTGAGCAGGCTGCTAAGGGAGGTGGGCAGAACTTGCAATCCCGAGTAAGGCACTAAAAAGGAAATAGCAAGTACCACCGAATGGTGCCACAGTGATGAAGCTAAAGGTGGCAAATTAGCAGGCTGCTTTTTCCCACACAGTTAATTTTTCTGACAACATATTCTGTGTTACAGGAAATAACTGCTTTCAAATGAGACCTGAATTTGAGATCTAAACCATTAACAATTAGGATTACTATTTCAGCTGTGCTTTCCTTGAAGAGTGAGGAAGTACGGAGTAATGAAATCAAATAAATAGAAGATTGTTGTAATTCATCCACTTACACAGTATTACACTGATACATAAATACTACAGTGTTTTATTTACCTGAATCTGGAGACTGAGAATCAGACCCTGGAAAAGAAATATCCAATATTAATTTGTGTTAGAAATAAATTAATTTTGCAAAAAACCACACAGGAGTATTGATAATAAGCAGTTTTTCCTCTTTAATGAATATTTAGTATGTTTTTATTGAAAATTTTTAGGTAAACATGCTTCATAAATGATTTTTTAATCTGGCTTCTGACAATCATTTTATCACAACACTCTTTCCCTTGAGAAGAGTTTTTAAATCAAGTTTCAATAAAAAGTTTGTAATAAACAAAACCTCTTTTTCATGCTTCGTTATCTTGAAAAAAATACAAGGGATGTGAGACCCAAAATACATATCAAGGGCAAAATTAATTTACAAATAATTCACTTTTTCTGATTTTTTTCATTAATGGCTACTAAGCATAGGCAGAGAGAAATTACGACCACTTTTTAAAAAGCATTGTAGAGGTAATAGATCTGTCAGTGGAACAGAAAACGGTGTAACCCTTCTCCTCCTTGCAAAGTAATATGGCAGGAATGCACAACGCTATGAAAAAGCCATTCAGAAGTTGTATCTCAGTGGTTAGTGGTTATACCTGAGGCCAATAGGTTTGGAGAACTCTGAACTCTCTTCACAGCTGTTAATGTGACAGACATTGCAGCACGTTTGCGAGCACACCCACCGCTATCTGGAAGCACAAAACAATACAGACAGCAGCCCCAGACAAAGGCAGCAAGCACATGCAACATATCACTGTGTGAGATATGCCAAACATATACAAAAATAAGCATGCAGTTAGGGAACTGCTGCAGAAATGTGTGAATTTGCAAGTTTGGCAGATTTGCCAAATACATAAACTTCACAAGCTTTAAACAACGATAAACTTCACAGAGAATAAGCGAAGAAAGCTGTATTTAATACTTAATCCACTAGGGAAATATATACACTCTGTTACCTGAAAGACTGCTTAATTACAGCTAATTAGTAAAAGTAAACAAATAATCAAGATAAAGGATTAAGCATTCCAGAATAATATTAATCAATAAGCTGCACTGTAAAATAATTTCATTGTATGCATTAGAAAGACACCATTCATAAACTAAACTCATGTTTGATCAGCTGATAAAGTACTTTTGTTCAGTCTTTTGGATCCTTTATGCTCAAGAAACAAAATTACTAGTGAAGGCATATATTTTTTCTTTCATTTTGATGGAACAAACTGGTTGTCCCTCTTCCCCTTTTTTATCTAATGTAAGTTAAAAAAAAAAAGTATGTCTGGAACTGAATAACATTCTGAGGGAATAACTAGAAATCTAAAATAATTTTTAAAAATGAGGTACAGAAAAAAACCTTCCTTCTGGATCTTGCCCAACTCCCTTCTTTCTTTATTCTACTCCTCTCTCACTGGAGCTGCCTTTGCATTTTATAAATACTCTCTTATTATTAGAAGACAGCTTTCTCACAACTTAGCTTTGTAGCAACTCTAGCATAGTGGTAAAAGAAACTTAATAAATATTCTTTCCAATTATATTTAGCTAGAATATTTTCCTAGTCTTCACTGAAATAATTATTTTAACTTCAATATTTGATACTACTGAAATTTCATTAAGTGCTTCAATGAAGTCAGGAACTACAAGCATGATAAATGCCTTTTTATTTCTGTGACCTATGACAGGGAGTTTTATAAAATTAAGTTCTTAATGAAGACCTGCAATCTATTTGCAGAAAGTATTTGCTATGATAGCAGTAATTTCAGCCACAGAGTCATCTTTAACCCACGTCTGCAAGAGAAGTGAGCTCCTGGTATTTCTTTGGTCATTCCAGTATTTCCCTGCTACTTCAGTATTTCCGATACTCCCCTGGCCACAGGTCCTGTAGGATATGCATTAAGTACTTGTTAACATTGGCAAACATCAGAGCCACTGCCTCGATGTAAGTGGTACCAAAGACTCATTGCCAATTCCAAGGCTCAAGGCAAAAGGCCAAATTATTTCAGCCAGCACTAGTTGAAAGCAATACGTTACCTGCCATTAGTTATTGGCATTGTACATGTGAAACAAAGGCAATGGCTATCAAACCTGCACATTTGTTTTAGTTTGCTTACATAAATATAGAATGGCAATGGTAATTAAAATCACATTTTCCATTCTTGTATTCCTTTTCCCCCACCATCAACATACATCAGAGGTAATTCTAATGAGATTTGATGATGTGTTGATACCGAGGTTCTGTTCTAATCTGAATATTGTCAGATTTTGAAAGCATACATTTAATATAAGCTAACAGGCAAAAAAATTTATTATACTGTCACAGCTCTTACTCAAACAAAGTGATACTTTATTTGTAATTTTTCAAGAGCTACCTTCCTGAATTTCATGATAGAGAAAGCAAAGACAACGAGAAACTGACCACAAATATTTAATTATTTTAACTTCAGGAAATTCTGCTTCAATTTAATTTTTAATGTAACTGAACTGAGTCAGAGTTTTATACTTCATGGACCCATAATCTAGCAAAGTGTTTTGGCTTCATACAAGATAAATAAACAGATTGTAACTGACTACATATACTATTTACCCCTATATATAAAAATATATATATCCACAAGTCTGTACCTGCATTATCAGTATCTGTACAAAATAATGATATCCAATTAGCATTCAATTGAGACATAACCTCACATTTATATGATATTGAGTCGTGCAAAATTTCTAGTAGAATATGAATGTGTGTGGGCAAGCACATATTTATGCATGATGGAGTCCATCTTCCCATCTATGTTCAGGCCAGGCTCCCATTAAGTGGAGTGTGGAGTATTAAGAAACAGTAAGGGAGACTGAATTAATGATCTTCTGCTCATTTCACTTGCAAACTATAAGCAATTAATATTGCATAGCTGTTACTAAAGGAACAACTGAGGATATGTGAAACAATCTATGCAAAATGCTTGTATATATAAAAAATATGTGTGCAAATATATATACATACACTCACAATTCATTTGACCTGAAAAACTCCCCAAGAATGAGCCCTGTCTTACCAGGTATTGCTTTAATACTGAAGCAAAGGAGACCAGCATCAGCTAAGGTCTGCAGGCAATGCTAGAACATAAAGTCAGGCAATACCTCACAATCAAAACAGCTGCCTAAAACTGCAGCTTCTTTTTCTCTCTTTCTCTTAATTCTGTTTCCACCTTTAACCCTTTTCCCTAAATTCATGGCCCCAACAGCTGCTCCCGCTAGAGACAGCATCACCCTAAGTGAGCTGTATCTGTATTTGACCTATAGGCTACTGGTTGGGTCCTGCTCCAAAGCCAGATGGAGATGATTTAAAACACCCCCATTTCATTTAAGAATAAGGGGTGGGTTTCCTGAAAAGACTGTTTCAGAGAGTCTGTAAAAGCAGTGGCGTAAACAAAGGGGTCAAAGACGAAAGGACGGCGACCTTGTGTGAAGAGGAGAGACCAGCCAGGGGCAAGAAATCTTTAATAAGCTCTTATAGCTTATTAAAGAAAAATGGCATCCAAACATAATGTCTGCTGATTATTAGTCTGTTCACTGTACTTGTGAATGGTATCGTTTTCCCCTTTCTCTGCACAGTGAATTCAAGTTTAGAAGTCTTCAGACTAGGGCTTCTTACTCCTTATTTGCATTCTGACCTTCTGAGGCAAATATATAGTGCAGGGTCCAACTGTCCAAGACAGACAAAGCTGCTCCCTCTCTATGTCCCCAGGTCCAACCAAGAAGGAGATGGGAAATGCATTCCCAGCAGACACACGTATACACCCCATCCATCCATGCTGGACACACAGCTCCAAGCACTGACACTGGCACAGCACAACGGCCTCACCACCCTCCCCTCTCTGGCTGAAGCTCCACCAGGGAGAGTGGCACACGTGGACAGAGTGGATCCTTCCAGCAACTGGGCTCAAACACTGGGTCTGCCACTCTTTGCATGCCTGCCTCTCCTGTGACAGCCCTGGGAGGGTCCTGGACGAGAGAAACCCTTTGTTCCTTGGGCCTCCTTAATTTGTGTTCTTGCCTGCCCTTGTGTCCCCATGCTCTTCCAGGCTTATGAAGATAGATAGGCATTTGATGGCTCTTATGATGGGCCTGGCAGGGCAGGCTATTGCTTGGGCTTCCTCTCCTTCCACTGTTTCTCTGAGTTCCTTTTTGGATGTGCTGACAAGCTTTTTACCATATAATCTACATAAACTCATTATTTGGTTCTTTCACGCCTGCTAAAAAGTAAATTTTTTGTACCGTGCCTGGAACTCAAGCCCAGCTACTTTACTTCAGTGATCTAAAAGTGGCTTAGCAATCTATTCAGGAACTCCGCATGGACCCAAGAAATTCTGTTCTTGTCTCCCAGACAAAATTTAAGAAAACAGTCCATGTAATTACTTCCATTAATAATTTCAACAAGCAGATAATATTTGCAGTCTTCCAGAACTGCATACTTTTCACTCTTGGCTGTTTTTTATGTGCTTCAGCTAATGCAAACAGCTAACCTGTTTAATAACTTTAAAATTAGATGCATTTATCAAGAATGATCTGTGTGAAATGCAGCCAAAATATTTACAGATGGACACTAAGAATTTGTTTTAACTATTAACTTCTATCCATTTATTATTTCTCAATGCAATTACCTATCCTCCAACATGAGCTATGCATGCACATATGTATAATGAACAATAAGGACATTTATCCTGTGTCTTAACCTTATGTGAGCTTCATGAACAGCTCATGTTTTCTGTAAGTTAGTTAATCAAGCAACCAAGTTAATGATGTTCATCAATCTGTAAAATACCTGAAGACTTACTGAAGAAACCCCCTATATATAGCTTAAAATACTATTCTGTTGATGATTGCTTAGTCTGGGTTTAAAAACACACACACATTCTATGAGACGACTATTTTAAAATTATGACATTTGAACTCCAACAGGAATCATGAGCCAAAGTACCCTTGATACTTCTGAAAACCTCCTCTATATTTTACCTCTATTTCTTTGCTTTTGCAAAAATGTTTCATTGCCTTATGCTGCCGAATATTCCTTCCTAACATGTGGTTCAGAATTAACATCAAATGCTAAAAAATCCCTCCCATATATGGTAGAGTATTGCAAACCAAAGCTCTTCAAAACATTTTCTCTGCAGACAAAAATATCTTCCAGAGGGTTTGCTGAGACAGACTGCCAAGTCTGAAGCCACAGGGAACACTGGATTAGAGGAGTCCACTCTAAGCAGTAGATTTACTTTTAACTTTTAAAATTGCAAATACACTAGCTTTGCCACTCCACCAGTTACTGGCATCAAACTAGAGAGCTCATTTATCTGCAGGGCTCATTAATGAAACGCATATTTTAAAAACAAACTCATGGCAAATCAATAGTGTCTGATAACCTCCAATTGCACCTTGCACAAATTCCTGTTATAAAGCAGTGAAATAAAAAAAACCCCATCAACCGCAAACCAAAGCTGTAGAGCTCATGTTCAAAGAGAGTGTAGTGCAGAAAGAAAAAAGAAAAAAAAAAGGAAAAAGGAAAAAAAGAAACTGCTAGACCAGAACACCATGCAGAACAGCTTCCACCTGAGTCACTCTCTTTCTTAATGAAGCAGTGCTTTCTATAGGTGCAAGGATAGGTGTAAGATGACCACTTTTACACCCTACTCACAGGCTTGGGGTTTTTTTTTAACAGTCAGAAAACAATCTATATCAACAGAACTGATAAGAACTGCCACATTTTCTGTCAATACCTTCTTTTAGTGCAGCTGATAACATGCACATTAATATCAAGCATACAGAAGATGAAAAAATGTTTTCACTGTCCAAGTGCAGAGTAGATTAAAGTTCAATCTAAAATCATGGTATCTTTAAGTAACTCGAGAGGATTTCAGGTGTGTTCAGGTCTTTGAGGTCTGTTTTCAAGGCTCCTGTGTGATCAGAAGACTCCCAATCCCCAAGAGAAGTCATTCAGCTGCAGATTATTTAAATCTTATTTCTTTTCTCTTGAGAATTCATAACTTACATGAAAAATCTTAGTACAACATCGAACGAAGTAATACTTCAGGGCTGCAGTAGCACAAACTTGCAATTTACCTCTTTATTCACATTTTTTGAAGTAGAAGCTATAAAATTACCTCTATCATATGACTTTTAACTCATATGATGGCAATGCACAATGTAATTATAGTATGATGATTAGCCAAGTTACTTCTGAAATTATAGTTCTAGGAAACAAGATGTATTTTAGTACTACCTTAATTATACAGACTGACATGTCTAGGAAAGACATCTTCACTAAAAATGAGAGAGGACGGGACAAATTTCAAATACTATTTTTAAAAATGAAAAACACACCACCTTGGTTAGCATTTGAAAAATAATTAAGAACAACCAAAACTTTGGGGAACAAAAGCACACACTCAAATGAGGAAATTAATTTCTCTTGCTTATTCTATTTACAAATGTAGTGGTTTCAAGTGAGCTAATATATTTTGATTTTGTATATAAATGTACGTTCAAAAAATGGGTCCTACTGAGTTCCAATTGTCTGAGACAACAGGAAGCCATGAAGCTGGGTTAATACAGTGATCTAGATAATGGCACCTATACAATGGAAAAGCTAATCCCTTTGATTTAGAGCATGCTGCTAAAATTCAGACTTCAAAGGTAGTTCTGGTCCTCAGGTCCCATGTATCATGTCATGGTGAAGCACTGTGGTCAAGGATAAAGCCACTGGTTTGGAAAGGATGGACATGGGGCTGTCCTTGCGCTGCAGTTAATCTGCAGACCAGACAGTTCACCTACGGAGTCTAAAGAGCCGACTGAAACCGAAAATTTACACCTGAGTGAGGCCAGGATTTTCCTGAAAGCAGTCGGCTTTCAAGAGGCCTGTTCCCTCTTCCAGCACAAACGGCAGCAGTATCTTACAGGCTTCAGAAGTTCAGGAGTAAGTATTAGTATGTTGTCACAGATCATGAAGGTAACTTTCTGCAGAGTACTTAATTTGGTCAATACATCTGTTACAGCAGCTTGAGAGAAAATACAAGGCACTTTAAGTACAACATATCCTCAAGATTATCCTCAGCTGATATGCAAGTGCAGCTTATAATACAGGGCAGTGTTTATATACCCCTTAATTTAGTGACAGTACAGAACGGAAAAAAAGGATTTTTAAAGCAAGTGCATTTTTTAGGAAAATGTGATGCTTTAGTAATACTATTCCATCACTGTTATATCCTCATACTATGTATTTTCACATAAAACATACACACACGCACAAAACTGATACTGTAAAATTAAGAACAGAAGGCTAAACATGCACTTTTATTTTGTGTATCCATATATATCCATACATAGAAAACATGTATGTAAATTTTATATATGGAATACAAATGCACATAAGCAGGCATACTATTAAAATATCTTGCTTATTTTGAGTTCAGCACCGACTAAAGTACAATTTGTTCATAAAAATTCTAGTAAATTTGGGATTTTATCTGCTCACAAAACAACACATATAAAAAATCTCACAGATGCAGCATACCTGTGTTCATTTTGACACTGGAGGATTTGCTATAAAAGTCTTCAGATTTCCTGCAGAAAATAAAACGATCTATTAATTTGCACAGGACAAGAATGTGTGGTACAAAATGGCAGCAGGGCTTTTTGGAGGGGTGGAGAATCACTGTGATACAAATGGCAGTCCTATTTTAACACCGCTTTAATTACATTGGTACTGCTTGTCCTTCCAAAGTTAAAGATGAGCTCTCACTTCCATTATAAGTCACCCTATTTTCAAGTGTTTAGTATCTCTGTTGTAAATATTTGCTCTGGGATAAAAAAATTAGTGATTAATTTCTGGTCTTGAAACTATAAACTAAAAATTTTTTCCATACAGGAACGTGGAAGTATTTTTAAAAGCTGCTTATAAGGTTTATTCACTCCTTTGCGCAAACTAAAAGATGTAAAGAGTAGGTCCCTCCAAATATTTTCTAAGCAGCCAAAGTTACCAAGTCTTTTTCAACAATTTATGAGCAGATGTGGTTGTCTTCATCTAGTGATTTAGTATGTCTCCACAGACAACACTAACATTCTTAACGTTGCTTGCTGTATTTCTATGCACAGAATCGGGACATGTCCTGGCACCCACAGGAATCCTTATCAAAACTCCTAATGGAATCATCAGGTAGCAAACCAAGTCACTACACACCAATGCACTTATTAAAGATAATAATTTGCACCAAAATAATGTAAAGTGCACACAAAGTTTGAATCTATTCAGATATCCCAACTCTATACAGTACTTACAAACAAACAAATAATAAAACTCAACAAACCAAACTACAACTGCAGGAAACTCATTCTATATTAACAGCAAACTTTAACCTACTGATATCACAGGACAAAGTAGACACTATTTTCCACCTACTGCCAGTTTATGTCACAGCTTTATCTCAGGATAAAGTGGCATCTGCATACTAGTCAGTCTTAGCTGTATTGTTACATATACACTGTCCACTATAATTTACTTTAGAAAATGGGCAGGCACACCAGAGGCCAAATTTCAGGGTTAAGAAAAAAAAATCCTTCTCCCACTGCACTGTTCCCACATCAAGTCCAGGATAAAACCAAGGGAGAAATTAGATTTTGTCATGTAATACAGCTTCAAAAAATAAACTAAAAATATAAACTGCCTGGCTATGTTGGAGCAAGTTGGAAGGTATGCATAATGGACCATTTTTTGTGATGGGAGACTCAAGGTACTAATTTTTACAAGTAAACAAAATATCAAACCAGAACTCCAGTTCAACAGGAACCCTGAATTAACTGTACCTCTGAGGTAACATGTATATTGCCGTATTCTCTTGTATTCATAACAAGGCCAGACATTCCACTGCTTGAAAAAATTACTGTTTTTCAGAAACTATCTGAACTCTGCTGCTAGTATTCAGTCAGTTTTGTGACAAAAGAAGATGTATGTTAAACTTCTTGAGAACTATGGAAATAAATAACTGGCAGTGAATGAAGTTTTATTGTATTATTTTTATGCTGCAGCTATCAGCAAACTATCCCTGAGAATTTTAAAAGATATTCTAAAAATCAAGGAACACTCTTTTTTTTTTTTTTTTACATTTTGATACATGGTCTCTGACAGAAATTTTGGATTTCTTTAATTGCTATAGAATATTCTTACAGCCTCAAATTTGCACTGCGTTTTCAGACTGCTAGAGGAGACACCATTTCCAAGCCTTCTTTTAGCTTGGAACTGGATTGCTGATGGTACCACATATAAGCTACGAAATGAAACATGATATTTACTTTCAGACCCAACAAGTAGAGGACTCTTGGAACATTGCAGAGCCAAAATGACTTCTAGCAGGTGGCTTTGATATATTTACCCAAAGCATGCTTAACTCTTACTCAAGTTTTAACAGACAAAACTCAGTTTCAGCACTATAGCTTTGTCTTCCTAGGAATTTCTATCTGAACAGTTTAGGCTCCATTGCTGACACTCACTGAGGGACCTCATACAAATCACCAACATTGCCACAATAATCTAATTTTGCTGAAAAACAACTTAGTCTTGCATACCTAAGATATGCATGTAAATAAGGCAATCCAAATGTCACGCATGCAAACAGCAGGCCTTGTATTTAATACTAAAATAATTTCAAATTCTCTGCTTCTAAGGAGCTAAAGCACCATTCAAATACTTAATGATACTGGGGTAGGAGCCAAATGAATGCAATGAAATTAAATGCCATATGCCTGAAATTATTTTATTCAACATGGTTTCAATCTGTCTTTCAATCTGATCTTAAGATCCTTGCTCCAAGAAGGAAGTGGTGGGGGGTGGAACAGGGAGCAAAGGGCTGGTTTTGTTTTGTACTTCTGTTCCTTCTTAATTTCCTCCTGAAAATTTGGGAATGGGTTTGCCCCTGACAGAGACGAGATGAATGTTCCACTGGAAGCATCAGACACTACTGCCAAAATGCACACCCAGTGATGAGCTAAGGTACTCAGCTCTCAGACAGCCAATGCTGTGACAGAAGGAAGGCCTGCACGGATTGTGTGAACACAAAGCACCACTGGAATGCACGAGTTTCCAAAATCAGTCACCTAGGTCGGGCAAGTCTTCTACCCAGCGCACACCTGATCTTTGATGCTGAGGTAAAAGAACACTAAGTTTAAGTACAGTAGCAGGCCTAACTTTTGCAGAGGGAAATCCAGGATTAATCTTCATGGCATTCTTCTGTAGGTAGCTTCATTTGGAAGAGTTAATGCAGCAGGAAATTAATGACTGTGCTGATGTACAAAAATGGGTCTGTTGGGTTGCATACAACTGCAGTTACCTTTGCTACATTTAGTTTCACTAAATATATATCCTTGATAATATTACAATGATTAACATAGCTTAGAAATTCTTTGCATTGCAAGAGGTTACTGAAAAGACTTGTGGGAATCTCATTGACATCTGCTCTATTTTTTCCAAGAAACCCTGATATCTACTTGTGATTACTTCTGTTCCCGGTAAGTTCTGAAGTGTGGGGTGCTGAGGGAAAACATTCTGTCACCCCTTCTGTTCCACATTCATATGGAGCTATAAAAAGGGTTAGTGAGAAGTCAAGGAAGGTTTCCCCACCCTCAGTTTATTCATGTATCAAGACTTTACTGTAAGGGGTTTAATTCCATTCCTGATCAGATCTTCAAGCACCTACAACCATAAGGCAGGAGAACCATCCAGACACAAATCTGTGCCTTGTGCTCCCAGATGACCCAGCCTGAGCAGGAAGGTTGGACCAGGTGACCCTTTCAACCTTACCCATTCTGTGATTCTAAGTCACCTGTTACTTATTCCTTGTCATGTCACAAAAGATATTATAAAAAGCAGGTTTAAAATGTAATTTTCTGATAGAGTGTTTATATTAATTCTATATCTAATTCTAGTGTGTACTCTTTACAGTTACCATCCTTTGGAATGAATTCTATTCCAAGGACCTTTGGTGAGAGGAGCAATTGATTTAGAACACAGAGTGCAGATGGATCAACAGCAGGATAGATATGTGTGTCTGGCTGGAAAATTACAGATTTTCATTTTCTTAAGTAGAGAGCAGTTCCCAGATATTTGGAGAGAACAGGAGCTTTCCTTACTTGCATGAGAAGGAGTGTCAGACTTTCATTAATGTTGTTCGCCAATTTCACAGTTTCAGCTAGAGAGAATAATCTACTTGAGAAAATATCTGCAAAGTTAAGAAACAAAATCAGTGGGTGAGTTTACTGCAAGGATTGTTTATTCAGTCAGTTTAAACACTGCAGGTGATCTACAAACATGTATTTATTACCAGGCAGTATTCTATTTTGCATGTGGCAGTGTATTTTAACGCACATCATTAAGACTCTGCAGAGCATTCCTGCTCTGCAACAGGGAATATACTCCATATGCCAATGCCAACTCATACATTCAGTCTTGGAAGGTTAAAAAAAGTATGAAGCATTGAAAGTACAATGAAGCTGACTATTGATCTCACTATTTAAAAAAAAATTCTTTCAGATGTTTACTGTTAGCAGGACAACTACAGCAATGAAGTTGCAATGAAAACTTTATAAACCCCAAAATGTTAGATTGTGACAACAACACTCACACAAAGAAACAACTGTCCTTAAGCTGCCTTGATAGAAGACACCTCTCTTGCTGAGCCTATAAGCAGATAGAAAGCTTATATGCAAATATATTGTTTGTCTGAAAAATGTTTGATGGAGCACAGGTAGATGATGCTCATAGTGAAAATGGTTCCCCCATGTTTCAATTTGATTAACATGCAACCAGAAGTCCCCAAAATGGCAGGGAGTCTTTACTAAGATCCAACACAGGAAGGCATATGCACAGCATTTGCTTAAGCATATGCTTTAAGAAAGCCACACAGAACTATTTCTATACTTTATGTTAATCACAAGCATGAATACTGTTTTGCCCCAAACCATACTGCCTCTCCCTATAAAGATCTGAACACTCAGGAGCTAGAACTCCAGTTCTACTTAAAGTGTTTACAGATAGATAGTCAAAGAGATAAACATAGGCAGACCAGTGACATCACAGTTTCTGCAATTTTAAGTTTTTGTTATAGGATTGTGAAGACATCCTCACTCTAGGTGCAGTGTCATTGTACATGTTACTCATGCACATTATCTGCAAATGTACTGATCAGATCATTAAACAATTGGGATGGCTGAATAATTTGTACATGGTCATAAACTTCTACTGGAACACAATGGATAACTCACATTGTACTCGGCAGCAGTAAGTGCGTGACCAGCAAAATCTCTACATACAAAAGCTCTGTTTCCTGGATCATCTGCAGTATTACAAACTATCTTAGGTTGATATTTAACTTACAGCAGATCAGATATTTGGGCCTATTTCCTCAGCAAATACAATACTTACATTGTTAATCAATGTACTGCTAAGATTTTGTGTTGGAAAATCACAAATGGTTCTAGTTCCTATATACAAATGTTCAAAGAGTATCAGATACAGGAGAATCCATCACAGGAGTGTATGACTGATCATTCTCTATAACCACATCAAGGGATTGGACCTAAGTGGAGAAAATAAATGCACTATTAACCATTTCATGTATCTTAAATGTAAGTTGAAAATCGTAAGGCAATTTCTATTTATGACAAAAAAGGTCTGAAGCACTTGTAAAAAGTGCTGTGGTCAGACTTAAGATTCTGAATTTGACAAGTGTATGTGAAAAATGTGACTGTCTGAAGGCAGGGGCATAAATCTGATGACAAAGGAACTTCTTTCCAGACGCTTTTCCTAGTGTAATTTTCCTGAGAATGCTATAAATGCAGTATTAAGAGAAAATGGTATCTTCCTTTCCCATGTTTCTTCATGAAACAGAGAAAATTTACTAATTGTCTGATAGGAAAACAAAAACGACTTGTTTCTAAACTGCAGGTTTTTAACAGCAATCTTTGTTCTGGCACATAGCATCAGTAGAAAAAGTTCAAACACTTGTATTTAAATTGGTATCAACTTAAGTCTCTCTCTCTAAAGAAAACACACGAAGCTTAAAATTTTGCCTGTTTGTATCATGATTGTTACTAGATACTTATTTTGACTAGCTATGTACTAAAAAATGAACAAAATTTCTGCACTTGGTTCTAAATAGGTACTTGCTGTCATCTCAAAATACTTCTCAGATACTTCAGTAGCAGAACATTTACCTAAAATGATACTGCAAGTATAAGAGGACACCAAGAAAGTTATTCAAGCCGACAACATTCTGTACATTTTACTGGCTATTTTTACAGCTGCAAAAGGAACGAGGAGGACAGACTGCTGCTCTTACATTCTGCATCTCCTCCTCTACCACTAGAGAAAATTTTATTTGTAATTCCAGTCATGCTTGTGGTGTTTGTGATTTTTTTCATTATTTTTACTACTTAAATATAAATAAAAAAGGAGAAAAGTTCCATTAACTGAATAAAGGTTAAAAGAAAAGTTCCATTAACTTGCTGACTCCAATTCACATTTCTTTCCTTTTTTTCCAGGCACATACTACTGTTTTTAATAATACAAAATTGTAAATTTCTAGCCTTTAGTGGTTGTTATTTTTGTTCCCCGCTTTTGTCTTCCGCCTTTGCTGTTGTTTTACAGGAATTTTATTTGTTCAAATGGACTCATTCCATAGGCTGGAAATTAGTTCAGATTACTGTACAAGAGCATGTCACTGAAATAAACATGTCTTAAATATAAAAATACGCTTCCCTGAACTACTGGGCAACGTCACATATAGCTAATAGAGTTGGACCAATGTGTGAGGTGATATAAGACTCCTTAATATATTCTTTAAGTATGCTGAAGGAGAAGCATTTTGCTTTAATCTTTTTGTAACACGCACATAAAACCAGGAAGAATACCTATAACTTAAAAGACTAAGAGATACCAAATGAAAGATTTTAAACCTTCTTATTTTCTAAGATAGTAATTTGAAGGGGTTGTACAGGAAAACTTCCAGTACCCCTACTGAGTACTTAAAACCTGTGGCCAATTTTGGCTAAATTTGACAGAGTTGCAGAGGTCTTGGAAACACTGAAGGTTTACAAGTTCCATAACAAATTGTCATAGGGAATATGGACCTTACCAAAAACAAGTGTGCAATATACTCAGGCATTATTAGATATAGGTGAATTCATACAGGAAGGAAGACTTAGGAGCTGTGTGTGGATAAATGCATGGACCTTATAAACCCAGCCACAAAACTCTCTCCCACACCACATCCAGTTTAATTTGCCTTGTTAGACAGGAGGAAGACAACAAAAACAACCAAAAGATTTCTGCTGTCTAAAACGGTGAAGAGTTGAACCCAAGCTTTTCCCACTATATTCATTCCAAGCTCTGCATGGACTGATGACTAATACAGCTGGAACTCACTGAACAGCCTTGGTGTGATTCAATTCCAGAGGGTGTTTCAGCATTAGCAAGTAGAAGTAACTTTCTCCAGCAAAAGGGTAAGTGTCAAAGACCGATATCCACACAGGGGCTTGACTTCAGATCAGCTCTACTCTGGCCCTGCAGACAGAATACTACTGACACACCTACTTCAGGGACCTCCCAGCAGAGGAAGCATTGACAGGCTCCTTCCTCGAGCCACATCTTCCAATTTAGGTTTGTTGGTACATCTGCACATCTACTCTGTGAACCGAAAGTGATGAGAACTAAAGAGCAATGAAATGGGGAAAGATCATAAGATTTTAGTTTAGATTAAGGAGTTGTGAAGCAAAAGCTAGAGTATATTTATTCACTGTTGATCTGAACAGACATATGGTTTCTTCAGTTCTGCAGCACAAGAAATACTTCTGGCCTTTCAATCTTCATGCTGACTTATGTCATAATGCCTCAATACCTAAATGATTAATGAGTGACAGGCTTCAAAGCAAGTCAAGTGCTGTAAACTTTTATCTTCTATCCCTGCTATGAAGCCTGCCTTGTACCATGCAGTTTATCTTATTAACTCCTAGCACATTGTGCCATTTCTCAAGAATTTTAGCATTGCTTTGCATAAGTGTAGTCCCATTAGAGACTTAACTGTTCACAGGAAAGAAGATATTAAACAGCAGCAATACTATGTGCTCTCAGAACAAAGGAAAACTCCTTATGTACAACGTGAAAACCAGAATAATCAGCCTTGCAAGCTTGAATTTGAAGGTTTTGCTGATACCGTATTTTGCCTTTTCCCATAGGGCACAATCACCAATTTTCATTTCATATAGCTTCACTCCTCCTTATAATAGACATCAAAATAATGCCACTACTACTGTTTACCACATGAGTATGTGCACTGTACTGTCAGTTGATTTCAGACCTCACGAAATCCAAGATGCCTCAATGCTATATACAACAACAACAAAAAATCATACTAATACAAATAGCCAAAGAAAGAACTACCAACCATTATAGTTGGGACCATAGTTAACTTGTGTAAATAAGAAATGTTAATAGTAGCTACCTGTACCTGATAGCTGAATTTCAAAAGTTCTAGACATCTAGTTAATTTTTAGATTGTATGCTTATCCTTCTCTCTCCCTCTCAGCTCCTTATTCTTCACCAGCGCATTTAAGGTTTCTGCTAACGAGCACATCCTTTACATTCTAGAGCAAATCAGAAACCGTCTAAAGCTAAAATTCACAAAGATTAAGCTGAACGGTATTGGAAAAATTGTGAGCTGGCACACAAAAAAGGTCCAGTCTTCACAGAAATGTTGGAAGAAAACATCAGAGGTTTGTGCAAGGCTTGGAGAATGGGACAATGGTTAGGGACCACCTGAGAGGTGACTGGGTGCCTGTGCAGCACTGCCATGTGTGGCTATGCAGTGCACTGGAATCTGCCTGCCAGCCACCCACAGGTGAGAGCTTCCCGTGCTCTTCCACAATAATGTACAAGACCCACTACCACAGGAACGAAGAGGGAGGGGCACAAACCAGGATGAGTTTTCACTCTCTTAGCTCCCTACTACCAAAGCAAATTGTGTTGGCAAATGGAAGAAGCACGCTAAAGAGTCTACTGCTGACTCCATTCCTTACCCAAACCTACTCCCACATCCAACAAGGAGATCCAGTTTGTGTTCTGGATGAGGCCACAGATTTGCAGAAACAAGTGATTATAAAACTATTGCAGTAACAATAACACAGCGGGAACAAAGTGAAACAGTAGAGGTAGCATTAGCTGGCATCTCCTACTGCAGCCTTCACAATGCTAAGGTAATTCCTTCTCATGTCACTGTGGCAGGACATCCCCCTGCCCCCCGGCTCTGTGTATCACAATAGCTGGTGCATAAAGAGATAACCAGGGGTCGAAAAGCCCATCAGCAGTTATCTCTGGCGCCAAGGGTGATACACACCTAGCTAAGAATTAACATCTTAGTCTGGCGAGCCAATGGGGGAGAGATATTTCTGACCTGAGAGTCACGGTTTTACAACTATAAAAGATACACGAGTTATCATTGAGGCAGAAGCCTCTTACATCCCGAAAATGTCGGAGACTTCTCCCCGA